>QPKB01000004.1:48931007-49099191 GCA_003546025.1 Camphora micrantha | reverse complement strand
TTTGAATTTGGTAGGAAACGGTACCGAGTCCATCCATAAGGGATATGGCAGCTTGATTCCGTGTTCCTTTAGTGAATCCTCTTCCTTTGCTTTGGCGAGGATATCGTCAACGTCCCTTTTGATAAGGGCGCGTGACTCATTTACCTCCTCCTCGTGGTGACTTGGAGGAACTTCATTATTTGGTGGACGTTGGAGGGTAAGAAGTAAGTTCTCCATGAGAGCTTCTATCCTCTGCTGTCCCTGCTCCAGCTGCTGGATGCGTGTGGCTACGTCATCTTGCGGCGGAGGCTGCTCAGCATTTGTGACTAAGACGTTCATCCTTCGAGAGTCGAATGAGGATACCGTCTTGGTGACTGAGCTGGAGCTCATTCTTTTGGATGAAGAGCTCGAAGAGTGATTGCTCCGGTGTCCTTGACTTGAAGGAGTGGGAGAATCTTCTCTTGTCTTCGCGCCCGGGAGACGCTGCGAGTCACCGGTCGCTTGACATGGATTTTTGTTGCTGACTTCTGGCGCCTTCTGGTTTTGCCAACCATATGGACAGTAGCAACTTGGTTGGGTGCTTCTTTTTCGACCCATTTTTGAGAGACCTGGAGCGTGGAGTGCTAGGCTCTTTGCTTCTCTAGTCTCTTTTGCCGATACGCCGCGCGGCGACGCATACGACGAGCGATTTGAGCTTCAGTTAGCTCGGGCTGTGCTCTAGCCACGAAGGAGGTGGTCCCTCGCGCGCAGCAGCCGAGCTTGTCTTCTTTGTAATTTGGCAAGGACAGGATCCGGACGCGGTCCTTAGCCTGTCGCAGTGAAGCTTTAAATTTTGCGAGCTCGGCCCCTATTGAAATGAAGGGCCGAGTTGCAGGAATACAAGCCTTGACAGGTTCTCGCTGAGGCCTGATGATGCACGCCTTGATCCTGGGCTTATAGGAACAAGCCGGCTCGTGCTGGGTGGATTTTGTTTGGTGGAGGGCTAGTTTCTCCTCTTTCGTGGACGAGAGAGGGTAGAACCGGTTCTCCTTGAGCGGGGCCAAGTATGCTGGCCTTGCAGATCTTTGGGACCTTCTTTGTTTTGGAGAAGGTCTTGGAGACCAAGTCTTGAGGTAGACCTGGTTTCTTGCAGGCTGAGGTTTCGCGGGGTTGTCACGGGCTTCAGTCTTCTTGGCGGTTGCCCTTGGTGTCACGGTAGTGACGCGCCCAAGGGCGGTTCTCTGCTTCTTGGCAGGAGTTGTTTCTTCTGCGGGAAGTGGGAAAGGTCCCAGCGACCCGAAGACGATGGACCGGGGAGCGGAGGTCGACCCGGTGTCTTGTGCGTTACCGAAGGAAGTGACACTTCGGCCGTTGGCGAGGCGCTTAGGAGCGTGTTTGTTTTGCTTCTCTTGAAGCATTAGCTGGTACTTGTTCTCGTCGAAGGTGATCGTCAATGAAGCTGCCATGTTAGTTTTGAAAACCTTTCTGAAACAAGACCAGATCCATTAGTAATCACAAGAATGTGGTGATCATAAATGGAAATAAACTATGGTTTTGTCTTTTCAATTTGCTCGAGGGGACAAGGCCCGGCCCAAGCAAGATGAAGAAGGCAAAAAGCCATAGAGTACACAATTGTTCTAAACGCAAGTATGAAAGGCTCAGAGTGAGCGTTCCAGTGACTGCTAGAAGCAATTGTGAACCTTAATTCAGATTACCGAGGAGCGAGGCTCACTCGAGGTAAAATGATATAAGGTTGGGAGTACAAATGTGTCGGTCGTGAATACAGTAGACCCAAGAGGGCGTACTAGCACCGCAAGGCACAGATGTAGTAAATCGCATCCGTGAAATGGACACGAGATAGGATTTTTTGAAAGGTCAAGGTTGGGTTCATAAAAGAGAGCAAATGGCACTCCGATCTGAACACGTGCTCAAACATTTCTGCGAGCACAGAGTCCGAAAGGGAAATAACCAGAATTTCTTGAATGTGGACCCAACAATGATGGAAGTTTTTTTTTTAGAAAAGTCAGGATCAGATTCATCAAAGAGAGCAAATGACGTTCCAACCCAAACACGTGCTCAACATTTCTGCGAGCACAGTAATCCGAGGAGGAAGAGGTCAAGATTTCTCGACTTTGAACCCAGACGTGACAGAAGTTTTTTTTTTTGAAGATTTTTTTTGAAAGTCAGTATCGGATTCATCAAAGAGAGCAAATGATGTTCCAATCCAAACACGTGCTCAACATTTCTGCGAGCACAGAGTCTGAAAAGGAAGAGATCAAGATTTCTCAAATTTGAACCAAAAATCGACGAAATTTTTTTTTTTGCAAGATTCAACATTGGCCACCAACTAGAAAGGTGCCAAAGAATCTAAGTTCATGTTCTCAAATGAACGTGTCCCACCGGGTGTGCCAGCTTGATGGACCCGATTCTTCCCTCACTCCCGCTGCCTCCGCCCTGGGTCTTTCGGGGTACGGCGGAGGGGAGGAGAAAAAAAGTAAAGGGTATTTGTTGACACCAAAAATGTCACTATGTCCCTTCAACACCAAAAGCTACATGGAGCCACATCCTGCCATAAATAGGAAGGCGCCACTTCAAGCACCAGATCTTGTCAGAATCAAACAAAAACTGCAAGGTCTTTCAAAGCAGCCAAAAGACGGGTACACCTGAAGTTTCGGGCCATTTCGACGTCATTTGGCCTAACTTCACTCCTCCGACAGCCAGACAGGAGCTCCCGGCAACGACAGTGTCAAAGACTTCAAAACTTCGATCAGAGCCTACGGATGGTCTCAGAATACCTCCAAAAGGCTCCATGCCAAATTTCAGGTCATTCCGACAACGTTTGACCCGACCTCGACGCTCCGAAGCAAAATCAGGCCTGCCGGCGGCGGAGCACCCCGGAATCGTGGCATCTAAATTGGAGCTGATGGATCATCTCAAAATGACTCCAATAGGTCCCCTGTCAAGTTTTAGGTCAAACGGTGTCCGTTTGGCCTAGTTTCAAAGCTCGGCATTTTCCTCGAGGTGAAATCAAGGCGAGCATTTGCGGGACCCCAAAAGGCTTCAAAACTCAAACCAAAGCCCATGGTTGGTCTTACTTACTACTCAGGAGGCTCCCTGTCAAATTTCAGGTCAATCGGACATCGGTTGACCACAAGTCAAAGGTCGGCATTTCTCTCATGGCGAAATTAAGGCAAGCATTTGCGGAACCCCGAACGGCTTCAAAACTCAAACCAAAGCCTATAGTTGCTCCTATCTTCTGTTCAAGAAGCTCCACGTCAAATTTCAGGTCATTCCGACATCGTTTGGCCTAGTTTCAATGCTTGACAAAAAATCGGCAATACCGCACAACAAAGTCTTCGGCTTTCCAGAAAAATAGGAAACTTTGTGCTCCGATTTGCGTGGCTTCTAGTCGGGTTTTCTTCAAGAGAATAAGGCCAATAAATGAGGGGAAATGTCAGGAAAAATACAGAAGAAAAAAGAATGAAAAAAGATCGAAAAACGGCGAAGAAAAGGCGACCGAACGGCGGCCGAAAAATGGGCCCAAGGCCCATGGTCGCCGGCGACCTTGGCCCATGGTCGCCGGCGACTCAAAAGTCGCCGGAAGACCCCTTTTTCGGGTCCTTTTCGCGTTTCGAGTTGATTGGCCCCTGTGATTTTTTCAAAATCTGATTTTTCGTGCATGAAATCCGTCGATCTTCGTCAACATCACGGATTCGCCGCCAAAATCATTGGATGATCATTAGATGCCTCGAAATCGCCAACCGGCCGACAAAGAAAGCACACTTTCTGCCTGCCCGATCGTGAAATCAACAGGACAGATGTTGCCGGCACATCGACATTAATCAATGTCTGAAATTGCATCGCCATCCGACATCAAACAACATGTGGATCCACCGGCGATCATCGCAAGAAGAATTCCAAAAGACACGGCGCGGGCCGCGACTCTTCAAGCGACTTGGCGACCAATTAATGAGGTTAAATGACCCATTTTATGACAAGTTAATGCGGTCATTAATTCATTATTTTGGACAGCCCAATCAAAAGCAAGCAAATGGGAGTTACAAGTCAAAGGATTTATGGCATTAAAGCCATGAAACTCCTCCCATGATGGGGATTAAAGACATTTAAAAGCTCATTATTCTCCATCGGCCAATCAGATTCAAGGAAAAAGGAGTTACAAAACAAATACTTTAAAACTTGTAACTCCTCCCATTATGAGCATTAATACATTCAATGCTCATAAACCCTCCTAAATGGCTACCAAAGGCCTATAAATAGGAGAGCATTCCAAAGGGAAAAGGGATCAGAAAAAAGGAGACGAAGAACGGAAAAAGAATCTAGAGAATTGCCCGGAAAATCCAGAACTCCTGCAACTCTGCTGCAAAGACCACCAAAAGGTGATTGAAGCACCCTTGGGGGGCCACCCCCGCAAGGACCTCCCTTCTTCTACCAACATGGCTAAAACGTGGCTTTTCAGCCCGTTCACTTAGCTTTTTATCGGATATAAGACCTTCTCTTGGTCTTTGTCCTTTAAAAATCTGAGGTTAAAAAGCCAAGCCAAGAATCCAAGCATCGTGTTCTCATCTGCATGGACGATGGAGGAGCCCATACATGACTCGCGACCGTCGATCTGAACGTGTCCCCACAATCGAATGAGAAGTCAGATTCCTTTTCTTGATTTCTATTGTACTTTATTTTTCTTTTAGAGACAAAAATCACAACTCTTGTCTTTCATAATGGATAAGACTTGTAAATCACCTTTCACGGCAAAAAATCGCCTTTTCACGGCAACAAATGAAATCGCCTTTCACGGCATATAAAAAAAACCCTTTTGTCTCTTTTCTTAAAATATGTGTGCAATAGAAACTAGAAAAAGTTTCATTTCCCCTTTCTACTTGTGAAGGTGGATCTTCGGATCACCGTTTCTAAATTCCAAGTAAAAAAGTGAAATTGGCATATCCGTACAAAAAAAAAGAAAGAAAGATGTTGTTACCCTTTACTTTTCTTCTCCCCCCCTCCGCCGTACCCCGAAAGACCCGGGGCGGAGGCAGCGGGAGAGAGGGAAGAATCGGGTCCATCACTTGGCACCCATCAGAATAGACTAACTGGACCTTTGAATGACTGCGTTTGGATGGTGAAAGCTTATGGGTTATTGATTGTAACGCCCCAATTTCGAATACCGAGAAAATCGTCAAGGTACCCAAATTTGGCGTGCTACTTCCCGAAGAATCCGAGAACTTCTAAGATCGTAGGTCTGCAGTGAGGTTCAATTTAAAATTTTTGACCGAAATATAATCAATGTTTAAAATTTGCGGAAGTGTAAAGAGTAAACCGGAAGCATAAGGTATTATATAGATATATCAAGTGTAGCAGGGACTGAAGCCCAGTCTAAATCTCAAAGTATAATTAAGAACATGTTTAAAAACATATTAGATTAATTCCTTGCTCACCACAAAAAGACACTCAAATCCAAAAAAAAAATAACACTCAAACCACCGGTACAGGCGCTCCATCCTCCAGCTCGACCCCCTGGTCGGCTGGTCCCCATCCATAGTCTCCGGCTATGGGCGCCTCGACGAGTGTGTCGTCCTCATAATCGGGGTCAACACCTAAGCACCAAGAATGGGTCAGATCCAAGGATCTGGCAAGTTACAGTATACAAATAACATATGATACATGCATCAAAGGAATAGAGACAGTAATAAGATCAATAAGAATATCCAAGGTACAAATGCTAGGCAATTGAGCAAGATAAACACTTAGAATCAGGAAAATAAGATAAGCCAATCTATCTACACAACGTGGCACATTCACAAAAGCTAGATACCGCGGGATAATATGTCGCGGCCCTCCCATACTGAACATAGTCGTGGTGGGGAAATCTCACCAGTGCTGGGGATAACTAACCCCGCACATCACTCATCAATCTCAAACACTCATCACTCAAGAGACCGGACCCAGTATCACACTGTCCATCTAAAATACAGCTCATCATGATAGCCCACTCAACACTCATAAATAGCTCTTACCAGTGATGATCAGCCAACAAGCTGAGTTTAAAACAACTAAGTGAATGTTTGTGCCGACTCAAGAAATCAAGGTAAAGGTCTGTATTTTGCTAGGCTTGCCTTGCGCGAGCAAGGTTCTAACAAATCCCTAAGAGGTCCAAGTACCAATCATTGGGTCCATATTAAGGCCCACCAAACCATGGCCTTAGTCTAAATAGTCCAAGAGAGATCATCAATCTCAATCCGATATCAAACAATCCATACTCATACGAAATGAGTTACAAGTCTAATCACAATCACCTCTCCATCTAGGGTTCACACATATAACATAGGCCGTATGAGGGCCCGCCTAGACATAGACACGGGTCAAATTCCTCCAAACTATATCACCAGGTCACCTCTAGGAAGTCCTAGGTTCATGTCTTTCATTTTTCATTTAATTAACATACATAAAGCAATAACAAGGACATAAGAGTGACATTAATGTAATAAGTGGAATAAACTCCAAGTAATTGAATCAAAGGGAACATCAAAGGTCCAATCCTAATTAATGGCCCATATTCAGGTCCAGGTCCATCTCAGTTAATTAGATCCCTAAATGAAGTTTCATATGCCAAGTATACTATATTTGGTGCTCCTGAAGTTACGGGCATCTTCGACAATATTTAAGGATCGAATCGACGTCAAATCTAAATTCTAGACCCTACTTAGTGGCCCCACGAGTCAAGGTTGAGCCACACCAATGACTCGTGCTTAGCACATTAATGGAGTCTCTTTGGATGGTCAATGGGTCCTACCTAAAATAATTAACCTCTATAAATAATCCAAGAATCTAATCTGGGTTCATAAAAATAACCAAGGCTTTATTCTAATTTTTAGAAACTAATGGGGCAAAGTAATTATTTTAAAAGTAGCATGTTGATTCCCTTTCCAAAATAATTCAAAAATCTAATTGAATTAATAATATAGCTAAGGTCTTCATCCTAATTTTCTAGAAACTAAAAGGGGCAAAGTACACAATATTTAACTATTCCAAGTTCTGTAGCATAAGTAATGGCCACATATTCCCATGCTCTCACAAGCCACCAAACCACTCAACCCATTTCCTCTTTCACACTTATCCACACACGTTTCTAGAAAATGAAAGGTCAGCCAGCTACACAAAAGCAAATGGCCAAGCTTTCCCATGCTCCCTCAAACTACCGGACCACTCAACCCATCTCTCCCAGCCAAACTCGTTTTGGGACAGAACGCCCAAAAGAGAGAACAATTGACTCGCTTGGGATATGAATACTGCAGAAATCGTGGGCTCCACTGATCCAGGCACAGACCAGGCTCCACTAACTTGGTCGCCCAGGCCTATACGGCCAAATGACCGGCCCAGAAGGTGATCAACCACTCAGTGGCCCCGCCATGGTTTGATGTTAAAAACAGAAAACCCCAGGTGAATGATGCCTAGAAAAGTGTAAACTTGAGATGTGGGGCTAGATGGGACCCGATCCCCTCGGGTCCACCACCATCAGGTTCGCCCCCGGGTCCACTATCAGATGTGGGGACTCGATCTACAATCGGATCATCTAGTGGGTCCCGCAACCATCTGATACCAAAACTGAATATTTGTTTCCACTTAAACCTGTCATCTGCTGATCAAGCTAATAATTAGTGGGCCAGGGGTGTCCACTCCCTATGGAACCAGCTCCTCTAGGGTCGCCCGCGAGTCCCCCTTCGGATCCACGGATCGGATTGGCCATCGGATGTCCCACCTGGGTCTCGGTCTCAATACAAGAGATCAAGCCCTCACCATTTCCATTCCCATAAACATATCACAAACCTGTAAGCTACTGTTACAGTTACACTACAAAACCTACTACAGATCATTTCTCTTACTGTCATGGGTACATTTGAGTGAAATTTCACTCCAACAATCTATCACATCCACTATTGACCAATTAACCTTCCAATTAAGCAATAAATCCATCCATTAATGGCCATAATCCAAAGAAACAAGCTCATGAGTAAATTTAAACGTTTCTAACATAATGTAAATGAATTTTTCAAAATAAAAAACAGTAAACATGCATTCTATATTAATTATGTACATGCACTTGCCTCAAATCCGGATTGCAAGGGCAAATAGCAAGAGGAACCAATCCAAGCTATCCAAACCAAATCCAATCTACCAAACCTAACACCCATTCCACAAGAGAACTAAGGCTTAGAAAGGAATCTAGATAAAAAGAAGGAATTCTAGATAATTATATGGAAATTGAGTTAAGGAAGAAGGCTCACCTTGAGTTGTAGAAGAAGAAGAGATTGGTAAGAGAGAGTCCTTAGGAGATTGTAGTAACAATAGGTAGGAGGTGATCCCCTTCTTCTTGAAATTAGGATTTTGGGGAATTAGGGTTTTAGCTAGGGTTTGGTGAAATGAGAGGTAAATGAGGGATAAATGAGAGTGAATTTAGGGTTCATTTCCCAACATAATAGTTTAGTTTATATAGGCTAGGGTTTTTTTGGGACAATTACCAAAAAGGGCCTTTTTGTTTGCATAGAAATGTGGATAAGAACATGGGCATTTAGGTCCTTTGGTAGAGGTTCTAGAATATTTTCAAGTGTGGAAAACCCCCCTTACAAAAACCTATTTACTAGTAAGGGCCTCAATTTCTAAAACCCTATAAAAATTATAAAAAGACACCCTATAAATCTATAAAATACACAATAGGCCTAAAACTTAGGAAAATATCTGTCTACCCTTGATAACCCCTATTAATTAGTACAATTATGCTAAATTACAGTAATTAATAATATTCAATTTCAAAATGAGGGCCCACCAAGGGTGGGGCCTCACATTGATCAAGTGGGATGGGCCAAGCTAATAAGATAGACTGAACTGGGCTTTTTTATGACTTGTATGGGCCGGGCCTTCTACCAATTGTTTGGAAGAATTACCCCTAAATTATAAGCACCCTTATTTGGGTTGGATAGGGCCGGGCTGGGCTTTAGGCTTTCCATCACTTAATCTAGCAGCCAGAAATTCAAAGGCCCAAATTATATATATGCAGCCCAGCTGGCCCTTGAGCACACTTTTTTTTTTTTTTTTTTTGAAAGGAATTATTTTTTTGAAAGGTAATTTTTTTTAGCACCCCTTTTTCTATCCTTTCAAAGATTAATGATCCTCCATATAGGAGCCATGCATCACGACGAAGTTAAAATTAAAAAAAAAAAACATAATTATCATTTTCAATAAATTATACTTCATATAGTAAGTCCCACTTTTCAGGGACCCAAACCTTCTATGTGATGCCCAACTGATTCATAAATGAAAATTTTCTTTTATGCGCTCGTGTTGACTATTGATTGGAGCTTGCTTGTATGGGGGTGGTAGTCTCCCCCTCATGGTATGCTTAAATTCAATGTCGATGGTGTGGCAAGAAGTTAGCCAGAGTCGGCAGGAGTTGAGGGTGTTCTTCACAGTAGTAATGGTGAGGCCTTTTTTTATGTTTTCTAAGCATATTGGCACATAATATTCCAATGAAGTGGATGCTCTAACTATTCTAAAAGCATGCTCTTATTTGGGAATCTATTAACGTTGCAATCCATCATGAGCTAAGATCGGCCATCGGAGATTGACCAACTCTATGGCCAATGCTTTGGCTAAAGATGGGTTGACCGGTTGTCTCATTGGGAGAATTTTATTACGTAAGGAAGGTTGGGGCTCCTTTTTCTTTAATGAAAGTTTCTGTTACTGTTTAAGAAAAAAGTTCCAAACAAACGGTTTGCATTTCTCCAAATAGAGTATCATCCATTATCTTGGGTATCCAACGTGCCAAAGTGTAGTAGTTTGAATGTAGTTTATTTTTATTAAAACTTAAAAATAGCTTAGTTGGTTTAGGACCACGGTTTGCACCTGGTGGTTGTAAGTTCGAAACTGCACTACCACACTGAGGCTACAGGAGAGTTTACTCGGCTTCTCTCTGGGCCCACGGAGGGATTAGTCCACAGCCCAAAGGGTTGGGAACCTTCCTATAGCAAAAAAATATATATAAATATATATATATTTTTTGACGCAATTAAAAGTCATATTTCTCAAAATGTTTATAAAGAAATCAGATGTCCTCTTGCGCCCTTTACACCGCGGCTTCTTGCATTCCATAATAACCCTCATTTTTTCAAAAGAACAGAAAGATTATAGCGTGCCCCTCTCAAGGCATCTGTATACGAAAATTAAAGAACAAAACTTTTTTTTTTTTTAATCATAAGTTAAATTTTCATTCAAAGGAAATAAAGTACAAAGGACAAACTTTTGACAACTATAAAATCACATAACAACTATTAAATCTTGGCTGTGACCTAAGAGAGAGCCAACACACACAAGGAAAGACAATTTACTCACACAGGAAAGGAGCTTGCACACGCAAAAAGAGGTCGCATGCCCAGGGTTCGAATCCTAGACATCCAGGGTGAGACCCGACACTCCTTACTACTCAGGTAAAGAGTTATTCTCAACTATAAAATCTTTAAATACATACAAAATAGCACAGATGCCAAAGTTAAATAGAATGCTCCCAGGTTAGCCGGCTTAAGACAAATCTAAGGTACATTAGTGGTATTTTCACCTCCCTTTCACACCCAAGGCACTCAATGGTCAATGTAGAAAAAATAGAAGGAAATTTTCCACCAACCCAATGTAGAAAAGAAGATGCCAAGATGTAGTAAATTTTCCAGTGACCCGGGCCAATGTAGAAAAGAAGAAGATGCCTTTCTGTCCAATGACTTTCAAATTTAGTTAAATGCATAAACAACTGTTAGATCAGGAAAAGGCTAGAACATGGGTAAAAGGTAGGTTTTAACTGAATTTTAATTAAGAAATCTTTTAGAACAATAATCTTTAAAAAAAAATGTTAATATAGGAAAAATTCCACTTTGGCACCCTGCTTATTAGCAGCTTTGTATAAAAATTGGAAAAATCAGAACTTTGCCACCCTTGTAACTAGTGTTTTTGTGGACAATTCAGCAGATGTTAAGCAGTATTGCTTCCTTAAAGATTTGATTCAATCCACTTGTGAGTCATTCCAGCTTATCCAATTTGGAACGGGTGTTGTGCATAGGGATATTCATGTGCATCCTTTCCTCACCATATTGTGAGGGACAAACTTAATGGGCCCACATAAGGGCCCATTGATCATAAGACTTGGAAGGGATGGAAAGAGACATCTTGTATGGGCACATATATCAAGTTTGGGGTCAATCCCATGCCTCTAACCCCTTCATCTGTGGCCCACAAATTTAACGACTTTATATTAAAGAAAATATTTGACCTTCAATCCAACAGTCCAATCTATTTGGATATGTGAAAACTTGATGGATCTAGCGTACTTAAGGAGGTCCCATATATGTAAATAGTTCTGATGTATCATAAAGTCACCCCACTATGTTGTCCCTCATAGTAATATGGTGATACACACAGATATATATATATATATATATAGCGGCCAACTCTCCTAAGCTCAAGCTTAGGATAAGGTAAGCTCAAGTGTGTGGTGGAGCCAACCTGGGGACCCACATGGGGATGGGGGTTGGGGTGATTTCAAAGACTCCCTGAGATCTTCATCTCTACAAAAAAACCAGCTCCAATCGTGATTTTTATCATCTCTATATGGGCCCAAAAATTTAATAGTCAATTGTCCATTCGGATCGATAAATAGTCGATCCAATGGTCCAGTAAATTCGGATATGACCGAAAGTTGGTGGACATTTGCAACTGAGAGAGGTCATATGTTTGGTCCATTTGGATGGACCAAAGGTGGGCCCCACAAACATGAGCTTACGAGATTTTATCCTAAACCTGAGCTTATGAGAGCCTTGCTCATATATATATATCAGCTCCCCTAAGCTCAAGCTTAGAGGAACATAAGCTCAAGCATGCGGGTCGCACGTGAGGGCTTAAGTGGATGGAAGCCCAAAAATTTCAAAAAACCCGCCTCATTTTCATTTTCCCCCTTTCATCCCATACCACCCTAACCGATGCATTCAGATTTTGCAACTCTCTCTCTCTCTCTCTCTCTCTCTCTCTCTCTCCACGGCTAGGGCATGTTGAACGCAGGGAGGACGCTGCGCATCTCATCCTCTTTCGAAGCTCTTCTTCTCCACAGCCAGGGCACGTTGAGCTTAGGGAAGACTTTGGACGTTTCTTTCGCAGATCTCTCTCCACATCCAGGTCAGAGAAGGACGGGAAGACGCTGCGCATCTCTTCCTCTCGCCACAACCAGTTCGTCGATAGCCCTTTCCAAAATCGATTTCCCCCATCTCTGTCGGTTGAAATTTGAAAAATCTCCAGCCACGTCCGGGCCAACACATCCTCCATCTCTCCGGCGATCGACTGCCAGCCCGGTAAGTGAGTTGTCATTCTTCCCCAGTTCCTTTCAAATCTGTTTTCTTGTTTTTTCCATTTAACCCATTTCATTTGAAGTGTGTGTGTGTGTTTTTTTTTTTCTTTTTTGAAATCTGATTTCAGCTCTTTCCTTTCAAATCTGTTTTTTTTTTTTTTTTTGAAATCTGGTTTCATCTCACCCATTTCCTTTCAAATCTATATTTTTCCATTTCATTTCATTTCACATATGGGATATGAAATCTGTGTTGCCATTCTTCCCCGTCAAATCCGTTTCCTTTTTTTTTTCCATGTCGCCCATTTCATTTGAAAAACATATAGGTAGAGATTAGTAACAGGAAGTTTGAAAGAAACCTTGTCTACAGAGGTATTCTGCCTACAAACAATATTTACCGTTCCAATGTCTCCCCTTTTTGTGAACTTCACACCTTCCTTTGTCACTAAAATAACAGCTGCCATCATTTCCCAACCAAGACCCCATGTTTTCATTTTGACAAACATATTACATGCACATGGGCACTTAATGTTAAAAATAAAAAATAAAAAAATCAAGGGTCGTTCCAAAAAAGAGTGATTTGGTATAGTATGATGTAGATATCAAGGCCCACGTTTGAAACAACATGCTCTTGTGAAATGGCTCGCCCATTTTATTAGAAATCCTTTTTTTTTTTCCAGCCCAGTCCATTCATTTGAAATCTATTTTACATATTCCATTTGAAAGATTCTCCTCTTTTGCAATTGGCATGTCATCTAATGATCTATCACAGATGTTTCATTATATTACTATATAAGGAAGAGAGGAAGATTAACACAAAAAATTAAGGGGAAGAAGATGTTTTATTAAGGGACTGACACTTCACTGCTACCCACTTGCCCTGTTTTTCTTTATGTGTTGATGTGAAGGCAGGGATTTGGAGAAGTGTTACCTTTGAAATCTGTATGTGGGTTTTCATTTCCAACTGGTTTCATTTGTAATCTGTTTAAAAGGTTTCTTATTTCCAATATTCTTTGCACATATTTTGATTAAGGCTGTAGAACCAAATCCATTGCACATATTTTAATTATTTGTGGTCCAGATTGCAAATGGATATGATCTCCTCATCGTCACAGTCACCATCCGTGCACTATCCGGTTGTAGATGAAAACATGACACCAAGACTAGGCATGCATTTTGGGGATTTAAATGAGGCATTTAATTTTTACAATGCTTATGGAAAACTTGCTGGGTTTAGCGTTAGAAAAGAATCAACTCGTAAAGAAGATGGGAAGGTAGTTTGGAAGCGGTTTGTTTGTTCAAAGCAAGGTAAAACTGATGAGAAACATTGGATTGATAAAGAAACAATTCAAAGACGTCGAATGGAAACAATATCCAACTGTAAGGCTCAGTTGCAGGTGAAAATGGTTAAATCAGGTGGTTTGTTGTATCCAATTTTGTTTATCAACATTCTCATGCCCCCACTACTCCTAGTAAGAGATTTATGTTGAGGTCGCATCGTGAAGTGCCACAATCAAAGCGACAGATCATAAATACATATGATTATGCAAATGTTCGAAGCAAACAGCAAATGCAAGTCTTTGCATTGCAATCAGGGGGACTTGACAAAATTGGATTTACAGACACCGATGCTAAGAATCACCGTAGGGATGAAAAAGAAAAGAAAAGGGGGCTAGATGGTCAGTTGTTATTTCAGCTCTTTGAAAACCGCAAAGAAATGAGCAGTGGTTTTACATATACCATTGAGCGAGATGCAGATAAAAAGATAACACATGTTTTTTGGGCAAACGGGTGTTCCGTTCGGCATACAAAATCTTTGGTGATGTTGTAACATTTGATACAACGTATAAGACAAATTGTTATGAATTGATCTTTGCTGCATTTGTAGGTTGCAACCATCATGGTTAGACAACTTTATTTGGATGTGGGTTCTTACCAAATGTAAAAATTGAGTCATTTGAGTGGTTGTTTAACAAATGGCTAGAAGTCATGGCATTTAGTCCACCAAGAGGAATTATAACAGATCAAGATTTAGCAATGACTAAGGCCATAAAGAATGTCATGCCAAATACATGTCATTGGTATTGCCTATGGCACATTTTAGATAAATTACCATCGAATTTAGGAGGGGTCCTAATACACAACGAGGGCTTAATTGATGAGATTAAAAAGTGTGTTGATAACTCTAACACTTCTTCTCAGTTTGAGAGCTCTTGGTTTGAGATCATGACAGAATATAAGCTTATGGATAACAATTGGTTGGCAGATATATATATAGAATTCGTAATATGTGGGTTCCGGCATATTTAAGGCATAATTTCTTTGCTGGCATGTCAACTACTCAAAGGCGTGAAAGCATGAATGCATTTGTAAAGCAGTATGTAGAATTTAAAAATTCATTACTTGATTTCATTTTGCATTTTGACGCTGGAGTTCAGCGTTTAAGATACCTTGAAAAAAAGGAAGATTTTGAGAATAGCAATGGGAGGCCTAAATTGAAGATGGGTTCACCAATGGAGAAGCAAATGGCCGACATCTACACAAGAAACATATTTTATAAGTGTCAAGATGATTTATTCACCACCATGTCTCTTGGCGAAGAGCTCGTAAATGAGGATGATGTAGAATGTATCTTTGTTGTGAAGAATTTTTCCGATGAGAAGGATTTTGATAGACAGGTTTTATGGGAAAAAGAGGAGATGCATGCATATTGTTCATGTAAAAAGTTCGAGTTTGAAGGTATCCCTTTTCGTCATGTAATGTGTATCATGAGGCATTACTCTATTTTCTATTTGCCTGAGCGTTTCATTTTGAAGCGATGGATGAAAAGAGTAACAAAAGAAATATTTGTTGATAGGGTGGATGACATTGGAACTGCCGATGTTAACTCTTGCATGGCTAGACATAGTCAGTTGTCCTGTATGTTTGCGGGCCTTATTGACATAGCTAGTCAATCCAGAGAAGGATTCGATATTGCGGCTAATTGTCATACAGATTTGGAAATCAAATTGCAGCAGATGAAGCTAAATAGCACAATAGAGACAAGCAAACATAACGGGAAGGGACTTGTGGACAATAATGTGATCGAATATCATGAGCTATCACATACAGTGACGAAAGGACGCACGAAGAGATTTAAATCATCGAAGGAAAAGGCAACAAGAGGGCGTCTTTGTCGTGGCTACAACAAGCGTGGTGTATCGCACGATAAAAGAAAATGCCCTATGTTGTTGAATAGTTAATAATCCAATATGTCTTTTTTGTTATTCCACCATTTTTCATATGAATATAGTACTTAAAACATGAAATTTCAGGTTAGCTGACGGTCCAAGTATCTCAAATGACTCTAACTGTGCAAATTTAGAAAGCTCCGATGCTGAAATGCAGTGATTATGTGTTAACGTTGGTTGGTCAGGTAGTTTTAGGCTGGAGGACTTGGGTTTTGATTTCTTTTGTTGTTTGGTTTCACTAGTTTCTCTTTTGTTGTTTGGTTTTATTAATTTCACTAATTATTCAATCATTCTTTGTAGGGCGTCAATCGTGAAAAGGATAGAGTCACTGATATCAGCAATGCTCATTTCTTTCTTTTTATCATAGTAAGAAATCCTCAAGAATCACCAAAATTTCCAAAATTTTCATATCTGATATAAGTAGTTATGACAATGTTTTCTTATAAGTTATAACAATGTTTCCGGGGCTAATATTGATCAAAGAGTCTTAGTCGTCATTTTCTGCATTCAGTGGCAACTGGCAACAAACCTCTATGTGGCAACTGGCAGATAATGATCTTAAGCTGCCCTTACTAGCATCTTGACAGCAGGTAATATATGTTTTCCCATAAATGAGACCCACTTTGCTTAATCTAAACTAAAGGTAGACATTCATAAAAAAATTAACATCATCACTAGCAAGTATAGAAGGGAGAGAAACCCTCAAATTCAAATCAAGATTGTTGGTAGTGACTGCAGTGAAAGCATTAAATAGGTCTTTAGATTGGTTTACAAAGAGTGGTTGAATAATACCTTATGTATCAGCTTCATATTTAACCTTCTTATAAGTTATAACAATATTTTCAGGGCTAATATGGATCAAAGAATTTCAGTTCTCATTTTCTGCATTCAGTGGCAACTAGCAACAAACCTCTGTGTGGATTGGGCGGATGACCAGTTTGTCTATTTTGTGGACGATGTGGGGATGAATGTCTGTGTTGTGGGTGCAATTAGAAGTAAAGTTGCAGGTGGTGATGTTGAAGCTGTGGAATGAATGTTGGGGATAACTGTCTTGGTTGTATAATGAAGGTGTAGGGGATTTATATGGGTGTTTCCGTGACAGGGTTCACTTGTTTTTGCTACACTTGGCCTTACTTTTGCTCCACCTGTTTTGAGAGCCTAACTTTATTTTGCTCCACTTGTTTTGAGAGCCTTGTCAACTTCCTTTTGCATACAGTTGCACCGACTACTACTACTAAATAAATGATACACTTTCCAAGGAAAGAAAAATCTGTCTTTATTGTATCATGAAGGTGTGGAATTGGGTTGTATTCCTTTGTGGCTGAACTGATGTGGAAGGTGTTAGTGTGGAATGTGCATTATCAGGAAATGTTACAGAAATGCAATGTTTGTCTATGTTGTGGAATGGGTATTGCCAGTCAACTGTCTTGAAATAGTTATCATTTGAAATGAGGAATGAATGTTTATTTCTTATAAGTGTTCAGCCATGATGAGCTTCATGTTTGTCTATGTTGTGGAATAGGTATTGTCAGTCAACTGTCTTAAAATAATTAGCATCTTGAAATGAGGAATGAATGTTTACTTGTTATTAGTGTTTAGCCATGATGAGCTTCAGGTAGGTCTCATGTGTGATTTAGTAATAGTTGAATGGAAATAACAGACTGAACATTAGCATGGCCATTGTTGGTATTGGGCACCCAAGTGTTCCTAATTCAGCATGAACATCAACATGTTCCTAATTCAGCAATAACAGACTGATGAAACTGAATTTAAGTACGGTAAAGTCATCTGAACCAAGGTTTCGGTTATAATCGTATAAGTAAAAACCAACTCTTCAATCTCCAAACCCAGAAGGTAACTTAAAGGCATTTAGACACATTTAAACTAAGTCCAATCATTAGCAGAGTCCCAGTTATTAAACGGCTAAATCCACTCCTATCCAATAGCATTTTAGGACACACTTATTTGCTTAATCTTTCAGATAACACAGACTGTGGATACAACAATTTGATAGTTCAAGTACAATGACCAAAATTCTGTAAAATCACAATGAAGTCAATTAATGCTAATAACATGATGAAATTCAAATTGGACTAAACTAAGGAAAAAAACTAGACTCCTCCCAATGACAGCCATGGACTTTTCTAGTCTACAGAGTACATCAAGACTACCATTTCCCTCCCCATACATATGCAACAAATAGAAAAAACATCATTAATATAACAGTATTGACTCTTAGGTGTTGTTGCTGCACATTTTGAGCTTCTACACTCTCTCTCAAAACTTGGATTTCATGCTTAATCTCCCGTTTCATCTCTTCAAGTGATGCTTTCATTTCTTCCATTCTACTTTCAGGTTGCTCACGTCTTCTATTTCGATCTGCTGCATATTCAGGTACAACTTCATCCATCCAAATGAAAAACCCACAACCTCTTTCTCCCTACAAGTAAATTCATGGCAAATGCAAAATTAATATTGAACTGAAAAATTACATTAACTTAAGAAAGTTGAATATCTCAACACCTACGTGTAAATCTGGACATTTCCAAAATCTTCGTCCAAGATTGTGAGCTGTGCGAGAAGTCTTCAAAATCATGTACCCATATCCACATGGGCACTTTGGAGCTCATTCTAAGCTTTGCGATGTAGCAGGTGTCGACCTACCTACGTTTTCATGACGTAAGACCTCAGGCAAAAATAATGAAGTTAAATTGAATGTAAAATATATAAACATTATAGGATCTATTGAGTTTAATGTGATTCACATACTTGAAGAAGACATGTAGAAATATATCTTTTGATTTATATCAACTTGACCGAGCTGAGATAAAAAAACAAGGCAAGATTTTCATTATCAGTAATAAAAATGAAAGGACAACTTCAAGAGTAGGTAAAGAGCACTTACCCTTACAAACACTCAATGAAACATCTTCTTCCCCTTAATTTTCTGTGTTGTTCTTCCTCTCTTCCTTTTATGGTAATGTAAGGAAACAACTTCTTCAAATCATTAGATGACATGTGTGTAGCAGGACATATGGGTAGCAGTGAGAAGCCCACATGCCAATAGCAACAGAGGAACATAATTGAAGGGCACGCCAAATAGATTTCAAATGAATTTTGAAAAGAACATTCATTTGAAAAAGATATCAAATGTAAAAAAGAAAAAGGCTAACAGAATCCAAAAGAAATGGAAAAAAAACTACAGATTTCAAAACGACAACTGACAGAGATGAAAGAAAATGTATTCTGGGCAAAGCTGCTGGACGGACCTGACTTGGCTGCGCTAGCTGGTTGATGGACGTTGCCTGGAGTGGCTGGACGTGGACTGTAGACACGGTTTCTTTCAAACTTCCTGTTACTAATCTCTACCTGTAGACAAGGTTTTTTTTCAAATGAAATGGGTGACATGGAAAAAAAAAAAAAAAGGAAACGGATTTGACGGGGAAGAATGGCAACACAGATTTCATATCCCATATGTGAAATGAAATGAAATGGAAAAATATAGATTTGAAAGGAAATCGGTGAGATGAAATCAGATTTCAAAAAAAAGAAGAAAAAAATAGATTTGAAAGGAAAGAGCTGAAATCAGATTTCAAAAAAGAAAAAAAAAACACACACTTCAAATGAAATGGGTGAAATGGAAAAAACAAGAAAACAGATTTGAAAGGAACTGGGGAAGAATAACAACTCACTTACCGGAATGGCAGTAGATCGCCGGAGAGATGGAGGATGTGTTGGCCTGGATGTGGCTGGAGATTTTTCAAATTTCAACAGACAGAGATGGGGGAAATCAATTCTGGAAAGGGTGGTCGACGAACTGGATGTGGCGAGAGGAAGAGATGCGAAGCATCTTCCTGTCCTTCTCTGACCAAGATGTGGAGAGAGATCTGCGAAAGAGACGTCCAGCGTTTTCCCTAAGCTCAATGTGCCCTGGCTGTGGAGAAGAAGAGCTTCGAAAGAGGAGGAGATGCGCAGCGTCCTCCCTGCGTTCAACGTGCCCTTGCCGTGGAAAGAGAGAGAGAGAGTTGCAAAATCTAAATGCATCGGTTGGGGTGGTATGGGATGAAAGGGGGAAAATGAAAATGAGGTGGGCTTTTTGAAATTTTTGGGCTATGAGAGCAGCTCCCCTAAGCTTGAGCTTAGAGGAACATAAGCTCAAGCATGCGGGTCGCACGTGAGGGCTTAAGTGGATGGAAGCCCAAAAATTTCAGAAAGCCCGCCTCATTTTCATTTTCCCCCTTTCATCCCATACCACCCCAACCGATGCATTTAGATTTTGCAACTCTCTCTCTCTCTTTCCACGGCAAGGGCACGTTGAATGCAGGGAGGACGCTGCGCATCTCCTCCTCTTTCGAAGCTCTTCTTCTCCACTGCCAGGTCACGTTGAGCTTAGGAAAGACGCTGGATGTCTCTTTCGCAGATCTCTCTCCACATCCAGGTCAGAGAAGGATCGGAAGACGCTGCGCATCTCTTCCTCTCGCCACATCCAGTTCGTTGACAACCCTTTCCAGAATCGATTTCCCCCATCTCTGTCGGTTGAAATTTGAAAAATCTCCAGCCACGTCCGGGCCAACACATCCTCCATCTCTCCGGCGATCGACTGCCAGTCCGGTAAGTGAGTTGTCATTCTTCCCCGGTTCCTTTCAAATATGTTTTCTTGTTTTTTCCATTTCACCCATTTCATTTGAAGTGTGTGTGTGTTTTTGTTTTTCTTTTTGAAATCTGATTTCAGCTCTTTCCTTTCAAATCTATTTTTTTCTTCTTTTTTTTGAAATCTGATTTCATCTCACCGATTTCCTTTCAAATCTATATTTTTCCATTTCATTTCATTTCACATATGGGATATGAAATCTGTGTTGCCATTCTTACCCGTCAAATCCGTTTCCTTTTTCTTTTTGTTCCATGTCACCCACTTCATTTGAAAAACATACAGGTAGAGATTAGTAACAGGAAGTTTGAAAGAAACCTTGTCTACAGACCATGTCCAGCTAGTCCAGGCAACGCCCATCAACCAGCCAGCGCAGCTAGGCCAGGTCCGTCGATCAGCTTTTCCCAGAATCCATTTTCTTTCATCTCGGTCGGTTGTCATTTGAAATCTGTATTTTTTTTTCCTTTTCTTTTGGATTCTGTTAGCCTTTTTTTTTTTTTTTTTTTTTACATTTGATATCTTTTTCAAATGAATGTTCTTTTCAAAATTCATTTGAAATCTATTTGGCGTGCCCTTCGATTATGTTCCTCTGTTGCTATTGGCATGTGGGCTTCTTCACACTGCTACCCATATGTCCTGCTACACACATGTCATCTAATGATTTGAAGTTGTTTCCTTACATTACCATAAAAGGAAGAGAGGAAGAACAACACAGAAAATTAAGGAGAAGAAGATGTTTCATTGAGTGTTTGTAAGGGTAAGTGCTCTTTACCTACTCTTGAAGTTGTCCTTTCATTTTTATTACTGATAATGAAAATCTTGCCTTGTTTTTTATCTCAGCTCGGTCAAGTTGATATAAATCAAAAAATATATTTCTACATGTCTTCTTCAAGTATGTGAATCACATTAAACTCAATAGATCCTATAATGTTTATATATTTTACATTCAATTTAACTTCATTATTTTTGTCTGAGGTCTTACGTCATGAAAACGTAGGTAGGTCGACACCTGCTACATCGCAAAGCTTAGAATGGCCTCCAAAGTGCCCATGTTGATATGGGTACATGATTTTGAAGACTTCTCGCACAGCTCACAATCCTGGACGAAGATTTTGGAAATGTCCAGATTTACACGTAGGTGTCGATATATTCAAATTTCTTAAGTTAATGTAATTTTTTAGTTCAATATTAATTTTGCATTTGCCATGAATTTACTTGTAGGGAGAAAGAGGTTGTGGGTTTTTCATTTGGATGGATGAAGTTGCACTTGAATATACAGCAGATCAAAATAGAAGACGTGAGCAACCTGAAAGTAAAATGGAAGAAATGAAAACATCACTTGAAGAGATGAAACGGGAGATTAAGCATGAAATCCAAGTTTTGAGAGAGAGTGTAGAAGCTCAAAATGTGCAGCAACAACACCTAAGAGTCAACACTGTTATATTAATGATGTTTTTTCTATTTGTTGCATATGTATAGGGAGGAAAATGGTAGTCTTGATGTACTCTGTAGACTAGAAAAGTCCATGGCTGTCATTGGGAGGAGTCTAGTTTTTTTCCTTAGTTTAGTCCAATTTGAATTTCATCTTGTTATTAGCATTCTATATGTTGTAATTGACTTCATTGTGATTCTACAGAATTTTGGTCATTGTACTTGAACTATCAGATTGTTGTATCCACAGTCTGTGTTATATGAAAGATTAAGCAAATAAGTGTGTCCTAAAATGCTGCTGGATAGGAGTGGATTTAGCCGTTTAATAACTGGGACTCTGCTAATGATTGGACTTGGTTTAAATGTATCTGAATGCCTTTAAGTTACCTTCTGGGTTTGGAGATTGAAGAGTTGGTTTTTACTTATACGATTATAACCGAAACCTTGGTCCAGATGACTTTACCGTACTTAAATTTAGTTTCATCAGTCTGTTATTGCTGAATTAGGAACATGTTGATGTTCATGCTGAATTAGGAACACTTGGGTGCCCAATACCAACAATGGCCATGCTAATGTTCAGTATGTTATTTCCATTCAACTATTACTAAATCACATATGAGACCTACCTGAAGCTCATCATGGCTGAACACTAATAACAAGTAAACATTCATTCCTCATTTCAAGATGCTAATTATTTCAAGACAGTTGACTGACAATACCTATTCCACAACATAGACAAACATGAAGCTTATCATGGCTGAACACTTATAAGAAGTAAACATTCATTCCTCATTTCAAATGATAACTATTTCAAGACAGTTGACTGGCAATACCCATTCCACAACATAGACAAACATTGCATTTCCGCAACATATCCTGACAATACACATTCCACACCAGCACCTTCCACATCGGTTCAGCCACAAAGGAATACAACCCAATTCCACACCTTCATTATACAATAAAGACAGATTTTTCTTTCCTTGGAAAGTGTATCATTTATTTAGTAGTAGTAGTCGGTACAGCTGTATGCAAAAGGAAGTTGACAAGGCTCTCAAAACAAGTGGAGCAAAATAAAGTTAGGCTCTCAAAACAGGTGGAGAAAAAGTAAGGCCAAGTGTAGCAAAAACAAGTGAACCCTGTTACGGAAACACTCATATAAATCCCCTACACCTTCATTATACAACCAAGATATCCCCAACATTCATTCCACAGCTTCAACATCACCACCTACAACTTTACTTCTGATTGCACGCACAACACAGACATTCATCCCCACACCATCTACAAAATAGACAAACTGGTCATCCGCCCAATCCACATAGAGGTTTGTTGCTAGTTGCCACTGAATGCAGAAAATGAGAACTGAAATTCTTTAATCCATATTAGCCCGGGAAACATTGTTATAACTTATAAGAAGGTTAAATATGAAGCTGATACATAAGGTATTATTCAACCACTCTCTGTAAACCAATCTAAAGACCTATTTAATGCTTTCACTGCAGTCACTACCAACAATCTTGATTTGAATTTGGGCATTTCTCCCCCTTCTGTACTTGCTGGTGATGAAGTTAATTTTTTTCTGAATGTCTACCTTTAGTTTAGATTAAGCAAAGTGGGTCTCATTTATGGGAAAACATATATTACCTGCTGTCAAGATGCTAGTAAGGGCAGCATAAGATCATTATCTGCCAGTTGCCACATAGAGGTTTGTTGCCAGTTGCCACTGAATGCAGAAAATGACGACTAAGATTCTTTGATTAATATTAGCCCCGGAAACATTGTTATAACTTATAATAAAACATTGTCATAACTATTTATATCAGATATGAAAAATTTGGAAATTTTGGTGATTCTTGAAGACTTCTTACTATGATAAAAAGAAAGAAATGAACATTGCTAATATTAGTGACTCTATCCTTTTCACCATTGAGGCCCTACAAAGAATGACTGGATAATCAATGAAATTAATAAAACCAAGCAACAAAAGAGAAACTAGTGAAACCAAACAACAAAAGAAATCAAAACCCAAGTCCTCCAGCCTTAAACTACCCGACCAATCAACGTTAATGTCACGCCCCCGGACCGAGGCCCTGATAATCAAGTCCTTAATCCGGGGACGCGGCGCGACGGACTAGAAAATTTTGCCCGCACACGCTAATTATTTTCTCACAGGATTCCGCGGTGAGGATCCCAGACGATCCATCACAACAAATAAATCTAATGCACATCAATAATAATGTTATGCGGAAGCATGTAGCAAAATAAAACTCCATATAACACAAGATAAATGTACAAGTTCGATATCAAAAGAGAAATATATACATAGCATAACCAAGGTTAATTACAGTTATGAACAAAAGTAGCTTAATTTATACAACCCTGACAAAGCCAATAAAGGCTATAAACAAAATTCCCAAAAATAACTGTCAGTTCCCAAAAAGATGTTATCGATGCTCCAAACCAAATGTGACGTCTACATGACATCATTTGGTTGCCACTCGGGCTCCACCTGAGGCCCTACTGCCTCCTGCGTGTACTCCGCCTCAAAGGCTGCGGGTCCGACATCTGACACCAAACAAGAGAAGTATCAGACACGACGGTCTGGCAGGTGAATAAAACAGATATGATATACAAGTTATGAATGTCATGTTTAAAATCATAAAGATACTGATAAAACAAATTATATATATATATAAAGAATAAATCAAATGAATTATTTCTGTGCAAACAAATGAATTTTTCATAATTTAAATATCTCAAATTATCTGACAAATAATCAAAATAATGGCATCCCACATTTAGCTAAATTCTCCTATTACCGAAGTAATAAGAGCAAACAGAAACCGTGGCCACTACCCGTGGAACCGGAACAAACAGAGCCGTTGCCACATAAAGTGGGACGGAAATCAGAACCGTTACCACTACCCGTGGGACCGGAAAACAGACAAAACCGTTGCCATAGCCGGACAAACAGACAGAATCCAAACTGCAGTTGGCAAATAATTTTAAAGATTCCAAGCTGGGTGATCAGCCCAACAAGGTAACCTAAGCTTAGTGGTGCCTTTACATTTCAAAACCTGAACCGATACAAGTCAAGTTCTCCTTGGCTCATGGGCTCGCACTACAAAGCTCTGGCCCCATCTTGCCTTGAGATTCAAATCTAAAACGATACAATTTAAACCATTGAACACAATTCAAACCGGATAAAAGGACTACTCTTTATCAAAATAAACAGACAAATTCAGAACAAATCGGATGCGTAGCCTTTTCATTGTTTTTCAAACATAACAAATTAATCCACTTCTTTTCAAACGAATTTATGAGAAAACATAAACTTTCTCTAACTTGGAATGAGATGATTTGGATGATTGATAATGTTTGATGGGCTTACCGAGGTCGTCTCAATATACACTTAGTGTCTCCATGTCGGTTTATGAGCGAAGAAGTTGGTGTCTCTGAAGGTCACCGACAATTGAGAACATAAAGTATATATTAAGACTAGTAGATAGTAGAAAATTCCCGGTAAGTTAATTCTTTTCCAAACTTTCTCTATAGTTTGAATCAAATAAAAATGATTCGGGCTCAAACTCTTAATTCTCGATACTTAATAAGTCATTAGGGAATTTTTGTACTCAAACCGGGCTCAAAACTAGGCTCAAAACTAGCCTAAACAGCCCAAGAAACAATGCAGGAATTGACCCAGGCCCTGACCCAGGCCCAGCTCGAGCGGGCCCAGTTCGCTCGAGCGGGCTGGGCCTCTGTCCAGCCCGTGGACAGTCAGCTTAGCTGACTGTCTCTCTCCTCTTTGGCTTCAAATTTCTGCTGTCAGCTGGCTTCTCCTCTTCTTCTTGTTTCAGAATTTCTTCTTGTTTCAAATGGCTGACTGCATTATCAAGCATACACCCTTTTTCCAAATGACTCCATTTCTGACTCCACCAAACTCATTCAATCATCATCAAACAAATTCCAAACATATGACAAAGAAATAAAAAGAACAAAAAAAAAAAAAAAAAAAAAAACAGGATTCCAAAGTTCAAGTAGATAAACACAAAATTTATCTTTTCCAAAACAAAACTGAAATCTCAAGCAACAATTTACAATTTGAGATGAGCCAACATTAAACCATTTCCTGCATAAAAATCAAACATAATCTGAAATGAAACAACCTCCTCTAGAATGAAATCAACATTAGAAATCATCTTCAAGGTTTCAAATCAAAAGAACATCATATATACTCAATCCAATTATTCACTTGCCTGAGACAATTTGGTCACCAAATCACTCTAAGAAACTCTCAAGCTTAGCAACTCCAATCTACACAAAAGAATCCAAAGAAGAACATTAAAAATCCACAAAATTTTGAAAATCAAGGAAGCTTTTCATGAAGGCTCTTGCATGTATGATAAAACCATCCTAAAGGGTCTAGAAAATCCAAAATTTCAAGAAGGAAGCCATTGCTAACCTTTGAAGAACTTTAGACAAGAAGAAAAGCTTGGAGAAGATGATGAACTCAGCCAAAATCCCTTGAAAATACTATGGTTGGAAAGCTTGGGAAATGAAGATGAAGATGGTGAACTTCACTCTTCAAGTTGGGCTCAATTCCATTGACATGCAAAGGAGAGAGGATGGGAGAAAAGAGAGAAACTCTCTTATGTGGGTTGCAGGAAAAACTGAATGAAGAAGGATGAAGGAGAAGACCCACGTTGGTATAAGTTGTAAACAAAATGGGTTGTGGGCCCAATGGCCCTGAAAACTTTACATAGCTGGGTCTATCATTTAGAGGTTCCGAATGAAGTTGACGAAGAAGGGAAAAATGATCGTTGAAAAATCTAGTTTTCAAAAAGTATATTTTCCTCATGGTTTTCAAATTTCGAAATTTATGCACAGATTTGGGTGTGAAAAGACTGTTTTGTCATTTTTCTCGAAAAACGCGATTTCTGAGGTTCGAATGCAAACGGAACAATTAGGAAAGTTGTTGGGATCAAAATATCAAATCCAAAAATGTCAAAATCCATATTTTTCAAAAATCAAATAAATCCAATAACTCGAATTCCCACACTAACACGCGTCTTACGGGTCACCCCAGGCCCGTTCAAACCGAACACTATGCTCTCCAAATTCCCCAAAGCTATTCAAAATTCTAATCCAACTAAAAACTCAAGCTAATCGTCCCCTAATCCCGCTTAGAGACTAATCACAATTAAAATAACAATAACTTATACTAAACCTGGGTCGGGGTCTGACAGTTAACACATAATCACTGCATTTCAGCATCGGAGCTTTCTAAATTTGCACAGTTAGAGTCATTTGAGATACTTGGACCGTTAGCTAACCTGAAATTTCATGTTTTAAGTACCATATTCATATGAAAAATGGTGGAATAACAAAAAACACATATTGGATTATTACCTATTCAACAACATAGGGCAGTTTCGCTTCTCATGCGATACACCACGCTTGTTGCAGCCACGACAAAGACGCCCTCTTGTTGCCTTTTCCTTCGATGATTTAAATCTCTACGCGCGTCCTTTCGTCACAGTATGTGCTGGCTCATGATATTCGATCACATTATTGTCCACAAGTCCCTTCCCGTTATGTTTGCTTGTCTCTGTTGTGCTATTTAGTTTCATCTGCTGCAATTTGATTTCCAAATCTGTATGACAATTAGCCGCAATATCGAATCCTTCTCTGGATTGACTAGCTATGTCAATAAGGCCAGCAAACATACAGGACAACTAACTATGTCTAGCCATGCAAGAGTTAACACCGGCAGTTCCAATGTCATCCACCCTATCAACAAATATTTCTTTTGTTACTCCTTTCGTCCATCGCTTCAAAATGAAATGCTCAGGCAAATAGAAAATAGAGTAATGCCTCATGTATCATTTAGAGAGATGAAAAGAAAACTCAAAAAGTACGTTGAATGCAGTCCCCATCTTGGTCGACTGTTCTGTCCTTATAAAGGGGCTGAATGCCCTGATTTCATGTAAGTATTCACTTATCAGATCCTAAAAATCTATTTTACAAACTAAGTATCTTTGACTAAGTAAGATATGAAGTCTGGGCCCAAAATGGGCCTGGGCTTGGATTGACACCCCCCCTCAAATTGATGCTGGGGAGTCATAAAGCAGCAATTTGGAAACAAGAAATTGATGTCGAGGCCAAGGAAGTCCCTTGGTGAAGATATCTGTAAACTGAAACTCTGTAGGGACATGAGGTAGACTAATGACATCCCGCTTATATTCATCCCGAATAAAGTGACAGTCAACTTCGATATGTTTAGTACGTTCATGAAAGACGGGATTTTCAGTTATCCGGATAGCGCCAGTATTGTCGGCATGCAATGGAGTAGGAGAGGTTTGAGTGAACCCAAGTTTCGAAAGAAGGCCCCGTAGCCATAAAACTTCAGAACAAGCAGAAGACATCGCCCTATATTCAGCTTCCGTGGAAGATCTGGACACACGTTCTTGTTTCTTGCATTTCCAAGAAATGAGCGAATTTCCAAGATACATGCACCAGCCAGTAGTAGAACGACGTGTTTCTTGACAACCTGCCCAGTCAGCATCCACATAAGCAGTCAGATGAAGAGGATTATCCTTTGGAAAATATAAACCACGAGAGACAGTTCTGAGCAGATAGCGGATAATGCGCTTCACAGCTATCAAATGAAGGTGTCGAGGAGCGGTCATGAACTGGCTCACAAGATTAACAGCATAGGATATGTCAGGTCTAGTGATGGTGAGATAGACAAGACTTCCCACCAGGCACCGATATGTATGAGGATCAGGAAGAAAATCGTCATCATCTTTACTCAGCTTGAGATTTACCTCGACATGTGTATCAACAGGCGAAAAATCATGAAGGTAAGCCATCTCGATAAGATCTGATGTGTACTTGTGTTGATTAACAAAGAGACCTTTGGGAGATTGATGCACCTCTAAGCCCAAGAAATAATGCAAAGGACCCAAATCCTTCATATGAAAGTAAGTCCAAAGGGAATCTTGGAGAGATTTGATCATACTAGCATCCGTGCCGGTGATAATAATATCGTCAACATACACTAGAAGCAGAGTAACCCCTGTAGATGTGTGGCATAGAAAGAGAGATGGATCATACGGGCTCTGAGTAAAGCCACTTTCGCATAAGCGACCCCTGAAGGTTTCGAACTACGTCCGAGGAGCTTGCTTTAGACCATAAAGCGATTTTCGCAGCCGACAGACGGACCTCTTGGAGGGAGAGGGGGCGCCTTGTGGTATGCGCATATAGACTTCTTCTTGCAAATCTCCATGGAGAAATACATTTTTGACATCCATCTGGTATAATGGCCAAGACTGAGATGCAGCAATGGCGAGAAGTAACCTAACAGATGTCATCTTTGCCACAGGTGCAAACGTCTCCTCGCAGTCAATGCCATACTCCTGTCTGTTTCCAAGTGCCACAAGCCTAGCTTTGTGTCTATCCAAGGACCCATCGGATTTAAGTTTGATCGAGTAGATCCATTTGCAACCAATGGGCTTAGCTGCTGAAGGACACTCCACAATATCCCATGTGTGATTCAAATCCAATGCATCTAATTCCTCCTTCATGGCCTGGTTCCAACAATCTTGTTGGACAGCCTGCAAATAAGAACTTGGGATAGAGATAAAAGATAGAGTGGTCATCAAAGAAGTATGGGTAAATCCATACCGCTCAGGCGGTCTAGAAGTTCTGGAGGAGCGACGTAAGGCAGGAGTAGGTGTGGAACCATTTGTCAATGGAGGATCAGGGGGAGGGCCATCTGCAGTGGGAGGTTTCTCCCGTCGGTGGTATACAAAAGCAGGATTAGACCTAGTAACAGAGGTTTGATCCGAAAAACCTAGTAAGAGAGCTGGTGAAGAGGGATGAGTACAGTCCATGTGAGTTTGGAAGAAATATTGATTTTCAAAGAAAATAACATTTCGAGAAACCCTGATACGACGACCAATGGGATCATGATAAACAAAACCTTTTTGATTAGTGGCATAACCCAAAAATGCACACCTACGAGATTGTGCTGTTAGTTTCATTCTTTCTGTGGGAGGTAGATGAACGAAGCAAACACAGCCAAAGGTATGGAGGTGATCAAACACAGGATGATGACCAAACAATTTAAAATGAGGCGTTAAATGAGTAATGGTAGGTGATGGAAGGCGGTTAATGAGATAGACAGCCGTGGTGAGAGCTTTAGTCCAAAACCGAGGGGGAACGGATGATTCAATCAGAAGGGTTCTAGTTACATCAAGAAGATGTTTGTTTTTCCGTTCCGCGACTTCATTTTGTTGTGGAGTATACGGACAGGTGCGTTGAGAAATGATTCCTTTATTGTTTAAAAAGGATTGAAAATCCTTGGAAACATACTCCCCCCTGAGTCTGAGCGCAAAGTTTTGATGCATTTAGAGAATTGGTTTTCAACATAGTTAACAAAAAATTTAAATGCATTAAGAACATCAGATTTTAAATGTAATAAATAAATCCAAGTAAATCTGCTGTAGTCATCAATGAAGGTGACAAAGTACTTGAAATGACTATGTGAAAGGGTCAGAACAATGCCCCAAACATCACTGTGAATTAAGTCAAAACAGGTAGTGCTCCGTGTGTTAGAGTTGGGAAAGAGTAAAGTTTTACTCTTTCCTAATTTACAAGCATCACATTCAAAAGAAGCAGAATCAACAAGTTTATTTATCAATCCAGATTGAAATAAAGTAGACATTGTAGAAGCATTCCAATGACCAAGTCTATTATGCCAGAAAAGAGAATTATTCTGAATGAGAAAACTAAATAACTGATGTAAAGTTTGATCATGACTAAATGAAGACACTGGTAAGGAAAAAAGTCTTCCACGCTTAGGCCCCCTCGCGATCACTTCCCCCCACTCCTGGTCCTGTACAACACAACCAGTAGAAGAAAAGGAGACATTTTAATTATTTTCAACAAGTTGACCCACAAAAACCAAATTGGTAGCAAGATGAGGAGAAACTAAAACATTGGTTAAGGGTAAGGGGCCAGGTGTATCACCAATAGAGGTGATGGGAATATGATCTCCGTTGGCAGCTTGAACAGTAAAATGACCAGTGTAAGGAACGACATTTTGTAATTTTACGGGTGAAGAGGTCATATGGTTACTTGCACCAGAATCTAAGTACCATGTATTAGAAAGAGATGACTCAGTACCTGCAATGTTCATGGATGCTACGGCATTGATAATCATTTGGTTTACCATCTCAGGGGTGAAAGGAGATGGGGATGCAAATTGTGTGGAGGAACCAGGTTGTGAGGAAGAATCATAATGCATAGAACCACTGAAGTCAGAGGATGCATATCGTGGAGTGGTTACTGTGTAAGCACTAGGAGCTGACGGCACTGTGTAAGGACCAGAGGCTGACGGCACATAGTTGCGGGAAGTAGAATTGCGACCCTTCTTCCGGCATTCATCAATAACATGACCAGTGGCCTTACAATATCTGCAGATCTTTGTCTTCCATTGATTTGCATAGTGACCATATTTCTTACAGTTATGGCACTGAACTTTACTGATATCCCGGGGAGCTAGTCTGGTGGCAGCAACATAGGCAAGCGGAGCCTCAGTAGATCCCTGTTGTTCCAGAGTAGCTTTAGTGACCAGACGTTCTTCCCACAGAAGCTCCTGAAGACAGTCATCCAAGCTGGGGATAGAAGCCCTGCTCATTAAGTTAGATCTAATTGGCTCAAACTCCAGACGAAGTTTCATGAGGAACTGATGCCGATGGCTACTTTGTTGTAAGGGAAGTAGTTCAGGTTGGAGTTCCTCAGATACCATGGCAAACCTAATCTCATCATATTCTGACCACAGCCTGCGAAAACCATTGTAATACTCCTGAATAGACTGGGTGCCTTGAGTAAATTGAGAAATGTCAAGTTCTAATTGAAATTGACGAGCAGCATTGCCTTGTTGATAGATCTTTTTAAGATAGTCCCACATTTCCTGGGCAGTTTTGCAAGGTCTGAGGTTGAGAATAAAATGTGGGTCAACCGAGCCCAGCAACCAGGTTTTTATTTTAACATCTTTAGTCTTCCAAGCTAAAATCTTCTTGTCATCTTCTGCCGGTTTAGGTTCAGATCCATCAATTTATGCCCAGAGTTCCTTTCCTTCTAAGTAAATTTGAAATTGGAAGGCCCATGAGGTATAATTTTTTCCATCAAACCTAACCATTTTAATTTCAGATTTTTCCATGATGAGCAGACAAAGAAAAAAAAACTTCAGACCACCGGAGTAAGGCCGGAACTATAACCAGGAGCAGCACCCAGAACAAGCAAGCAACCCAGATAACAAGAACTAAGTCAAACCAAATCAACAACAGTAATTTGATGAAGATGAACTAGAGTAACCGCAGGAATTTGATGATGATGAAACAATTAAACAGGAAGAACACTTGTATCCAGAAGAAAACCACAATGTGTCTCCAGGCAGTAAGACACCAAAAAAAAACACAACCAGTGTAGAAAACAAACAGTAATAGTACTGTAGCACAAACCAGCCAGAAACCAAAAAATGCACAAACAGAGTGCAGAAATGTCCCTGGCGTTCAGTGGATGGATTCCCACGTGGGCCCCAGCAAATGAGCAATGGCCAGATCAAAGGGTGGGGATGGAAGGGAGGACTATTTTTGCACCTAGTGGAAGTGGTCCCACGCAGAACCAATCGTTATCCAAAATTTTGGACGGCTGAGATGAAAACAAGTTGATAAAACTAAATTTCCACAAAAATTAGTAGAAGGCTTACCTCTGATGATCCATAAATCTTGAAAAATTCTTCATAAATAAGAAGAAAGCCAGGCGACCAAACTGGGTTGCTCCCACTGATATGGTGATGATGATCGCAGGTGGGCCATGTCTGATCTGAGATGATCTGGGATGATCACAGACGATCAGGTGGCAGAAAATGGCTTCCAATGAATAATATGTGTTGGATAATGGAGAAGATGCACAAATAGGGACTGTGCAATTGAAATAGTGCACAGAACTATACTAAAAATGACTAACGACCATCTCGATAGCATGATTCCATAAACATGGGCCCCACTAGATCATCATAGGACAGATTAGAGGTCAAGGATGAAGGCACAGCATATATTCGCAAGTGAGAGAAGAAGATTCAGCCAAAAATAACCAAGATCCTTGATTTTGGATGGCTGAGATGAAATCAGATAGAGAAAACTGAAGTACCACAAATGGTGATGGAAAGCCTACGTCAGATGGGAAAACAATTCCTGAAAAATCACCATAAATACCAGCAATTCCAGTCGACCAACATGGTCTGGCTCCGCAGAGTTGTTGAAGAAGATCTCAGGTGGGCCACACCTGATTTGATCTGATCTGGGATGATTGGAGAGCTTCCAGACGTGGAAGATGACTTGGATGATCTAGAGATCAAGGCTCTGATACCATATCATTTAGAGAGATGAAAAGAAAACTCAAAAAGTATGCTGAATGCAGTCTCTATCTTGGTCGACTGTTCTGTCCTTATAAAGGGGCTGAATGCCCTGATTACATGTAAGTATTCACTTATCAGATCCTAAAAATCTGTTTTACAAACTAAGTATCTTTGACTAAGTAAGATATGAAGTCTGGGCCCAAAATGGGCCTGGGCTTGGATTGACATCATGATACACATTACATGACGACAAGGGATACCTTCAAACTCGAAGTTTTTACATGAACAATATGCATGCATCTCCTCTTTTTTCCATAAAACCTGTCTATCAAAATCCTTTTCATCGGAAAAATTCTTCACAACAAAGATACATTCTACGTCAACCTCATTTACGAGCTCTTCGCCAAGAGACATGGTGGTGAATAACTCATCTTGAAACTTATAAAATATGTTTCTTGTGTAGATGTTGGTCATTTGCTTCTCCATTGGTGAACACGTCTTCAATTCGGGCCTCCCATTGCTATTCTCAAAATCCTCCTTTTTTTCAAGGTATCTTAAACGCTTAACTCCAGCGTCAAAACGCAAAATGAAATCAAGTAATGAATTTTTAAATTCTACATACTGCTTTACAAATGCATTCATCCTTTCACTCCTTTGAGTAGTTGACATGCCAGCAAAGAAATTATGCCTTAAATATGCCGGAACCCACATATTACGAATTCTATATATATCTGCCAACCAATTGTTATTCATAAGCTTATATTCTGTCATGATCTCAAACCAAGAACTCTCAAACTGAGAAGAAGTGTTAGAGTTATGAACACACTTTTTAATCTCATCAATTAAGCCCTCCTTGTGTATTAGGACCCCTCCTAAATTCGATGGCAATTTATCCAAAATGTGCCATAGGCAATACCGATGACATGTATTTGGCATGACATTCTTTATGGCCTTAGTCATTGCTAAATCTTGATCTGTTATAATTCCTCTTGGTGGATTAAATGCCATGGCTTCAAGCCATTTGTTAAACAAACACTCAAATGACTCAGTTTTTTCATTTGGTAAGAACCCACATCCAAATAAAGTTGTCTAACCATGATGGTTGCAACCTACAAATGCAGCAAAGATCAATTCATAACAATTTGTCTTATACGTTGTATCAAATGCTACAACATCACCAAAGATCTTGTATGCCGAACGGAACGCCCCATTTGCCCAAAAAACATGTGTTATCTTTTTATCTGCATCTCGCTCATTGGTATATGTAAAACCACTGCTCATTTCTTTGCGGTTTTCAAAGAGCTGAAATGAAAACTGACCATCTAGCCCCCTTTTCTTTTCTTTTTCATCCCTACGGTGATTCTTAGCATCGGTGTCTGTAAATCTAATTTTGTCAAGTCCCCCTGATTGCGATGCAAAGACTTGCATTCGCTGTTTGCTTCGAACATTTGCAGAATCATATGTATTTATGATCTGTCGCTTTGATTGTGGCACTTCACGATGCGACCTCAACATAAATCTCTTACTAGGAGTAGTGGGGGCATGAGAATGTGGATAAACAAAATTGGATACAACATAACCACCTGATTTAACCATTTTCACCTGCATCTGAGCCTTACAATTGGATCTTGTTTCCATTCGATGTCTTTGAACTGTTTCTTTATCAATCCAATGTTTCTCATTAGTTTTACCCTGCTTTGAACAAACAAACCGCTTCCAAACTACCTTCCCACCTTCTTTACGAGTTGATTCTTTTCTAACACTAAACCCAACAAGTTTTCCATAAGCATTGTAAAAATTAAATGCCTCATTTAAATCCCTAAAATGCATGCCCAGTCTTGGTGCCATGTTTTCATCTACAACCGAATAGTGCATGGATGGTGACTGTGACGATGAGGAGATCATATCCATTTGCAATCTGGACCACAAATAATTAAAATATGTGCAATGAATTTGGTTCTACAGCCCTAATCAAAATATGTGCAAAGAATATTGGAAATAAGAAACCTTTTAAACAGATTACAAATGAAACCAGTTGGAAATGAAAACCCACATACAGATTTCAAAGGTAACACTTCTCCAAAACTCTCTGCCTTCATATCAACACATAAAGAAAAACAGGGCAAGTGGGTAGCAGTGAAGTGTTAGTCCCTTAATGAAACATCTTCTTCCCCTTAATTTTTTGTGCTAATCTTCCTCTCTTCCTTATATAGTAATTTAATGAAACATCTGTGATAGATCATTAGATGACATGCCAATAGCAAAAGAGGAGAATCTTTCAAATGGAATATATAAAATAGATTTCAAATGAATGGACAAACAAATGGTTGCCTGGGCTGAAAAAAAAGAGGATTTCTAATAAAATGGGCGAGCCATTTCACAAGAGCATGTTGTTTCAAACGTGGGCCTTGATATCTACATCATACTATACCAAATCACTCTTTTTTGGAACGACCCTTGATTTTATTTTTTTTGGAACATTAAGTGCCCATGTGCATGTAATATGTTTGTCAAAATGAAAACATGGGGTCTTGGTTGGGAAATGATGGCAGTTGTTATTTCAGTGACCAAGGAAGGTGTGAAGTTCACCAAAAGGGGAGACATTGGAATGGTAAATATTGTTTGTAGGCAGAATACCTCTGTAGACAAGGTTTCTTTTAAACTTCCTGTTACTAATCTCTACCTTTATGTTTTTCAAATGAAATGGGTGACATGGAAAAAAAAAAAGGAAACGGATTTGACGGGGAAGAACGGAAACACAGATTTCATATCCCATATGTGAAATGAAATGAAATGGAAAAATATAGATTTGAAAGGAAATGGGTGAGATGAAATCAGATTTCAAAAAAAAAAAAAAAAGATTTGAAAGGAAAGAGCTGAAATCAAATTTCAAAAAAGAAAAAAAAAACACACACACTTCAAATGAAATGGGTGAAATGGAAAAAAAAAGAAAACAGATTTGAAAGGAACTGGGGAAGAATGACAACTCACTTACCGGGCTGGCAGTCGATCGCCGGAGAGATGGAGGATGTGTTGGCCCGGACGTGGTTGGAGATTTTTCAAATTTCAACCGACAGAGATGGGGGAAATCAATTCTGGAAAGGGCTGTCGACGAACTGGATGTGGCGAGAGGAAGAGATGTGCAGCGTCTTCCTGTCCTTCTCTGACCTGGATGTGGAGAGAGATCTGCGAAAGAGATGTCCAGCGTCTTCCCTAAGCTCAACGTGCCCTGGCTGTAGAGAAGAAGAGCTTCGAAAGAGGAGGAGATGCGCAGCGTCCTCCATGCGTTCAACGTGCCCTAGCCGTGGAGAGATAGAGAGAGAGAGAGAGAGTTGCAAAATCTGAATGCATCGGTTGGGGTGGTATGGGATGAAAGGGGGAAAATGAAAATGAGGCGGGTTTTCTAAAATTTTTGGGCTTCCATCCACTTAAGCCCTCATGTGCGACCCGCATGCTTGAGCTTATGTTCCTCTAAGCTTGAACTTAGGGGAGTTGCTCTCATATATATATATATATATATATAGGGGAAGTTTCAAGTGCATCTATCCCTCACCATAGGGTGGGGGATACTTTCCTTTTTGCATATGAAGACAAGCATCTATCCCTCGCCCTATGTACTTAAAAAGTAACTTTTATACTTGAAAAATTTTAATTATGAAAGTATCCCTCACCCTATGATAAACGATAGATGCACTTGAAACTTTCCAATATATATATATATATATATATATATATATATAGATGGGAGGTCCTCTCCTCAGCATGAGCTGAGGAAAGCGCCCGCTCACCCTCGTGGGACACTAGAAGAATCCCTGCAGCCCAAAAAACTGAAGCACTCCCGCCCACTTTTAATTTAAGCCCGCTACCGTATTTTTAATTTTGGCTCAAAACACAGCTCCTTTCTCTCCCCTCCCGCCTCTCAAAACCCATTTTAAGAAAACTCTCCTCTCTCAAACCCTTCTCTCCTCTCTCAAACCGACCTCTCTTCGACCTGAATCTAATCTCTTGATCTCCCTCCTCTCTTAAACCCTCTCTTTTCTCTCTCCTCTCGCAATTAGATCTCCTTTCCTCTCGCAAACAGATCTCCTCTCTTCCAATCGATCCTTCTCTCTGAACATTGTGGCTCGCTGCGGACAAGGGTTCTTGCGAGAAGAACTGAAGCGCGTATAGGGAAGAAGAGGCAGGTAAGTGAGACTCTTTCTCTCTAGGTTTTTAGGTTTTCCTTTCCCTACAAGCTTTTCAGTTGCAAAAATCCCTCTCAGGATTTTGTGCAAGAAATTGAATTTTCTTCCTGTCCTAAACTCGGGGTATCTGATGAGCATATGAAAACTATTTTTTCATATTTGTTTGGGATCTGGATTTTTATCTGATTCATCTGGGGCAATAGATATGAGAATGAGTGAATAAAAGAAGTCTAGATGGTCTTGATATTAAAATAAGTCAATAATAATTGTTTTAGATCACTACTGTTAAAAATATGTCAATTTCAGTAGTGGTTAAAATGTTGATTAACAGCTAAAAATCTTGCTGGTGGTATGGACTGCAGGGGCAGTCAAAAAAACCATTTGGGGGCTGCAAAAGATGTGGCTCAAATCTTGTAGTCATCACTGACCCATAATTTTCTATTGAGCAATTGGCTAAAATTTGGCAACTATAATATGGAAGGAAAAATTATACACTGCTACAGATAATCAACAGCTCACGTAGGACCAGACCCGTCTTGTATAGCAAAGAACTAGAGCACAAGGTTAAGCTCGGCAAGGGCATCTTTTTAGTAGTGGTTAAAATGTTGGTCCTGGAGAAAAATAGATTCTCTCCTCAAAGATCACTTATTTCAGTATTCATGGGTTCTTTCAGCAAATTGCTTTAGTTTAATTAGAATGCATATTTTTCTTATTAAATAAAAATTTTCCCTCTATCAATCATGGCAGATTATTAGCTAGATATAGGACCAGACCCATCTGTATGGTTGGTTATTGGGCGCCCTCAAGCCCATGAGCCTAGAATTTAGCTAAAAGGAGGAGATGGCTGATGCCCATGATGGGGTATGGCCATAGCTGATGCTCATGTTGGGGTATAACCACTACTGTTCCTTATTGATGACAATGATGCAACCAGAGGTTCTGCATGCATAGATGGATGGTGGAATGAGTTTATTTTATTGTTTGTAATAAATAGTCATCTTTCACATATCGAATGATATCCAAATTACACCGAGTTAGACCCAATTGGATGGTGGAACGAGTTTATTTTATTGCTTACTGTAGGGAAATCTGAGTGCTGTTAGAAAGTCCGAGTAGAGATCATCATTTCTTGAATGCTTGAATGCTCCGAAGCCTTGAAAAGCTGCAATGAAGAAATGAGGCTGGAAGTATGTCTAAGAGAGAGTAGAGAGCTTCCAAAATATGGGAAGCGTGCGAAAATCGATTTGCATCATTGTTAGTCATTGTTCTCTGTTTTTGCTGGATATGTTTGGTGTTTGAAAATTGGATGTGACAGCCTCTTGAAGTTGATGTAGTTATATTATGCTTAATGGTTACGAATGCTTTGTATGAACAATAATTTCTTACTAGTAGTTATCTAAACATGTGGATCCTTATTTTCATGTAATGTTGCTTACTACCTGCAATTGTAAAGTACAAAGACACAAGAAGAGAGAAAAATCAATTTCAAGATGTATTCTTCACTTCTTAATAATGACAAGTGTTAAAAGAGTAAATGAAGTTCCAGAACAGACAATGCCCACATGAAAGAAACTAACCAAGTTCTGAACTGTCCATTTCCTCCATTTGTCCAAAAGACAACTTTTGATTGGTGCGAAGTGAAATTGCATTTCAGATGACTAATAAGAGATAAAAAAGAAGATGCATTGGAAAAATCTCTGGTAACGAAGATTTTCAGGCCAAGGTTTAGAAAAACCTCTTTTGAACCCTTGTTTAATATCACTGGCAGTTGCTTTCAGCCCTGAAGAAGATGGTGGCAAACAAAAATTTTATATAGTTTGGTTAAATCAAGCTAAATGCAAGTCCAACTATGCTCCAGGCACCTTTTTTTTCTTCATTAAATCTCATTTTCACATAAACCATTGAATCTACTTCGTGTGAGTCACATAAACCATTGATCTAGTAGAGAAGGGGTTAACAGAATCAGCAGGATCAAAGGTCTAAAACTAGGGACCATCAAATGTTCCACCTTGATAGGATACATTTGCCCACAACAATCAAACAGTGGACAACGATCCAGAGACAAACGACCTGAGTATATCAAGATGCATTCATCCAAAGATTTCAAGATGTATTCATCAGTGGACTAGCTAAACCCCAGTTAACTTCAAAAAATCACAACGCACAATCTCCATACAGAGCTGATAGAAAAGGAAACCCCAACAATTCAGAACCTACAACAACCACCCACATAGGATGCCTCATTCTCTTCATGCATTCTTCATTTGTCCTGTTAACTTTCAGTTCAAACAATCATCCAGAGACATCGAAATTTAGAAATACAACATACACACTTGAGAAATACAGTGTACAGTGACCAAGCAATAGGTCAAAATTTTTTACATACACCACTCAAAAGTTCAAAAGTTTTACCAAACCCCAAGGCCAATCTATAATCCACGCATCGGTTCACAACTACAACATATACCCAGCTGAATAATGTTTTTCTGTACCAACAAAAACAGACAACCATAATCCACTCAAAACTTTCAAAAACCAACAAAACCCACATCCTAAAATTGTTCTTCCCAGTGCTTGAATGCTCCGAAGCCTGCACAATTTGTAGACATTTTACCTTCACAACCTGGAGAAGCCAGAAAAGTCAAAAGTTAGAAAATTAAAATCTCTCACAAATACAGTAGTGAAATCCAGATTGTCAAATACAGCTTACCTTTACCATTTTTTTTATTCAAGCATTTCAGAATCAGAGCCGTCAAAACTTGAATATGCACTGTGTAGCAATAAGATTGGTCCACATAATCTATAAAAAAAAAGGACAACCTCTGATCTTTACATTCAATCTCAAATTATGTTGTGGGACTCTATAGATAAATATATGTTTCTCTGTAAAACTAAATGAAAGAGAGAGGGACAGAGAGAACTGATGGTTGTCTTCTATAGTCATGCAGCCATTGCAAGAAGTTGCAGAGATTATCAACCACTGAGAAACCCATATTCACCCAAGAGATAGTAGATGCTTGATGGAAACAATTAAAAAAAAAAAAACCCATATGCTAGAAAATCCCCAAAATCCCTGCCGAGATTATCAACCAGAGCAAGTTCCCTCAGAAACCCATATTCACCCAAGAGAAAGTAGATGCTTCTTGGAAACAGTTAGAAAAAAAAAAAAAAAAACATATGCTAGAAAATCCCCAAAATCCCTTCCAAATTAGTAGAAACCCAAAATCCCCAAAATCCCTTCCAGATTTCAGAACCCTAAAAACCACGAAAATGGAAAAACAAATCCAAAAATAAAATACAAACATGAAATCTTACCTTTAGTAAAGAGCAGAAAGAGCAGCGAACACGGAGGAGGGTCTTGTGTAGGGACGAGAGAGGTCGGTTTAAGAGAGGAGAGAAGGGTTTGAGAGAGGAAACTCTTGTTGAAATGGGTTTTGAAAGAGGAGAGAGAAAGGAACTGTGTTTTGACTCAATATGAAAAATGGAGTAGCGGGCTTAACTGAAAAGTGGGCGGGCAGGCTTCATTTTTTGGTGGCTGCACGGGACTCTTCAAGTGTCCCACGTGGGTGAGCGGACTCTCTGCTCAGCTTGAGCTGAGGAGAGGCCCCCTCTATATATATATATATATATATATATATATATATGGAAAAACATTCATGTGCATCTAATTCTCACCACATTATGGTGAAGGATAACATAGTGGGGCCACTTTATGATTCATCCAAATCATCCACACATGGAACCCCCTATACTACAATGGATCAATTGAGTTTTCATTAATCCGATTGGATTGGACCGTTGGATTGAGGGTCAAAATTTTCCTTTAATATAAAGTCGTTAAATTTGTGGGTCACGGATGAAGGGGTTAGAGACTTGGGATTGACCTCAAACTTGATATATGGTCTCATCTCATATGACTCTTTCCATCCCCCGCAAGTCCCATGATCAATGGAACCTTAGGGGACTGGAACCTCCCATCAATGCGTCGTGAGATCAAGTACGTGAGGACCCATGTACTGTTTTAGTCCTGCCTGAACGACTTATGAGAGAGAGAGAGAGAGAGAGAGAGAGAGAGAGAGAGAGAGAGAGTGCAAATGGGTCGAGAATCAGCTGAAAAAGAAGATAGATACATATGAATTCATGAAGCAAATCACACCACAAGAGTTGCCCAAACACCCACTTGACAATGGAGCCGTTGCCTATGATGCAGCAGCCGGGGAAGCATCACATATCACTTGGGAAATGAGGTTCTAACACTTACTAGTCTTCAGCCATCACAGACCTTGTTTGGATTAATCAGACATTTCAACTGCATGGATTATCCTGTAAACAGACACTACAGCCATCTAAGTATGTTTGATCCCAAAACCAACAAAAAAGCGAAAAGGATAATGACAAACAGAACCAGCTAGATGATTCTAACTATTTGATTAGAGCATCTTTCATAGAGGCGGTTGAAATTTTAAAACACAGATGAAACTGTCAATATCAAAATATAACATCTGAAGAATCTCCAGAAACCCTTTTACTAATCATTGATTAAGTACCATATGGTTTCTATTTCACATGGGTGATCTAGATTCTCCAAGGTCAAACCAAGATAAGGAGATGCTAACTTGATGTGTTCAGCCATTCGCATAACAAATGAAGAAAGAAATTAGACTCTTGATCTAGCAAGTCATGGAGTGAATGACTTTAGTCCAAAATGATGAAATGATGTTTCTCAAGACTCTAGATCTACCCTTTCTTCATGCGAGTTTCATCAAACGTGTAACATAGCTCATTGTTTGCACAATTTCGTTCCAACCATCCATCCACAAGGCACTGGTCAATCTACTTGATTTTTGGGTTATGGTCCATCCATATAATAAGCTACCATATAGTCCCAAATTGTTGCCTGTAGCATGGAGATGTTTCAGCCAGCACTTCATGGAATGCATCATAGCAAAATAACATTACTCTTTATAATGGTAGAAATACATGGCTACTCCAAAATATACGTCAGAGAAAAATATTTTGGATTCATCAACCATTTTCAAACAGCCAAATTCAAGAGAATGTACCACCATGGACTGCCAACTAGAGATCCATGATGGCATACACAATGGGACAGTGCAAAAACATTTGATAAACAGATTATAAATAGATGGTTATGAAATACAACAATGGTCAGAATTCATTGGTAAAAGAGCCAATACTGGATGAATAGGATTTCCCCATGTTACGCTGAGCGAGTATAGGATCAAGTAAAGACCTAGGTATCAGAATCACCTGACAACCAGATCTTATGATACAGAGACAATAGTTAATATTTTATTTATTTATTTATTTATTTTACTTACAGAATCAGCATATATATATTTTAAAATGGTTCTAAAGATATGTTCTTGTAATTTATTATTTTCCAATATGATATACTTGGGTAAAGCTGAATCACATTCAGTACAGATCCCCATACCTATTCAAGTGGCCAAAAAGGATCTTCAATCCAGTTTGTCATTATTTTATTCAAAGAAGAAGTTGATGCATAGTGGTGGCCCAGCAAATCGACAGTCTAGATCACTAAACCATGCACCCAACATTTTATAAACTCAAGGCCTGAGCTTACTATGAACATGCTTAGGTCGAGGTTCATATTTCAGCAATATTGTTTTGCATCTCCAAAACCACCTTATGCTGCATTGTGAGATTTCTACCAGTTAAATTACATCTCACTTCCAACATTAGAGATGTGAGTTCTAGTAAGATGATGTGGGTTACCTTCGCAAAAGAAAAAATGTCAATTCATAATTTTGTATAAGATGATTAAATGCATAAACCAGTCAATCAAACCCCAAAAGAATGCTATAAACACATTCTGCCTATGATATCGAATTACTGTAGGCAATGCACTCTCCATGCACCAAATGTAGGGAAAAAAAGGTTAATGACTTATATTTGCTTTAAGGGTATATTAAGAAGGTAATTCAGACATACATACTGGTCTAGATTCACATGTTATGCTATAAATAGTTAGCATCCACAAAATTGATCAGAACAAGTGTTAGCATCTGCTATATAAACAAATGGCAGCATTATATCCATGACGCTCATAAAATATGATGCCAAGAACATATAATTGAGTCATTGTCCTTGTGTGCCATATGTGGAGAAATATAATGATCACAACCATATGCTTATAGTGAAAGATCAACTATTTGATCAATTATTATTTGTCCACCCATCGAAACATGCCTCTTAAATCGAATTTTCTATTTTCTTATATTTTTGGTTGGGCGCCACTTTGGCCAGTGCAACTGACTTCCAAGGTGTTGAGTACGTCTTCAACCCTAATATTCAGTATGGGAATGAATGTCCCCCTACTATGGATTAAAATAGCAGCTTCTATATAGGGTATTGCGGCTATGGCCGCTCCAATTGCCGCTCTCACCTAATGTAGCCTGTAGCGGCCACTACATAGCGTCAACCAACAATTACTTTCCATCTTTTTGTGAAACATATAATAGGGCTTCTTTCTTGTCTTCTCTCCAAATAACATTTCTACACACCTCTTCCATCATTCTATGCTTAATAAATAAATAAATATATATATATATATATATAAAGGAGATCTCGCCAGATTGAAGCCGATACGTAGAGTTCCTCTCAGGGGGCTCTTCTCTAGGTATATCCTGGCAAACACCCCCTTGGTGTTCGTAGAGTTTTTTTTTTTTTTCTCAACTCCCAATAAAAGTGCATTATTTGTTTTCATGAAAGTTATTTTATTAGACATTACTTTATAATCTATATGTCCAATGATATGTACAGTTTGTGCTAAATTTCTTATTTGAATTATGAATTTAGAAATGCATAATAGTGATGATATCTTGATGAAATTGTTTGATTATAAGCATTTTACTAGTTTCTAACTTAGAATAGCTAGCAAACATGAATAGATGTGAAAAAATAGACAAGTACTCTTATTTTATTATCATTCAGCAACAACTATGCCCCCTATCTCAGTTACTATTGAAAAAAAAAAAAAAAAAATCCAACCTTTCCAATATTCTAAATTTTTCGATATTTTTTTAGAATTTTCGGACCACTTTTTTATACACACTACTATGCCACTATGTATTGCTTGCAACGTAGCATTTTGGGTGTCACCTGAGGCGTCCGCCGCAACCACTATTTTGATCCTTGGTCCATACAACCAACCTATGTATGTGGGAATGCCTCTTAAGGAAACTTATATACTATTGATATATGATTAGGACTGTGGTCACTATGATATTTGGCCTTACCTATCGACAAATGGACCAGTCAGGCATGTACGTCTGACAATGAGTACCTCTTAGTGTCTCACCGGATCAGTTTTGGCCATAGTTACCTCATTTGCAATTCAACTGATTCGTATTTGAGTTCGTAGTTTGTAGTTTGGCACTTAATCTAATTTTCAAATTTGATATGGTAGGCTTATCTGATTCGCTTAGATTGTAGTTCGAGTTCGATAAATTCGATGTACTAATTCGAGTGTATACTTCAATATGGATTCATAGGTCTAATGATATATCTATTACAAAGTTCTAGATGCTACAAAAGGTATGTAAAAATGACATTTCCGGAAAATTATAATCAGATTAAATAGATTTAAGTTTCAACAGAAAGTGTCCCATCCAATCAATGGGCCCATTGAAAGCAAGCTTTAACATAATTAATGGTTATTAAAGGGGCTCATTTTCAGAGTCTGTTTTTAGTGGGCCTATAGATGAAAGTGGCCTCTTTCAATCTCTCCATTTCACTTGAGACTCAATGTCTAAATTTGGGCCTGCAGCCTCCACCAAGATGTCTTTCGTTAATCAGGATTTAGTTACACATGGAAGGACTTTATATTCTGTATGTTCATCTCTACAAAAAGAGTACGTATTCAAAGAATGATATAAATCCAATTCAATCTCCTCTTTTCTGTGTGAGAGAAGTGAAACTTTTGGGCCAACTGTTAAAAAATCTGAGTTACTAAAAATCAATAGACAGTAGAAAATCAAATTTTACCCTAATAGTAGTTGGCCCCACCTTTAAAAAATACGTTAATAAAAGCCACTCAATCTTAGTAATCAGAACCTCCCATCCCCCTACCTTATTCGCGTTTTCGGAGCAAATCCGTCCATGGAGCGCGGTTCGAAGATGCTCGGAGCGCAGATCGACCGAATATGAAGCGAGTCGTATAGAATCTTTAGTTTATGTGCATTTTCTTTTTCTGTAAGCTTGACATTTATCTTTTAAACGAAGAAACTTTTTATGACTTATTAATTATTGTCTATTTTATGTGATCAAATTGCAAAGTTTTTTTTTTTCTCCATTTTTTATACTTGAATACATGGATAAGTTATATTTGTTCCCATTAGTTAATTGTTTATAAACCCATAAGCACTATGTTGTATAGGAGCTCCGGACATATAATTATTTTAAAATTTAGCGTTTCAGCGCTCCCGCTCTGCGCTCTGGGCACTTAGCACTAAATACTACTTACCCATGTTGTTTTATAATTTAAATCTTACTTTGATCATGGTCATTCCACCATCAAATATATCAAGTAAAAGTATTATGATTAAAAAGGGGTTAAAATCACATTTCTAGACAAAGTCTACTGGCTTGGAAAAGTGGGCCCATTGATGAAATTATCAAAAAGCTCAATAATCACTAGTCCTAGAATGGCAATATCATCGTTTGGCAAAGACTTCGGAGAAGAAGATCTGAAGTTCTGTGCAACTATCTCGGAGTGGATTTACTGCGAGCCGCACTACACCATATTATGGATTTAGCGGATTCATGCACAAACACTATATCTTCTTCAACTAAGTCATCGAACGAAACCGAACTTGGAATTTCGAGATCTTCAAACCCTAGAGAATCGAATAGCAACTTGTTCAAATGGAACAGTTCGTGATTTGCCACCATGAGAACAATTAGGTAACTACGCGCACGCACACATACACATACAGAGAGAGAGAGAGAGAGAGAGAGAGAGAGAGAGAGAGAGAGAGAACCTGTGGTGGTAATTATTCTTCTCCCAAGAAGGGCACAGTATCTTTCCAGTACTGCTTAATGAAGTTGACTTCTTTGACAGTTACGGCCTCATCTTCTGGGTAATAAGCAATGGGGTCTGACAAGAGAGGAACTGGAAGGTTGAGAACACCTTCCAATGTCGCATGAAGACAGAATGCAGAGTATGTAATATGGTATCCACCTTCCTGAACAACCAGGAGACGTCCATCACAGTGCATATCAGCCATATTACGTACCATTCGGCCTATCTCCCGGTACCCCTCCATTGTCAAACACTGCCTTCCATTTGGGTCAAACTGAAGGTCAAAAGAAAAAGGGTTCTCATTCAGAAAAATAAATTTATATGCCCATATTAAAATGATTTAAGGAGAAAAAAAATGGCAATATATTTATGCAGAAGGCTGAATATTGCAAGATTCTACCTTACAACAATTATCTGTAATATTAACATAAACTACAAGCTACCAATTAAAGGGGTGTGTGTGTGTGTGTGTGTGTGTACGCATAAACTACAAGCTACCAATTAAAGGAAGCTACCAATTAAAGGACACACACACGCACACACATATCGTATACTAGGTTAGCATTTTAAATGGCCAGTAAGATTGAGCCTGAGTCTAAGCCTGGATGACACAGAAATAACAAGCCCAAGTCCATGCCCAGATGGAGAAGAGAGTGAATGGCAAGGACTTGGGGTTGCTTAGGCTTTGGTTGGCTCTTGAAGGGTAACCATCCAACTGCTTTCTTATAGAGACCCACTCAAATTGCACTCCTTAAATGTGGATTATTGAGCTGTAATACTATCTGTAGGCCATTTGGATATCTAGGAACATCTGACAGGACAGAGACTAGAAAATATCTAATCCAGGTAATGTTCACCATATAAAACCTTGTATAGCAGAAAGGTGGATACCACCAGTACCACTCTGGTCAAGCAAGAAAAAAATTGCTATTTCTTGTGATGAAGCATCATACTTAAATTGCATGATGCAACATTTCACTCTTTAGTGCAGTTCAACCTGCAGTACTCAATCCACATCCAGAAATGTTCTTAACGTCTAAAATAACTTTGTAAACACTTCAAATACAAAAGAAAAAATTGCAAACCGTGAAGCACATCTCAACATACCGCACTAGAATCTTGTCCAACAACCATGACCATGATGTCCGGGTCAAACTTTTCAATGGCTGGAACAACCAATTCAGTCATTGCATATTCATATCCCCGGTCACCTGACCCATTCGGTAAAGGTATATTTAGATTAAACCCAAAGCCTTTATCATCACCCAATTCATCAACAGAACCTTTTTGAGGATGGGATGGACCCCATGATCCATGATTCATGTGAAGAGAGATTGTGAGGACTCTATCTGAAAGGTAGAACCCTTCTGCTGTTCCGTTCCCATAGTGTACATCAATATCAATGACAGCAACTCGTTTGCAACCAGAATCTATGGCCAATTGGACGGCAAGACCAGCATTGTTAAGAAAGCAATAGCCATCAGCTTGGGTAGGCTGAGCATGATGACCTGGAGGGCGCACTAATGCATAAGCCATCTTCCCATGCCCATCTAATATGTGCTTCATTGCCGACAATGTGGTCCCTGCAGCCAGTAGGGCACAATCCCATGAACCAGGGTTCAAAATAGTACCAGCACACATTGTCTTTCCCCCTGTTGCATCAGCCTCGAGAAGTTGATTTATGTATTCTGGCATTTAATAGAAGAAGCAAAGAAATTAATAAATGAGCTACTTTATCCAGACCCTTTACTTATTGAGAGAAAAAAGGGAAATGGCTTTTTGCCTGAAAGTGGCTATAATTAGTTCGGGCTTTCAGTTTGTACAAGCAGAAGCTACAGTTCAATGATTCAAATTTCGAACTGTTCGACCAATCCAAGGATGGTCGATGCATAGAAATTGTCCAAAATGGAGAATTGAAGCTATCCAATCTCTGGCCTCTTTTGCTGCACATGCATTGCAACTGTATTTTTTGCCCCAACCATCCTTTTGGCAAATAATTGACGATACAGGATTATCTCATCTGGGAGATTCTTGGACATGTTCACTCCATATCAACAAATTTGGACAACTTGTGCACCTTGGAATGAAAGAAAAAGCTGAACAAACTACAGAAATTATCAAATCAAGGATTGCACATTTCTCAAGTTAGAATGTAATAATAGATTATTAGAAATAAAAAGGAAAAGAAAACCTTCTATGATGAGGGGATCCAGCTTAAGCAACTCCATATGAACAAACCTAAGATGCTCAAATCCTTCAAAAGCAGGGTATTTGAGGTACTTGGACAAGGATAAGAATAAAGAACCACCTTCACAGAGACCTGAGATGTAGAATCCCATACCAACTAGTTTTTCTTTCCCATTCTTTTTTCTCTGATGCGTTGCCCTAGTGGCAACATGGCTACCTATCAGGATTACAAGCGCAACCTAAACAGGCTGAAGTGATACACCTGCCTTCTATAAATATGGAGGATATGATTTACTTGTGCCAAGAACCAGCAGGGTGTATCTACTAGCCATTTAGAATTTCAAGGAAATAAAACCAACTGTGGAGCCAGCAACACCAGGTAAGCATTCAAAGAGAAGTTTCCATGAGGCTGGTGATCTCTGGTGATGATGATCTTCTTAAACCGTACCTTGACTACATTAGTCGGTATCAAAACCCACAGCAAGAGGTTGGTTTTTATAGTTCTCCTATGGTTGGATTTTCGCCTACAGAAGTGAAAATGGCTCCTCGATACTATTCCCAAGATTTACTTGGGCTTCCTGCAATATAAAGGTCGACGAGCGGCTGAGGTTCTTGCAAAGTCGTATGTGATGAACCCAAAGACCAACATATCCTACCTGACTATCTAAAGAAAAAATATCAAAATAGCTCCCACTATTTGTGGGTTTACCCATTATGATAATACTATCCATTAGTGAGGTTATCACACTTTCATCGATATCAGTCCATTGTTGTTAGTATTCTACAATTTGTATCCCATATACTACAATTCACATCGAATATTAAGGAAAACTATTTGTATGTATGCAATGAATCTCATTTACTAGTGAGTCTAAAGATTCAAGTGTGAATCTTACAATTTGATTTCATCAAATCTTATAATTCAAGCGAGTCAATGGAATGACAATAGTCATAGCCATGAGATTAATATTAATGATAATTTTTATTTTTATTTTTGTCCTTTTTTTAGCATTTTTTAGAAGGTTATGTACTAATTAACAAAACCTCTAAAGAAGTTCTTGTCATTTTGGAAGGTTCTAGAGATGAATAATGAATGACCATTTGACTAAAGCTTATGACTAAATGTATGGAGTGTTGTCCTGTATCATTCTTTTGGAAAAATTCAATTTGTCCTTCATTATCACTGTTTTAACTTCAAGAGATCATACTGTGTAGGATTGATATATTGAATTTCATTTTTATTTTATTTTCTGATTAAAGGTAACAAAAAAATTTATTGCAACTTGTTTATTTTCCCTCATAACATTGATATCTTAAACATATTTTTAACTATTTACACATGTCATTTATGATATATTAAAATATTTCAATGATGTTCTTCTTATAACTGTATCATAGTCTTATTTGTCATTGTATTCATGTTGCTATAAATGGAATATGAGTAACTACGTTTTTTATTTTTTTTAATAATTTTATAAATTTTCATTTTTTACAATTCATCCCCTTGGATGATTCGTGATATGATTCCGGATTTCAAAACAGTGGATATCACTTTCATGGCAATGACAATTGCCGACTTTATTCATTATGAAGTCTTTCACACTTTCACCATTAAGCTTTTCATGCCAAAACAAGAGCATTGAAATTTTATTGGCACAGGCACCCCTAAGTTTCATCAAGCTGATTTGCCAAAAAAAAAAAAGCACCATCAAGCTTACATGTTTTGAAAATAATTTTGACCCAACTCCCTACGTCAAAGGATCAACAACTATATTAGATGGAAGTAAATAACTGATAGTTACCTCACCTTTCTCAACAATATCCTACATATAGTGACATTGTAAGTCAATGCATCCACTCTTAGAGCTATTAGCTCCAAACTATATCAATTTAAACACAATATGGTTATCACAACACATGGGAACCGGTCAATTAGTTATGTTAAACTCCATATCTTCTTTGAAGCGTTTCATCCAAAAGGGAAAAGTTGTAGCAATGTTGCAGGCTATATACTCAGCTCCCTGACTATACCAACACTCAGCTTCCTGAGTATAGAGGGTAAAACAAGTTTATTTCTTGCTTGAGCAAGAAAAAAAAGCATCTGACAGAGGAATATGTATCGAAGTGGACTTACTATATCGACCTCAGCAAAATCTGCAGCTAAATATCCTACTGCATGAAGGTTCTTTTCTTTTCTTTTATCTTTTTTGGGTTAATGGAAAGAGAATTGTATTAAAAGGAGGAGAAGCTACATGGGCAGAAAAGCCTCCCAAAACTGAGGCCCAAAGGACCCACTATACAAAAAAAAAAAAAAAAACAGCCCAAAAGTCCTTCCATACAATGAACAACCCAAAAGGAACAAAACTGGCCTGGGGAAGAAAACCAAAACAGCATTAAACACAGAGTTAGTGGAGACTAAACTCCCAAAGAATTTAGAATGTAGCTAAGAGTGGTGGCATTGAACAGCCTGGAAACGTGGCTGAGCGAGGTCAGCAAGTCATGAGAGGCCTGAACTTCATGAAAGATGGAATTATTTCTGACCTTCCAAATTGAGTATATGAGCTTATATGCCTGATAACATATATATGAGTATTTTTTTTTTCCATTTCACATATTACTTTGATATATACTAACTAGGTCTGGAGCATGACTCATACACGACCTTGTACATAACATAGCAAAAATGGGATAACCCACTGCCTTGGGATAGAGAATGTCTGATTTTTCTTGATCAGCTCTTGGACATTCAACTTTTATTAATTTCAATCCCTTTTCAACACCAGTTGATATAGGTTTACAGTTTCGCATCCTAAACCATTGTAGGGTTCTGTCAAGATATCTTGTTTAAGTGTAGTTTCCTGCATTCTCTCTCTAGTCTCTACAATTCCCCAGAACATATGATCCCTCTCCCTCATCTCTTATTTCAGATTTAGAGCTTAGTCATGGCCTTTTTCTTCGTATAACATCTAAATCATTACAGTAAAAATTACAGCAGTCCCTTATTATTATTATTATTATTATTATTATTATTATTATTATTATTTGCTACATCTAAGTCGCAATCAGTCAATCACAACCAAAACTCTATCAAAATTTCTACAAATTGTCAGACTTATAGACTTCTCCAAATCAAACCATATTCGGTCCTTTTACTCATCCAATTTTCCCAACCCAAATCCATTATCTAATTACTGTATTAAAATTCAACACCTAAAATTGCTCCACTCCCAACCACATTGTCAACAATAACTTGATTCTCATTCCCAACTACATATTGATATGCCTCCAAAAGCAACAACACAAATAGCCTTAGAATAACTTGAAAAATTTTTTGATTTGAGGCATTGACCCAAAGTGTGATGCAGTTATTGGAGAATGTGAAGATTCTCACGCACATCAATGACCTACTCCTTGTGGAAATGGAGACCTTTGCACAGAATGTGGCGCAACTAACATAGACCACAAAGTGCCACCACGCACGAGTTGCTGACATGGTATTAATTGTCTCTCATCTCCTCTAGATAAGCAAGAGTGTACCTAGTCATGTTACTCTACATCAGCATCATCAAAGCCGTGTAGCCTTGTCCCAACTATGTTGGGGTCAGCTACATGAATTTTGTTTCTCCATTCCGATCTATCTTTACACTTCTACATATCTATTTTTACTACCTCTATCCACGTCCTCTTTGACGACCCCTTCCCCTTGGTAGGCCATCAACCTTTATGGCCAAATTTTTCCTTATAGGCGCCGTTGATGACCTACATTGGACATGCCCAAATCATCTAAAATGAGTTTCTCTAATTTTATCTTCCTATTGCTGTTACCCCTAAATGCTCCCGAAAGCGCTAATTTCTAATTCTATCATTCCTAATTTTACCACGCGTCCACCTTAACATTCTCATCTCTACTACATCCATTTTGTGCGTATGCTGCTTCTTGATTGGCCAACATTCTGCTTCATAGGTAATAGCTAGTCTAATCGTTGTACTATAAAATTTTCCCATCAATCTTGTTGGTGTTCGTCTGTCATAAAGCACTCTTGAAGCAAGTCTCAACTTCAACCATCCCACTTGAATCCTATGTTTAACATCTTCATCTTTCTCCCCATCCTTACTAATTATAGAGCCGAGGTAGCGAAAAGAATCACTTTGTGGTATCTCATGGTCTTCAATTCTCACGGTAGTTTCGGCCCGTTCTATATGCCCACTGAAGTTACAAATCATATATTCTGTCTTTGTACAACTTATTTGCCTTTGGATTCTAAAGCCTTCCACTATCTCTCGAGTTTTGCATTCAGACCGTACCATCTCTTTATTCGTCTATCAACACAATATCATCTTCAAGTAACATGTACCAAGGTACCTCTTCATGAATGTGAGTAGTTAACACATTCATAATCAGTGCAAAGAGATAAGGGCTTAGGGCTGACTCCTAATGCAAACCTATGGTCACTAGGAACTTTCTCACACTCGTTATTGCTCCTTCCTGCATGTACACTAAAAGTGTTTCCTCCATTGTAGTGCTTTCTGTTGTATATGTATCTATAAATATAAGCACCTACAAAGCAGTAGGGTCTGCAAAACTATTCATTGATTAAGAAGGTGCATTGAAAGATTTTACAAGGACTAAGGGTTAAACCATGGGACTGGACTTGGTACTTAGACTAAAATTGCTATATTAGTGATAGACAATAAAATATTTTAAGTTATATCACTCTACCCCTAGCGAACCTGTTTCATTGACATGGCCAACCACAAAAAACACACTGCAAATTCCAAGCAAACCCTGAGTCAAAGATCTGATTTGTATTCATCCTACCCCTAATAAAACAAACAAAAATAAATAAATAAAAAAATCCAATGACATTGGAATGCATTTGAAGAATCCACATCAATAATGATAAAGAAACAGAGAAACCCTATCTAATGCAACAGTCACTTTCCCTAAATTGGTTTCATCATACAACCAAACAGGCACAAATCCAAACATTCCCCTGTTTGGTATTCTGACGTGGGTTTTCATTTTTCTTTCATGCGGAGTTGAGGAATCAAACAGATAGAAGGAATTGCAAAAATAGAAATTACCTGAGGTGTGGAAGGAGAGGAGTTGGGAAGGGAGAGCAGATGTTCCTTGATGCCAAGAGATGTAAGGAGAGATGGGACCTTTCCTGAGGATGGACACCATGTTCTTGACTCGGTCCGAGTTCTCCGGGTGCTTCTCCAGCACCTCCAGAAATCCCGGGTCGGATGCTGTGTCGAACACGCCGATTCCTTGGTCGTGCTCCAACATGCCCTCGTGCCAGAATACGTGGATCTGATCCGACGGTGATGATGAAGGAGACGGATGGGCCATCGCTTCGGATTGATGGATTTGATGATGATGATTCTTCCTTCCAGCTGCTTGCTTTTCTTATCTACTCCTCATCTGTTGCTGCTGCAGCCTCTGTTACGGCTTTGAATGTTTGGTTGGAAAACTCGGCGAGTCAACTCCTGACTCGGCCGAGTCATGATATTTTAAAGAGGGACCGAGTCAAAAACAGGGGCAACTCAGATGCCTTTAAAAATAGACATGACTCGATCTGAATCGGCCGAGTTTTTGTGTAAATCAGTGACTCGGCCAAGTTTCATGAACCGGCCGAGTTCTGTATTTTTTTTTATTTATATTTTTTCTAAACCATTGTAGTAAAAACTCACCGAGTATGCCCCCGAGTTACCCGAGCTTGGGACATAATAAATGTATATTAAAATTTGTTAGATTTGATTTAAACCTTTATTATTATTAACTTTCGGTTTTAACTCAAGGAAGAGACTGAAGAGGAACAGGCATGTCCTTCTTCTTCATGTGCTATTAAAAATAAAAACAAAACAGAAAAGAAAAACAAAAAAAAGAAAACATGTTCATCTTCATCTTTGCCTTAATATGCAACCTCATTTTGTGGATCTCCCATCTCACCCTTCATAAGCATTTAAGCTTCTTCTTTTTTTTATTGACATTGAAAAAGTATATTTGATCGATGTTCTTATAATAGAAATAGAAGTAGATTTGATCGATGTTCTTACAGTAGAAACTTTTGAAAAACCATTCTCCAATTCCATTGAATTAGTTGAGGACCTGACCCTCTGTGAACAAACATATAATAACACTGTTCAAACTATTGAAATGGTCAATACTGTAGGCAAAATCTTTTGAAGAGATGGTGCCAAATGGTACTCTGTCTCTTCCATCTCAGGTGTCAAACCTAATTTGAAACCCTTGCCCTCTCACCTGAAATATTCATACCTTAGAGAAAATGAAACATTTCTTGCAGTCATTTATACACACTTTGACAAGGACCAAGAAGTCTGTCGCGACCCCGGACCGGGTCAAGGGGCCTAATCCGGGATCGGGACTAAGTTTGGATGATGAATGAGGAACGGTTGTTAATGCCATGTATTTATTTTAACCGATACATACACAAGTCAATAAAAAATACTACTCGTGTATGCGATTTCCCACAGGTGTCTGCGGTGAGGATATCACATCAACATAATATATTTGTTTAAGTGCGGAAGCGTGTAGCAAATCAAATCTAGGATTCATTCCTAAATAACAAGACTGTTAACATGTATATGAATAACTGATGCCAGAAAGAGCAATGAACATTAGCATTTCCCAAAATATAAAGTTAGAGTTTATACAAAATATCAGTTAATTATTGTTCCCCAAAAATAATGGCCAACAAAGGCCAGTACAACCAGGTTAGTTCCCAAAATAATGAGTTAGACGAAACTCCCAAAATGTGTCGCATCTCAAAGCATGACTAGTTGTCTACATGACATCCTCAGCTTGCCATTCAACTATATGTTGCTGTTCACCGACCGCCTCTTCTGGCTCCTCCTCGGGGGTAACCAACGTCTGGACCTGAGTACCAAAATAGTAGATCAAACATAATGGTTTGGCAGGTGGGTGAAAGGATATAACGATAATTTAAAACAATGATACCTTGATAAAATATTGAAACATGTATAAATAATGAATTTCATAAAAGCAAATGCATCATTTATCAAGAAAGATAATTGCAATACAATATATGTAAAGGTACCAAAGAATCGGGAACTAGTAAGATGACAACCACACAAAGCTAAATCCTCTCTCACAAAAGTGATGAGAGTAATATCAGGACGTTAACCTCAGTCACACATGGTGAGGAGAGTCAACGATAATCATGGATACATATATAGATGGACGGGACCGCGGTAGCGAACCGGGTATCAGGACAGGACAGGATCCAGGCTGCAACTGGCAGGACAAGAGGGGGACCTCCAAGTCGATGGATCAAACCGATAAGGTCGTTCAAGTTTAGTGGTGCTGACTCATAGGTCATATACAAGAAATCAAGACAAGTTCATATATAAACGGGACGGGACGGGATGCCCTTAGGCACAAAAACACTTTATATTAGGTCAGGCATGAGCGGGTTAGCAAAATGCTAAAATGTAGTTTCAATATATTTCGGGACATGACAATTTATAAAGCATGAATTTCGGGATAAGTATCGGAATTCGAGAATTGTTCAAGGTGAATAGGGGTCTCGTATGTCAATTCGGTATAACTTGGTACTCCTTGAGTTTTGGAGACATTTCGGGCTCCATACACACCTTGGTAAATTCAAAAACTTCAATGAATCATTGTGATGTGATTTCTTTCTCTTCATTCTTCAAAATTTCTGGGAAGGTTGGTTACTTGGCGGTTAGTAGGCAGTTAGCCGCTGATGGGTTCGACGGTTAGCCGCTGGCTGACCGCAAGGCTGACCTTGGGTTCCCAAACAGGATGTAGTATACTGGAATTGTAACCGCCTTAATTCAGTTGGCTGGTGGTTAGCCACCGATCAGTTCGGCGGTTAGCCGCTAGCTGACCGCGCCTTCAGAAGAGAAAAGCAACTCTCTGGAATTGTGACAGAACCTGGTTCGATTAGCCGCCAGTCACCAAGTGGTTAGCCGACAGGTGACCGTCCAGCTGCGGGAAATTCACACTGAGTTCAGATCTGAGCATTTTCTTCCTCCAATCAATTCTCTTCATTTCCCATTCATTTCCCTACAATGAAATGAGCTAAGAAGCTCCTCCAATCATTATTCAACACTTCCCCAAGACTTATATAATCATTCATCCAATCACCTCCTTCTTCACCCTATTCAACCATAAGAGAAAGAGAAACAAGGAAGCCACCATTCACAAAAATCCATTGAGCTATTTACAAGAAATAGATGAGGGCTATAAATAAATGTCTCCAAGACATTAAATGAGCTAGCAAGATTCATTCACGAGCATTTATTTTAAAATCAAATGCAAGTTAATAAACATGAATAGAAATGACAAAACCAACCACAATTCTCATAAAACCATTTAATGCTCAAATTATCTATTCATCCACTTGCCTTAGGTTCAAGCTTAGCCAAAACAAGCTCTAATCACTCTTCCCAGCCAAGATCAAAAGCTACAAACAAAACTCCCAAAACAAACCCTAAAATGGTCAAAACAAAAGGATAAGAAGAGAAAGCTTCCAATAATGAAAATGGAGCTTCTTCAAGGTTATAAGAACACAAATCCAAGAGATTGAAGGATAAACTTACTTGTAAGGTCTTCAAATGGACAAGGAGAGCTCAAAGAGGATCTTGGAAAAGGTGGTTTCCTCCACAAATGGTGTCACTAGGAAGCTCTCAAGGAGAGGAAGAAGATGATAACATGCATTCCTCCATTGGCAAGGGTTTGGTGGTGGATTGAGATGAAAGAGCAAGAAAAGCCAAGGAGAAATCCCTAGGGCTGGAGCTTTTCCTTCCACAAGAACAAGGAAAAGAAGAAGAAGAGGAAAAGTGAAGGTGGGTTCTCCTTATATAGAGAATGAAGGTGGGTCCCACAACTTAATAAACTTGTCAGGCTAAAAGCATGACTTTCGAGCCTCGGGTGAGTTCGACGAAGAAGAAAAAAACGATCGCCGAAATTTCTAGTTTCTAAAACGTATATATTTCAAAGGTTTTGGTGACATCGAATATTGTGTCTAGATTTTGGGGATAAAAAACAATTTTGCCCTCAAATTGGGAGAAGTCGGGTTTCGGAATTTCGAACGGGTACAAGATCAACATGAAAGTTGTAGAGATTAGCGAGATGAGTTAAATGGGATTAACACGCAAAAAAAGGAATTTCGAACAATATCCCAAATACACGCAAGGTCATAAAAGGAACCCCTAAAGGGCTCTACTAGTCACAAAGGCACTCAAAATTTTCCAAAGCTATAATAAAAGCTATTCTAGTCCCAACTAAATCAAAATCCACTAATCACGCTTAGAACTAACACATGACTTAATTAGTACTAATCGAGGTCACTTGGGTCGGGGTCTTACAAAGGCCAACTCTTAGAAGTGCTCAAATTGCACAAAGGTGCAATTGCTTGGACCTTGGCTGACATTAAGGAAATTAATCCCCTCATGTGTACACATTATATCTATTTGGAGGAGAATGCAAAACTCTCTCGTAAAATGCAACGCCGGTTAAACTCCACTATGCAGGAAGTGGTTATGGCTGAAGTTTTGAAACTTCTAGATGTGGGTATCATTTATCCAATTTCGGATAGCCAATGGGTCAGCCCTACCCAAGCTGTACCTAAAAATGCGGGCGTTACTGTAGTCCGTAATGCTAATGATGAACTTGTGCCAACTCGCGTACCCACAGTTTGGCGAGTCTGTATAGACTCCAGAAAGTTAAATGTTGTCACACAAAATGATCACTTCCCCCTACCCTTCTTGGACCAAATTTTAGATTGGGTAGCTAGCCACGAGTATTATTGCTTCTTAGATGGATATTCTGGGTACAATCAGATAGAGATCGCTCCGGAAGACTAAGAGAAAACAACTTTTACATGCCCCTTTGGCACCTTTGCTTACCGACGGATGCCCTTTGGGCTGTGTAATACTTCCGCAACCTTTCAAAGGTGCATGCTGAGTATTTTTAGTGATATAGTAGAACATTTTCTCAAAGTCTTCATGGATGATTTCTCGATTTTTGGATATTCATTCTAAGATTGTTTGAGCAACTAAACTAAGGTCCTCTCTAGGTGTGAAGAAAAGAACTTAGTAATGAATTGAGAAAATGTCATTTTATGGTATGATAAGCGATTGTCCTTAGCCACATTGTATCATTTAGAAGATTGGAAGTGGACAAAGCCAAAATAGACTTAATTGCCCAATTTGCTCATCCAAAAAACTGTAAGAGATGTAAGACCTTTCTTAGGGCATGCTGGATTCTAAAGAAGGTTCATAAAAGATTTTAGTTCCATATCTCGACCATTATGTAACATTCTATTGAAAGATGCAATTGAGGCTTGTCAGGGAGCTTTTACAAAGCTAAAAGACATGCTAATTTCTGCTTTATTAATGCAATCTCCGTATTGGAACCTGCCATTCGAAATCATGTGCGATGCTAGCAATTATGCGGTCGGGGAAGTTCTTGAGCAACGTAGGGACAAAAGGCCATATGTGATTTACTATGTTAGCAGGACTTTAAAAAGTACATAGATTAATTATTCTACAATAGAGAGAATTATTGGCTGTGGTCTATGCACTGAATAAATTCCGTTTCTACTTAATTGGATCCAGAATTGTGATCTTTACTGATTATTCTATGCTGAAGTACCTTCTTTCTAAGAAAGATGCTAAGCCCCAGACTGATTAGATGGATCATTCTAATCCAAGAGTTAAAAATCAAAATCAAGGATAAGAAAGAGTAGAAAACATGGTGATTGATCATCTTCCTAGGCTTGTCCTTTCCAAAACTTTAGAAACCTTACTAATCTAGGACACTTTCCCTGATGAGCAATTGTTTTCCATATTTCTCATTCTCCATGGTATGCTGACATTGCTAATTATCTAGCTTTGGGTGAAATTCCAAAAGAATGGACGTAGCAAGATACAAAAAGACCACCCACAAAATTTTATAATCTAATCGATGTGGGGGTGTGAATGGAAGAGAGAAATTTCGTGGGAGGGCGACGGCACAGAGAGATGGCAGTCTTCATTCTTTGTTAGAAACGATTTTTAATTGTTCCCAAATTTCCATTCCAAGGACATGATATTCTAGAAGAATATTCTACAGGAATGATCCATAAAATACATTCAAACATATTCTAATAATTTTCATTATGTGGGAATTTCCCATGGCATCATACCAAAACAAGGTTTGAATGCATGTCGGACTTTTCCACATCCCGATTCTTCAATTTCAATATGTCTAATGAACAACAAAAATGGAAGATAAAAGGAATATTGGGGTTAAGTTTATGTAGATAAGATTATATTATTAGCTAACAATGAAAAAGAGGTAATGAAATGTAAATTGATTAGGGAGAGATTTTGAAAAGCGGATTGAAAGCATGATCATAAGGAAGATTTTTGTTGAAAATAAATAAATAAATGAGACCAACCAGTTTAAAATCACTTGCAAGTTACACAGGGATCGAGTCTATACTAAGCAAAGTTTCTCAAAAATTCAGCAAATGATCTCCTGCACTCTTATCCTATATCTATTGGAAAAAAAATGAATAGAAAATGAAAAATATAAGATTGTTCTTTACTTGAAACTGTCCTCATGAGTAAAGTGAGTTTGGACCTTTTTTGGATTCATGTTCACTATAACATGAGATCTAGCTCATAAAAATAAAAACAAGCTACTCTCTAGAGGAGCTCATAGGAATCCCCCTGTGATCAAGCAGACCTCCTCACACAATTTACACAAGAATATAAGAAATCTCCACTCATAGCTCTTGTACTTACCGATGGTTATTGAAGCCCTAAAATCCACACTTAATAGAGTCTGATTGGTGTAATCCCATAGCTATGTGTAGATATCTTAATTGGTAGTGCCCCAGGGTCGGCTCTGTTAAGCATCTCACAAGTATCCTCAAGAGATTATTTCATTGTGGATGTGTAAATGCTTAACAAGGTTGTTAGTGAAGCAAATTCAATTGAAATACTATTGATACATGTTAAACATGGGAGGCAGTGAGACATTTTGGGGTCATTCATCTTTTACACATGATGTACATGCAAATTTTACATATGTGGAATATATTACTATAATATTTTACAACTACCATTTACACAGGTAATGTCGAACGATTCGTATTACATATCAAAAGTTTTCATTATCTCAAAATATATTAATATTTAAGACATGAAACTAAATGCTTTGGGTTTAATGGGTCCATAAAAAACTGACTTGGGGTTCACATGAGTTGAAAATAGTTGCTTTTACACACCATTTCCATACCTCTCATTTATGTATAAAAGAGTACAAATAGATATGGTTCCGCATAAATGTTAGGTTTGTGCACCATTTACACATATAAATAAGTGCAAATAAACAACCCTTGGGTATGTAAAATTGCCACCTCTTCCTTTCCTCATACATGTTGATCTAGTCCCTAAGTTCAATGAGTAGCAAACTAGTGTCAAAATGAGGTGAAAGCCAATTGCTTGAGGATAGTGTGTGCAAGAGAGTAATTTTGGTATCGATTCTCATTTGACTCAAGATTAAGATGGTGTTCAAAATCTTCGTACAGGGCTATTCTCTTCCTAGTATTGTATAGGGAAATATTTACAATGCAAAAACCGCAAATATCGTAAAACGTCTAAGCCTTTGAAGACATTGATGATGACAGTGTATCTGATAAACGGTGGAAAGGTTCTAGTAGAGCGAGCTTGCACTCATGATCCTTCTTGGATCCTCATAATCAATGCACATAATTACATGGAGGAAGAAATACACCTTTTAATAGATCATACAGGATTTCAATAACAATTAGTCTATGGAGCCTGACTAATAAGCCCGAATTGGAGCCTGATCCCAGCTAGAGGTCCAGGTAAACCTCTTGTTTAAGACGTCAAAATGAGTATGGAGAGCCCGCCTGATCCCAACTGGAGGATCACAATGTCTGAAAAAGAGAGAGCGAGAGAGAGAGCGCTGTTGATGGGTTGGGAGAATTGTGCGCGTGAGAGAGAGAATCGCGATGGGCGAGAGAAATGACTGAATGGGCGAAAACTCCTCCCTAGGGCATTCGCAGCGGTCTCCAATTTCAGGCGGGTGATTCTTTTCATCGGGCGGGCTCTCCATACTCATTTTGACGTCTTAAACAAGAGGTCCACCTGGAGTCCACCTGGACCTCTTGCTGGGATCGGGCTCCAATTTGCGCTTATTACTCAGGCTCCATAAACTAATAACTGACAAAAAGACCTTTCACCTCAAATATCAATCATAGTTGTGTTTACTCATACATGTTCTCGTTACCTAGCCCTCATCCATTTGAAGTTAGCCCCCTGAAAATCAAAATTAACCAAATCTAAAAAAATAAAAAAATAAACTAAATAAGATCAAATTATTCCACTTCTAACTAATAACATAAAAGGGCAAAAGATCATATGTGAAAAACAGAGAGATCACGCATAAGAAATTAACCAAATCTCAAAATAAAGAATAAACTAAATAAGATCAAATTATTCCACTTCCAACTAAAAACATAAAAGGGCAAAGGTCATACTTTTTTTTTTTTGCTAAAGGGTAAAATTGTATTAGCAAGTAAGTGGGGGAAGCAAGGACAGAAGCCCCCAAAAGCTACACGGGAAAACACCAAAAAAATACAAAGAATAGCCAACTAAATAGCCATACCCAGAAACAGAGAGATCACGCATATTTTTTTAGATCTAAGACATTTCAATGGTTTTTATGTGATAAAACAAAGGAATCCAGGAGGACCTAATAAAATTCTAGATCTAGTGGATGCTTTTTTATGAAGAAAAACACTAAAAAGGAGGCTTGATTCTTCCTAAGATCTCTTTTATAGTTTTTTTTTTTTTTTTTTTTTTTTTTTTTTTTTTTTTTTTTTTTTTTGTAGTTTTCATACACTCGTTAATAAAATGGTTTTAGATTTATCAACACATGCTTCGGAAATTTTGACTAAGCCTCGACTATGGACAAATGATTTATTTAATAGTTGCTTTTTCCCAACGACCAGGTGAAGGATCAAGCTTCTCCAAGCAGAAAATTTCCTTTATATAAGATTGGGATTGTCGTATCACAAGTCCGGACATATGATCATTGGCCTATAGACACCGAAAAACTGTGCAAATTGTCAATCTTACAGAGTATACCTTATATGCTTCCATGAAAACAAATCAACTATAAACATCTTCTAAAGAAAAACCATGAAGCATTCTGCCACAATCAAATACCCAGATTCAATAGGGAATCGACGAGGGTTTTTGTAGAAGAGAGAATTAGAGGCTTCCGTCGAGAGATGTTTTTTAAGTCTACTGTGTGCTTCTACTTTTTATAGGATTCAAGAAAAAGAAGATGGGGAAACCTAGCTTCAATTTCATGGATGCTTTTTCGAAGAAAAGAAGAAGCATCTCAGAAAAATGATCAGTTTCCCATGGCTGCTTTTCTGACATTTGCAACAGTTAGACTCCTCAGTGGGCATTCAACAGCAGGAGAAATGAAAACGCCTGCAGAATAAGAAGGAAACGCCTATGGGAGAAATGAAAGGGCCCATTGGAACAGAAGAGTCTAAAGAGGAGTAAAAACGGGCACCTCCGGACATCAATGGGCCAGCAATAAAAATGACTGTGAAACAGGCCAACATTTTTGGAGCTCATTTAAGAAATTTTCAAAATCATTTAGCAGTCAAAATTTAGAGTCAAAATTTAGAGGCTGATATCTCAATTGAACTCAATTGGAAACAGTCCCTTATATATATATAAATTGGAGGCCAATCTCTCAATTAATTGCAAAATTGGAAGTCGATTTCTCAATTAATTGAGAAATCGGACTCTAATTTCAAAATTGAATCCTACACCTATATAATTGCAGTTCAATTTTATAATCAATTGCAAAATTGGACTGAGATTTTGCATTTGATTGAAAAATTGGATCTCAAATCAATTTCAATTGCAATTCTTTGAGAGAATTTAGGGGATTTGATTCTCTTAAAACTTGAAGGTATGGAAGCCGTTCCCCATTTTAGTTCTCTCACCTGATCTCCCACTTTATCTCTTGCGATTTAAAATTTTCCTATAATGTTGGAGAGTTTAATTCCCTAATCTAATCTACAATGAGCCAAGACTTCCTATCTTGACAAGAGAAACATAATTCTAGCATTAAAGTTTTTCACAATAAGCATCCTCAAATCCATACCTCTTAATTTCTCTAAAGGAACGTTTGGTAACATGATAGGAATTTACAGAATTTAGTATTCCTGTCTACCCCTAGAGAAGGATAATCCTTGCTGAGGATTTATATAGCTAAGAATTCCTTGCATTTGACGTTTGGTTGTAAATGTGGAAACACTGATGATTTCTTCAATTCATGTTTGGTGTTGAACGCCAGAATCCATGAAAAATAAACAACCTACTTAATATGAGGCCTATGAAAGTTAGTTATGACCAAGTAGTATGAGAGTATCAAGTGGGGGCCGTTTCTTGATATAAACAAACTAAGACTCCTTCTCACAAGTATACGTATGTTTGAATAAATGGGGCCCACTTTATTGAATAGACTAAGACCCCTTATCACAAGTGGACATATGATTCAATTGATGAGGCCACGTTATGTATTGAACAAATTAAGAACTATTATCACTAGTGCACATATGATTAAAATGATAGGGCACATTTATTATATATTAATCAGATTATAATCCATGGATGAGATGTTATCATTTTTATTGAATAAGTGGCAAAATAAAGAGATTTTTTTTTGGGAGGGGGAGGAGGGGGCATTTTAGCTTTTATATCCACTCCATTTGCATGGAGGATTTTCATATCCGATGGGGGATGATTGGATCCTAAAATCTCATGGATCGCAGATTTTAGGCGCAAAAAATTAGCAATGATTTGCGGTTGCGAAACTTCGATATAGCATAAAATTATGGAAAGCGAAAATCTTTTCCCCGCAGATTTTGTTACTAAAGTGCCCTAAGAAATCATGATTCACAAAAAATTGTGTAAAGCGATAACCTAGCAAACGTCTTACCAAGATTAAAAAATTAGTAAATGGATTAAAATCTTAAATCTTTCATTTAGTTTGATTTACTTTTATTAGTTTCTCAATGTAAAGATTAATAAGTGAGATTAAATATATCTACTAAAGTGGGACTGAGTTGGTTATATAATCTTTTACTACTCTTTGATGAGAGTAATTAGTGAGAAGATTAATAAGGGCCTAATCAGTGATACAATCTTTAATTTCATGCTTTTTTTTCTATAAAATCTTTCACGCTTTGATGAGGTTGAGAGTAATTAGTGAGAAGATGAGGTGGACTTTTGTTGAGAGTCTCCTATAATCTCTCCTTCAAAGTCTGAGAATATTCGGACTCTTAGTTGAGATATGATCCAGTTACTCGCCCCCTATCTTGCTAATGACATCATGCTGTGTCCATGCAACCATAATGTGTTCGGCCAAAGTCACAAGAGTTCAAAGAAAAACATAGAATTACTTCAATGTAACATCCTTATTGCAATTTCTCTATTTATCTCAATAATATTTTAATAACAATGTTTCTTTTGATTCTTGATTTATACTGTTTCTCTTCTCTTTGTTTAGAAGAAAAATTGAAAGGCTTGGCCAAGGGATCACCAAGAGCTCCACGGACAAGAACAATAGTATTACTGTTTTCAATTCCATCTCTTCCATATAAGCCTACATCTATAAGTTCCGAGCAACTCTATTAAGGTAATCTATATTGATTGTTATATCTACATCTTTTTTAATGATGGAATTTCTGGTTTTATTTTTTTTAAATCTCCATTACATGAGATAGAAGAGCAAACTATCCTAACCTGTCACCCCAGGGTTCCCAGTCTTGCTCCACCTAAATAAATTCGATATATATGTGATTTATTGTTGATGTACTGGAAATATATGTGGGCCTCATGGATAGGTTTAAAAATTTTTGACCCACTTGACTCAGGGATCAAGTACCCATAAGGCCATAAAACCCAATCCAGGAAACAAGAACCTCAAACTCATGATCAAGATCAGTAAACACTATCTCTAGGATAATAAATAGCAACACCATGCAACCAAAATAAATTCACAACGTACAAGGAAGTAGATAATACCTTTGGAGCTCGGTAGTGCTCTAATGGAGAAGAAGACAATTATCTTGAACATGATTTCTTCTTGTAGCGAATTAAGGATCTCCAAGACCTTATTGTCTTCGACGCTATGACCCATTTTATATCTCTTTTCTCAAGAAGAATGGTGGAATCTCCAAGAGAACATCAACTAGATGCTCTAATGCAACTAGAAGAAGAAACTAGAAGAATAAGAGAAAAAAGGGAGTACAACTCTTGCACTATTGGGCGTGTATTCTAAGGTGGACATCCAAGGGGTTTGGTTCCCCTATTTATAGCCCTATGTAACCTCCTCATTCTAATTAAAATAGAAGTCTCACTTCCATAAGAATTAGTAACTATCTTCTTTCTAATTATTATTAGAAGTCTCACTTTCATAATAATTAATAACTTACTATTACCACTATTAAAAGTCACACTTTAAATAAATATAGTAACTTTTTAATTCCTTGTCTTTTGAGTTCAAGTAGCAATGATCTAATAATTGGGCTAGCGTGGGGACCACTAGAGATTCCATAGAAAGCTGGTTCCAACTGGGACACTTCGACCCCACATCTTATGTGCAATCCGGGCCCACAATTAATTGCAAATAACTCCACTATATAAATGCAACTGCACTCCAGTCTTATGAATAAATTACAAAGAAGACTCTAAACTTCCCTATTACCACAAGTAGGCCCTCCATCTATATCCATGGATTAATTAGACCTGTCCACCATGACCAAATTAAATCCATATCTTATTATCCTTGAGACCTAATTAATTATAGTGATCATCAATACCATCCAATTAACTCTTAACTAAGATAGGTGCGCACTTACTAATGATAAATCCATTAATTGGCACAAGGGGATAATGAAGATAGATTCCATCTTGACCATTGAATGTTCCTACATTCTTATTATCACGTACCCAAGACACTGAGGTGTTGACCTACAGTTGGCCTCACTCATTGGTGACTCAAAGCAAATGAATAGACAGAAACTTAAGTTCATTAATGTCTCAGGATTGAGAGCCTATTGTTAGGGAATTATGAGAGTAGTCCTTAAAGTATAGACAGTGTTTCATAAGGTACTTCTCATAGTCCTTCAATACATCCAATGTACTAACACCATGATCAAGAATCTTACATTTTGATGATCGAGACAAATCGCACTATTTCATAGTGATCAAAGTGCTGCAACCTTATCAGATGAGATTGATCCCCAATCTCATCACTGGTTGTCAATTAATTTAGGTATTGAATTTGTGACATGAGTAGTGCTACTTGGACAAACTTTTTGGCCAGAATTTTGGACAAACCCTATGGTATGACTTGAATATCTGATATTCAAGTCATACCATAGGGTTTGTCCAAAATTCTGGCCAAAAAGTTTGTCCAAGTAGACTTTTTGTTGTGACATATGTCTCCCGTGTGTGGATCTCATTAACACACATGTGTCACATCTAATATACTTGTGGGCTCTAGTTCATATCATGAACCGTCATGTCATTCGTATTGGTTATGTGCAAGAAAGTAATAAAACATCATTCATCTCATGAAAGTAAAGCATAATTATATTGATAAATAATGAAATAAATCAATTTATTACATCATCCACTGGATTGAGACCCTATAATCTAACCGTTGAACTTTCAAGGATATTAAACTTTGCTCACCCTTAATTGTCTTAACTTCTTATTTTCTTATTTCGATGGTTCATATCCCGAAACCCAAATCATAGAGTAGTAAAAATTTCAATGTTTGTGTATTTCTTTCACGACAGCACAGAAAATGTGCTCATGAGAGCACAGCTGATCAAGTATTTCCCTATTCATGTGAGTGCCCCTATAGTCCAATTTTGTAGTGATGGGCAGGACCATGATGGCCCTACTAATTGATTCAGCTAAAATTGTTATGAGTAGACATAATCGTAGTATATTGATACTACATTAATTGTGTTATCCAAGCATGATGTAAAATATTTAATTTATCCCAAACAAATTAAAGGGCTCATATTTTTTTTTAATTTACCCAACTATATATATATTTCGATATTGTCGTAGTGCATCTTATATATGACTCATGTTAAGTTGTGTTTTTTTTTTTTTTTTTTTTTTTTGTTTTATCATCGGTTTGATTTTGATTGCAATTTTTACTATTTCAATATGTTTTAGACAAAAATAATTTATTTGAACTTTTTTTTTTAATGTTATGAATTATATTGCTCGTACTAAGAGCGGGCATGTTCTGCTATTTGACCAAATAGTACATACTATTTATTATTTTTGAAAAAAATAATAAACACTTCTAATTATAATATTTGTACGACGGATTCTCATAACTGTATTTTTAATGATTTTTGCAACGCAATCGTATCATATCTATTCTCTTTCTTAGATATTTTTTCTTTTTTATGTATTTTCTGGTGTTTTAATTATTTTTTATTTTTTACTTTTTTCTTTGCTTTTTATCATAGTTTTGTTTTATTATTGTTTTCGGTATAGATGAGTTCTTTTAGTTTCTGGTGATAGATTTTTGTGGATTTATATTTTTTCTTTTATTGTTTTATTTTAATTTTTGGATTTTAGGCATTGGATTTTCATGGATTTATTTGTTTCTTCTAAGTTTTTCTTTATTTATTATTGGATTATCTATGGACTTTCATTTTCATATTGCATATTTGTGGTGTTTTTATCAATTATTTATTAATTATGGGTTTATTCTTTGGATTTCAAAAGAATGTTTGAAGAAAAATACTCAATTGATCTCAAACAAATTAAAGTTCTCTCATTTTAAAATTAATAAACTATTTCTTATTATTATGGATTTAAATTTTGATTGTATTTCTTATCATCTCAATATAATTTAGACTAAGTATAATTTAATTTTTTTATTTTTAATATTGTGAATTATGTGCGGGCATGTTTTGCTACTATAGTATTATGTTTATTAGACCTTACAGTGGGCACATAATGTATAAGAATTAAATTGTGGGCGCAAGAACTTACAAGAATTAAATTGTTCTAGCAAAAGAGAGAATGATGAGTTCTTTGTGCTTGGGCGTGTTGAAAATGGATTTTCAAATATTGTAGAAAGGCCCCTAATGTTTTAAAAACTCATTCGAAGTCCCTACCCCTAACGTTTGTCACTGTGCTAACATTGATAAAGGACTGAAGAACCCAGACCCTGGACTGCCCTTAAGCCAGGTATAATAAAAATGAAGTTAGATGTTTTAAACTTCACCTCTACCATTGTTAAGTGGGGTAGTAAACAATCTCAACCACCAACCATTACTTTTCACCATCCCAAAGTATACTTAGTCCCCATTTACATCATTGTCCATTTGCAATTAAAATTGGAAATAACAGAGAATAAGAGAATATAAACACCAACTCATCAACATCAATCAATAATCGAAAATGCAAGCAATCATCCTAAAAGAAGAGAGCAAATGAAAACCAACTCATTAATATCAATCAATATCCAAAAATACAAGTAATCATCCTAAGTTAATGTTACTCCTTCAGATGTAGGGTCGCACTTCACCAACACAATGGTTGATGCTATAAAGGTGTTTGGCATCCAAGTTAATGTTTCTCAAGTTTTGGTGGAGATATGCCAAGATACACAAATTTAAAGGGAGGGCCTGTCAAAACCTCACAGTGGTAAGTTGGAAAACTTCTTTTAGCCAAAATCCTTTTGTGTGCAGAGTCTCCTCTCATGGGTGAATCAGAATAAGCATTTCTCAGATCACATTGTTGCAAATAAATATGCTTGATGAAGATCCTCTCATCCGTTTGTGACTTGTGACTTGTGAGCTTCCCCTTTAACCTTTTTACAGCATGCAACTGTAGTAATGGACTTGTCCAACACTCAACACGTACCATTTATCAGTGTAAGTGCCTAAATATTACGGAATTGATAAAATGGATATAATACTTCTTGTAAAGCTTGTTAGGAAGGATTGGGAAGGAGTGAATGCTTGAAATCTGAAAGGAAGGAGAAACAAAAGGTCAGAGCCCATGGTTGCTATTAGCCGAAGGCACTCCGACGCCTAAGTTAGTTCTGTAACTAGACAAAGGGTGAGTGAGGAAGAGGAAGATAGTAGGAGTGTGAGTGAGTATTAGCCTTAGCGTGAGCATACCTGTCTTGGGCTTGCCTCTTGCATATATATATATATATATATGGGTGAAAGTCCCACCAGGCCTTTCCTTAGTGGAGGTAGGTAGAGGTACTGTTTCATTGGACCATACTTTGATCTGTCAGCGGTTAAGTCCCATTGGATCTTACCCTGACATCTTGGAAGGGACGTAACCACCGGGTAATGATAACTGCTTATCTTTATCCGGCGCATGTCCTTACCTTCTGACACGTTCTGTAATGTGGGACAACTGTTATTGGTTGAGAGTCGGTGCTCGTCTCAGTTAACCGAACTGAGGATTGTACCGAGGTCAAGCACGACTGTAAAATGGATGTCATCTGGCACTGTTGCCGAGATGCGCTATGCCAAGCTGGTATTGTTACTGAAGCTAGGAACAATGTCACCGAGACCGGGTCATATCGAGCTGGTACATTTACCGAAGCTAGGATGATCCCACTGAGACCAGGGCATGCCGAGCTGGTACCTTTACCGAAGCCATGACATTCTCGGTACTGTGAGAATATCTTCACTAGCACTATTGTTGAGATGTATCTCAACAAGATTAGGATATACCTAGCTGGTACTCTTACCGAAATTAGGATAATCCCGGTATTATGAAAATGTCCCACACAATTGCCCCCTAACTTCTGACTTCTAAAAGTTCTCTAACTCTTTGAGGTCAGAAGCTAAGTGCTATTATGGGAAAGCCTTCTGAGCATTTGATCTCGGCCTCTGAGGCTTTGTATTGTATTTCACCTCGGTGTCGGTTGCTGACATCTGATCTCTATCATTATGTCACTTCGCTGCTTCGCCTGCCCGAGGTAATTAATAAGGCGCTCTGATCGATGCAGAAGATGTATCGGTGGTGCTACGTGTCTTCGTCTGGTTGGCTGTCCAACCGGCTTGAAGAGACGTGCACGGTACTTGAGGCGACGTTCCGCACGTGCATCCTCAAAATTCAAAAGAGCCGCCTCTCTTTCATTATAAATAGAGGCCCCTCTTTTCATCTCCTACCTTCATATTCGTCTGAGCAGATAGAGTTTTTCAGAAGAAGAAGAGAGAGAGAGAGTTTACAGAAAAGTCCGGTTCCACCAAAGTCATGTCGTTTCGAGTCTGAGCTCTGCATTTCTCGAATTTGATCTCGTTCATCCCCTTCATGTAAGTCTTCTCTTCTGATCTCATTCGTTTCCGTTCCAGGGGTTCTCTTAGGGTTCTGTTTTAGGGTTTCTGCTCCTTTTCTTCTGGTTTCGCCCTCCGTTCTTCTAGTCTTTAGGAACTTTAGGAATGGGGATTTACAGGCATTGGTTGGAAACTCCAAAGGCCATGGCTGAGTTCAGGGCCAAATACGGGATCCCTGAAGATGTCCTTATTAGGTTGAACGATCCGAAGAACCCTTTCGATGGTTACTTCTTTACCAATGGCTGGATGCCATTTTATTTAGTCACCATAGTCGAAGGTGGGGTCTGATTTCCCCTTCATCCCCTCCTGATATCTTGCCTTAAGAAATGGCATCTCAGCCCATGCCAGTTGATGCCGAACAGCTACAAGATAATCATGGGTGTGGCCGAGTTGAACAAGATTCTCAGTATCAACCTTGGTGTCTATGACATCGAGGATGTCTATAACCTTAGTAAGTCCAGTGGTGATGGCTTCTACTATCTCCGAGTCAAGGCGAAATGCCAGTGTTTTGTCAGCAATTTGGAGGACTCGAAAAAGTATGCAGTGGATGATCAGTTGTTCGTCTCGGGCCATTGAGAGTATGAAAGAACTGTGCCTGAAGTGGCGAGGATCTACAAGGTTCCCTGTAACCTCGGGAGCCCTCCAAGTAATCACCGAGCTTCTATGTCTCCTTTTTTTTATCTGTATAAATATCACATCTGACCTATCTTTGTTTGTCGTGTAAAGGTTAGCCAAAGAAAACAAAAAGCCAACCGAGTTGGCTGGAAGAGGAACGACGCGTGGCTTCGAGCGGTATACAGCAACCAAGGTCACCGAGGCCGAGCCGCTTTTGCACTGCTGAATTACGAGCCGAGGTACCACCCCTTCATCAAGAGGATGACTGATCTACCTTAGGCAAGGGGAGAGCTCAAAGCTGCTGCTGAAGTGGAAAGGGAAGAACTGGTTCTAGCCCTGACCGACGTTGAGCATTGAGTCGCCTCTAGTGCTGAAGCCACCATCTTGGGATCCGACCTGGAAACCGCCGAGCTCGCTGAACCAACTCTCCCCCTAGCTTGGAAGAGGGAGAAAGCATGCAGCGTCGTCGTCTAGTCGTGAAGGATCTGGGGTCTCTCGTATTTGGAGGCCGAGCTCCTCATGCCCCCAGGCCCCCTGGCGTTACCTCCGATCATACCTCTGTGTCCACATCCGTAGATGCTACTGGTGCCTTTACTCCTTCTCCTGCTGCTTCCCCAAGTACAGGAGTTCGGCAGCGCTCTACCAAAGCCACACAGGAAGAGACGCCAAGAGAGAAGAGGACCAGGATCGAGAGTCCCAATGCCGTCGTAGTATCTCAGTCTACCGGGCCAGTTGCTTGGAGGCCGAGCGATCAGATTGAGCCCTGGAGGCCACTGACGGTGGATGACAGTATGTTCCGCAATCCTCTTGTCATTGCGGCGCTTGCTAATGCATGTGCCTTGCCAAGAGACATGGCAAGGCAAAGGAAGGTTGACAATGTGGCGCTGATGGTGGCATCAATGCAGTCGGCCCTCTTGGTAAGTCTTTAACAGTTTTCAGTTTGCATTTGATTTCGGTTATTGCCTTCTCACACCTATTTCTCCTACAAATGGTGAAGAGGTGCCAGGTTGTCCTGGAGAGGACCCATCAAGACAGCTCCAAGGTCCCGATGTTGGAAGCAGAGAAGAAAGAGCTTGAAACGGCCTTGAGTGCCAACAACCCGAAGTTGAAGGAAAAAGTGGACGGGAACACCGGCCTCGTTGCCGAGCTCGCTATGTCAATGGCCAAGATCGAGAGATTGAAGGCAGAGGATGAGGTTCAGAAGAATAATGGGGCCGAATTTGAGGCTACCTTGGAGAAGCTGAAAGCCGAGACTGAAGCTGCTTTGGAGAAACATAGGGTCGAGCTTGAAGCCAAACTCCGTGCTAATACCGAAGCTGCTTTCGATGAAGGGGTGGCAGAGGCTACGACACTCTACGAGGCTCAGGTCCTCAAGATAAGTAAACAAGTGTGGGAGCTTGGATGTCAGACTGCATTGAAGGAAGCAGGGGTCCCCGAGGATCACCCTGTCTACAAGAATCTGCCTAAGTTCCTAAGCTCAGATCCTAGGTCGAGCTTTCCTACCCCCGTTCTGTCCACCAAGGTGGAGGCTCCGACTGATGCCATTGAAAATGAGGCTGACCCTACTGTCGACCTGGCTGCTTGAAGATCCTTTTTGTTGCTTTTCTTTAATATTTTGGATGTAATGATGGACATTGTATTTCTGATTCTATGAAATCAATTGCATTTTTCCTTTTTCTATGCTTGCAATAAAACATTTTGAAAGTTACATGTGTTTGATCTCAGTTTCTTAATAGAGTTCTATACATGTTTGAGTTCTGTTCATCAACCGAAACATTTGCTCAAGTAATCGACTTCGGTTCAATAACCGGAACTTACTTCACCGGGGTGGCCACCGAATCCTGTGACCTGGTGTTTTGTATAGTTGGTTCCATAACCGAACTTATATTGCCGAGGTAATCACCGAGTTCTGTAACTTGGTATTTCGCATAGTTGGTTCCATAACCGAACTTACTACTCCACCGTTGTGACCACTGACTCTTTGACTTGGCGTTTCGTATAGTTGGTTCCATAACCGAACTCACTACTCCACTGAAATGTCCACCGAGTTCTGTAACTTGGTGTGCCTTAACTGTTCAAGGTCTTTCTTCATTCCCCTAATGCTCCGTAGCAGTTAGGTAAGTTGTTGCCGAGTTCTGCAACTTGGCGAGAGTTGAAAGATTGAGGTGCATCGTAATCTTTAGCCGTGGTAACTCTTTATCATCCATGTCCTCAAGTCTGTATGCTAATTGCCTGGTGACCGAGACCACCTTGAATGGGCTACGCTAGTTCGATGCCAGGTTACCAAAACAGAGCTGCTTTCAGCCAGATTTTATGAACCAGCTTGCCATCAAAACTGATCTGCTTTACTTGAGCTAGGTAGGCCGCCATCCTTTCATCTGAGTTCGGTAGCCTCCGTTTAATTGGCTCGTCACCAATTGAGAGTCCCTTTTGGAGAATGGAAGACTATGCCGGTACCTGCCCTTTTAAGGATCCATCGACGAAGACCTTTGGTAATAGACCAAGGAACTGCTTCTGAGGTCGTTCTCATTTGGTCTCGGCGACTTCACCGTTATGCTTCATGATGAACCAAGGAACTGCTTCCGAGGTCATTCTTCTTTGGTTTCAGCAACTCCACAGTCATGCTCATTGCCCCCTAGTTCGGTTTCAAGTTGTCTCGATGCCGAACTAAGGGAAACAAGCTCCACCGCGAAATCTGCAAAAGCTAGGCTCTTTTTTGCTGTTTTTCCAGAAAAATCTCCCTTTCTATAAAGGGGCTTGAGTGGATGTTCTGTAACGACCATTGTAGTGCAAGTATGGAAATTCTTCTTTGAAGAGTACCGAGCTCACTTACTTGTTCTGTAACAAGAAGTTTAGGAGCTCGGACTTCTCAGCTTCATGAAATGGTGCCCCTCAACTCATCACTGTCTTGATTTTTATCTCGACGCTGACGAGCCGGATTGCCTTCTTCTTTAATGTAATCCTTCAAGTGCCTATCCGTGACGAGCTTCTCGAGGTGGGACTTGAGGGCTTTGCAATTCTCAGTCTCGTGCCCATTCTGCTTGTGATAAGCATAGAACTTATTTTGATCTCGGGTGGATGGATCACACTTCATTGGTTGTGGCCATTTGAAGAATGACTTAGATTTGATCTTGCTGAGGAGCTTGTGGATTGGTTCCGTGAAGACCGTGCTCTCAGCCTTATAGGAGGCTGCAGCTGGGCTGGACTTCTTTCCGAACCTTGAGGTGGAGACCGAATTCACTGCTGAGCTCGGTGACGCCTCGTTTTGGTATGCCTCCTCCCTTTGAAATGATTTATTGTCTCTCTTGGAGGCTCTGTCTTCTTGCTAGAGGCCAAAGCTTTCTCGAACTCGGGTCTCGTCCTTTTCTTATTCAATGAATTGGTTCACTCGGGCCATTAGTGCTTTCGCCGTGACCATAGGGATCCGAACCAAGTCCCTTCGAAGCTCGTTGCCTGGCAACCGAGCTTGTTTAAAGGACTTGATTGCCACTGTATCTGTGGCATCTTTAACTTGACTGTAAACAGTCCAAAATCTTTTGGTGAACTACGTGATGCTTTCGGCCCGCCTCATTTTGATAGCCATCAGGTCATCGTCTAATTTTGGGATGATCTTGTGAGCTTGGAACTTTTCCACGAAGGAATTTCGGAGCTGCCGCCATCTCAAAATTGATCCCTCTGGAAGTGCACAAAACCATTTCAGGGGGAGGTCTCCTAAATTGGAAGAGAAGACTCTACAGTTCAGATGACCGAGATCGCCTCATACCAATATCCTCTGTGTAAAATTCCGGAGATGTGTAGCAGGGTCCGAGGTCCCGTCATAAAGGATGAACCTCGGGACGCTAAACTTTTTAGGAAGAGAGAAGTCTCTCATCTCCTGAGAGAAGGGAGATGTGCCGAGGTCTTTGGCGTTGAAGGTGTTTAGCCGATTTCAGGTGAAGCCGACCACTTCCATGTTCTGCTGGATTGTTTTCCTCACTTGTCGGTCAAGCCATTCCCTTAAGTTGTCGTTGACCTCCGGTCTCTATCTCGGCCTCTTTGAGTTGTCATCCAAGGGGCTGCTACTCGAGCCTTCGTCGTAGGCTCGGTCGCGCCTTTTGGTATTCAGGATTTGCCTTAAATCCTATTCGGTTGAAGGAGTTCGGTTGCGTCTAGGGGTTGGAACCGGGGTCTTTGCTCTTTCTTGGAGTTGCTGCTGGAGCCAACGAATCGTCTCATCATGCTCTTGGATAATAAGGTTTTGGGCTTTGATATCCATGAGGAGAGGGTCGTCATTGTCATCGTCGTCAATCTGAATATGGGACTGATGAGATCTGGCTAGCATTGGAGCTTTATCTTGTTAGGGAGGCTCTAGTCGAGGAGCATTCTGCAGGGGAGGTGCCATCAAAAGGTTATCTTGTCGGGGAGGTGCTGTCACCCCCTTCGACGATGAATTTGACTAAGTGACAGGTCCTTCCCTGCTTGCTGCACCAGATCTTCCCCCGGATCTCCTTTGGTGAGGGATTGACGGCAACTTCGCTAGGAGCACCGACGGCAATTGCACTGGCAACACTGATGGAGGTGGCAACTGCGCTGTCTTTGAAGATTCTTCGCCCTTCTTAACTTTTGGAGGCATCGCGTTTATAAATATGATTCAATCGCTTCCCCACAAACGGAGCCAATTGTAAGTGCCTAAATATTACGGATTTGATTAAATGGATATAATACTTCTTGTAAAGCTTGTTAGGAAGGATTGAATGCCTAAAACCTAAAAGGAAGGAGAAACAAAAGGTCAGAGCCCCTGGCTGCTATCAGCTGAAGGCACTTTGACGGTTAAGTTAGTTCTGTAACTAGACAAAGGGTGAGTGAGGAAGAGGAAGAGGAAGAGAGTAGGAGTGTGAGTGAGTATTAGCCTTAGCGTGAGTGTACCTATCTTGGGCTTGCCTCTTGCATATATATATACATATATATATATATATATATGGGCGAAAGTCCCACCAGGCCTTCCCTTAGTGGAGGTAGGTGGAAGTATTGTCCCATGGGACCATACCTTGATCTGTCAGCGGTTGCGTCCCATCGGACCTTACCCTGACATCTTGGAAGGGACGTAACCACTGGGTAATGATAACTGCTTGTCTTTATCTAGCGCATGTCCTTATCTCCTGACACGTTCACTAACGTGGGACAGCTGTCATTGGTTGAGAGTCAGTGCTTGTCTCAGTTAACCGAACCGAGGATGGCATCGAGGTCAAGCACCACTGTAAGATGGACGCCATCTGGCACTGTTGCCGGGATGCGCTATGCCGAGTTGGTACGGTTACCAAAGCTAGGAACAATATCACCGAGACCTGGTCATACCGAGTTGGTACATTTATCGAAGCTAGGATGATCCCACCGAGACGAGGGCCTGCCAAGCTGGTACCTTTACCGAAGCGATGACAGTCTCGGTACTGTGAGAATATCTTCACTAGCACTATTGCTGAGATGTATTTCACCGACATTAGGATATACCTAGTTGGTACTCTTACCGAAACTAGGATAATCCCGGTATTATGAAAATGTCCCACACAATCAGCACTACATGCTGAATGCTTACCACCACCCTCATTTATCATTAAGTAAATGCTTCATTCTACATCATCGAGCAGATGTTTCTACCCATGTTTCTACCCATTTATTATCACTAAATGCTTCATTGTGAGAAACTGCTTCGTATTGTGAACGTTTCTTACTGTTTACGTTTGAAACTTGTTTTCAGCCGTTGGATTAGATCCGACGACTCTGGATGACTCTTGCAACACCACTCCACATTTGCACCTAACACTTGCACCCTTTAATATCAGGAGGTTACAAGCAAAACTAAGTAAGAGGGATTGTGGGAGTTAGGAGTTGGGACTGAAGGAGGGAGGGGGAGGGAGAGAGCTACAAGCAAAGCCCTTTTCGTTGGAGTCTGGAGTAGAGAGAGAAAGAGAGAGAGAGTGGAGGGCGAGGGATCAGTTAAGTCTTCTTGTAGATGATTCAAACAAATTTAGTTTGGAAAACATGGTATACATTTTGCTGTCTGTATGGTATTTATGTTAGCATATAAAACCAATGTGAAAATCAGGGTCAAAAAACGCGTAGCAATTTTGAGGGGAAGGCAACTTTGTTCGCATTTTTTACTTCTTTGGATCAACTCGACAGAGATGCAGAGAGACTTGACTTGTATGCTCAGCTGAATCAGTACTTTGAGCATTAGGGACTGGGGGGTATCACTTGGTTGTTAATTTCCTAGTGCCTTCTGCTCTGATTCTTTCCCTGCATCTACATAAATGTTACAAATTAAGGTGTGATTGCATGCTTGTTTCTTCTCTTGATTTCCTTCTTCCGTTGTAATCAGATTTGGTTGGCTAAATGTCTAAAACAAAACAGCTGATTGTATATTGATGTTTGTTTTTCCAAATCTTCTATCCTGTTCAGATCTTGTTTTCAGCTGTCATCTTTGGTTGTGGAGGAAATGCCAAAACAGCTAACTAATGATTGTACCTTCCCTTTGAAAATACATTTATCATTGAGTGCATCAAAATGCCAAAGATCCTTGCTTAATCTAAGAGTTAAAGATGTTTAGAAAAGTAGCCAAAACATGTCCTTGTAAAGTAAATGAAATTGTTCTAATGTCCTTATAAAGAGCAGTAGTTTTCCATTCTAATCATTTGGAGACCTACATATTTCAAAAAAGTGGTGCAACTTGGGTGGATCACGTTGGGTTTTGTCCCCACTCATGCTCGGCAAGAACTTGACCTTAAAATGAAACCAAACATACCAACCCTAGATTAAAATTGTGTACACCATACCCAGCTTACTAATCTGAAAATTTATCAAGTCAGATGACTAACTTGATGGGTTCCATTCCCAGTGTCAGATTACATATGACTACGGGAATGCATCCTCATCCCTCACTTCGAAAAAAATTAAAAATGAATAAAGGAATGATAACATCGTCTCTAGCTCACCCTAGAAAAATGATGAACAAATAAAATGTTGGGGCTGATGCTAAGGATGAGCTGAGTGTCCAGCACTCTTCCCATACAAGTGGGGCCCATGTTTTTTATATTAAGATCTTTGATCTGATCGTGTGACAATTGGACTATGTAAGCCCCAAATTTCTAGATTGAAAGGCCATATGCCTGTTCAGTTTTCTGGCTTCTGATGAACCATATATTGTTATGTTTTCTCCTTACTATTTATTATCTTGGCTGTTGGATCCATTATTGATAAATGCAAACCTCTGGCACCACATGCACCCCCATCATGAAATGGTGTTCATTGTATTTTACTCCATGAATATGCTCTGCTTTACTAGAATCTGTGCTTTATATGGCATGTTTATAATTATTTGTACCTTGCTAGATGTAGATTTCTGACGACGTCTTTGTGAAGAAAGGCTTCTTTTCTAAAACCATTATTATGGAATTATGAGATGGAATATTCACTCAATGATTCCAGTAGCAGTGTTTATGTATTAAATGAGTACTTTGAAGATAACAGGTTGAAATACTGTGTGATGATTTTGTTAATCTCATGCTTATAGACTCATTTTTCGGTGAGATGTTCTTTTAAACAAAAAAATGCATCAATCTGAAATAAATTTAATGAGAGGTGCTTTACACATTTAGAACATAACAATTTTTCCCCTCATGTATGTTGTCAGGAGAAAGCCAGATCAGTTGAGAAATCAAACTCAATTCATTCATTTATATATATATATATATATATATATATATATAGCGAAATGGATTCAATTGCCAAATTCATTATCAATTTCAATTTTGATTTTGACCATCTTATCATTCTTGACTTCTTGCTAAAATTGGGCCTATTAATTAATGCCCCATTAATCCTAAGTAATGTCCCATTTAGAACGTTACTCTTTTTTGCTAATATTGGGCCTTACTAACTCGGATCAATTTTGATCCTTGAATTCTCCAATTGATTTTGACTATGGATCAATTTTGATCCTTATTTAAATTCTCTAAAACGTTTGCCTTTTATGAGTCATTGGATTGCATTTAAATCGACCACTTTTAAATCCTCTTCAATGACCTTAATCCTCTAATACGTCTTTTCCTCTTCCCCTTAACTACTCTTGCTACCGTTTTTTCATCTTTCAATCTCATTATCTACGACTCCTCAAAACCTCAACCTCCCTTGCGTCCTTTCGTTTTCTCCATGCATCCTACTCATTCTCGCAGCAATTGCTTCTTTTTTTTTTTTTTCAAATTATTTGGATTGTGGATGGTTCTTTGTTAAGATGTTGCTAATAACTATTTTCATATTCTATAGATTTTGCATTTTTTTTTTTATCTGTGATGAAAGCAATGTATTAAAGATTAATAAACATACAACATAAACAAAAAACCCATCACAAAGATTGGAAAAGAGTGGTATTTTTTCTTATTGCTACCGTTACGTGGATTTAAGACAATCAATTTTCATTTACTAAAAAACTGCTAATCAATTTTATAAAAGAGGATTGTCAATGTCTAATTGTCGTTCCCTTTTATTCTTTTTTTTTTTTTTTTTTAATATCTGAAATGAATTTGGAGAAGTGACTAAAGTGGAAGAATAGTCAGAAGTTTGATATTTTGTTCCATTTATCATGGATGCATCGCACTGTTCGACTTGCATATTTGAGTAAGATTTTCCTATTAGATGTGTTCTTTTTCTTAAGATTTTCCTATTAGATGTGTTCCTTTTATTTTACCATGTGGCCTGCTTGAAATATCTAATTATTATTCATGACATTTCTGTGATTTTTCTAATTATGATTTTAATCCACTAGCTATTTTCAACTAAAAGTTTTGCCAAAGGACACTATTCTGGTATGTTCCATCTTCTTTTGTCCATTAGACTACTTTCTTTGATGTACTCCATTTTTTGGTCTTAATTTTTTTTTTTTTTTTTTAATTATGAGCTGCAGTAAGCAGTAGGCAAAGGATAGGAATATATGACATGCTATTTGATGTACTATAGAGATATTTTGCCAAGGGATGTCATTGTTGCGATTACAACTATTAAAACCAAGAGAGTACTTCAGTTTGCTGACCGGTGAGCTTCTAATTATACTAAATTAGTAGTTTTTCTTTAGTTGGTTTTCGGGTTCTTTCTCATATTTTATTTCTTTAATATGATTGCAACAGATTAAAATTGTCAAATGCATTTCCCTTTTGATTTCAAGGGATCACAATTTTCTGTTACTCTTTTGTAAGATGTATGTGTTTCTCAAACAGTTCCTATAACTTAGGGATTTGACCCATTCTATTTTTTTTTTGTCACAATCATCGTTTTTATGTCTATCCATTTTTTTTTTTGACATTGTCATGTAGTAGAACTGACCTTAGCTTTTATCTTTTTTGTTTCATAATTCATGTTTAATGGCTGATCACTACATTGAGATAGGTCTGAAGGTGTGAGGAGCTATTATATGATAATAATAGATATTGATATAGTCAGATGGGACGTAGATGTTTATGGGATTTGTGGTTTGGTGATATGGGCGTATGAAATGGCACATTGGAAGATGGATATCAGATAAAAAAAGAAGGATGATAGCTCATTGAAAGATGGAATTAAAAAAATAAAATTTGGAAGTGATGCTATCCAACAGATATATCAGATATACATTGATACACTTTTTTGCATTCCTTTTTGGGTTTTTATATAGTGGGGGTTGCCCTTTCATCGTCACACTTGCAACTTGAATGCTTTGATGAATGTTTCTCCAACTTTGCTCAAATATGTTTTCCTTTCGACGGGTTTACAATGGTAATTAAAGTAAAAAGATAGTTTTACCAATTCTTAAGGCACTATTACATTATCAAAGAGATTGCGGCTATTTAGAATTTTAATTACTATCTATTTGATTTTCCAAGGCCTCACTTTATATAGTATTTAATGTATACAAATACCTCTTAGGAATGTTCAGTTGTTTAAAGAAGGAAGAAAATGTCGTAATCTATATTAATTTTTTAGAATGCACTTTGTGCAGAGTGTGATGAGTGTTAAATATTGCATATTTTACCCCTCATTTGTCATATTTTTTTCAGAATCTCATATGCATATCATTTGTTTTACACGAAGATTTTATCATTCTATCATATTAACGGATTATCGGATTATCATGTATAAATTTAATTATTTATATCGTATTTTTATAGAATTTCTCTTGTGTAGGTGGACCCCGCTACTACCCCCAACCTTCCGGCTAGTGTCCCAAGGCATCAAAAATAGGTTTCAATAAAAAAACTTAATGAAGAAATCTTGGTAAATAAATCTTGAGAAGAGTTGAAGAATTCCTAAATAAAAGTAGAAGACTTTAAGGATAAAAGAAGTCATTTTCAAATATAAATGAGTGGTTGGTGTATTGGTTAGAGCTTGGGTACCTATGAAATAAGTTATGGGTTAAAATCCCAACAATTATATATTTTTCTTACATAGAATATATATTTTTCTGACATAGAAAATATTCCATCCAACTCTAACCTTCTCTATACTAGTAACACAGGCCTGGTAAAAATATTTTTTAATTTAATATTTTATTTAGAATATTATTGATAAATAAAATAAATATATAAATATATTATTTCAAAATATGGCTTGGGTCGTCCCAACAATACCTATTTAGGACAAAAGCAACGGAGAAATGAATAGAGAAAATCTTTTCTTAATAAGCCAAAGTAATGTGTAACATGAACCGATAAGAAAAATAAAAATAACAATAAATAACATATATCATTCATCATCTAAAGAAAGCAAGCCCTTGACTTAATCATTCACGTGCACATTTCATGAGGTTGAATCACTAAAAATTAATAAATGAACCTAAAGAAAACACAATGACAAATGCATAAAGTTCAATCTTCTTATTCGTGGAAAACAAACAAAAAAAGAAGAAAAAAAAGACACAATTGATGAAGTTTTTGCCACTAAACATTAATGATTACAGATGACATTTGGAATTTCTTTGATTAAATAGGTTGTCTTTGCTTGGGTTTGATGATGGGTTTGAGAGTATTATCCACCAAAAAGCTTATTTGATTTTGCTGGTGGAGAGTTTGAGGAAGAAGACCATGTAATGGTATTTTGAGAAGGGTATCTTGAGAGGAGTGATGAACTTGTATATTGATGGGCCTATCTTATCACCTTCGATCTCTTCAAAGTTAATACTAAAAATCATAATGATAAGAGGAATGGTTAGACAGATTTTAGGATGGATTAAGATTAGAGAGTAATTTAAGGATTAAGATAAAAAGATAAAATAGAAAAGTTAGGAAAATAGAGATTTTAGGGGAAGTTAGAAGGATTTTAGAAATGTAGGTTTATGAAACCATAATCTTAATTTAAATGGAGAGATTTAGGGAGGAGATTTGGGAAGTGTAGCGGCCCACATTAAACCCAAAGCTCTCTGTTTTTTTATAAGTATTTTTCTAAAAGGAGAAATTATGTGTGACGCCCTGGAGTCCCACATCGACTATAGAGAGGAAAGTGAATGGGGTTATATATTGAGTTTACACCCTTACCTTGTATGAGGCCTTTTGGTGGGTTGAGATACATCAGAAAGAAAACCGTGAGGCTCGTGGGCCAAAGCGGACAATATTATGCAAGCGCGTAGGATGGGGCATTACAAATGGTATCAAAGCCGACTCTTGACTAGTTTGAGTGTGGGTCCCCTGCCGTGGTCTGGTGCAAGTGGGCGGGTCTCCATGTGGGCGGGCCAAGATGGCTGACAGGCTACTAAATAGAGACGTGCAACCTTAAGTGGAGCTTATACCCTTACCCTGTATGAGGCCTTTTGGTGGGTTGAGGCGCATCAGAAACAACACCGTGAGGCCTGTTGGCCAAAGCGAACAATATCATGCAGGGGTGTAAAAAAAAAAATCGGAAAACCGTCTAACCAAACCGAACCGAACTGCAGTTAATAACCGTATTTTATGGTTTAATGAAATCCAAAACCGCACAATTCGGTTCGGTTACGGTTTTTCGTAATAATTCACGGTTATTAACCGAACCGAACCGAACCGTATGATAGGGTTCGGTTAACTATATGTACCGTTTACAAATAAAAGAAAAAATAAGGGGGCTGAATGAAATATTTCTTACCTTATTCAATTGCTCTTTATGTGTCATTTTACCTTTAATCATTCACATTTATCCCCTTATGTGAGAAAGACATTCCACGGTTATTAATCGTAACCGAACCGTTTAATACGATTAACCGTGGTTACGGTTTTCCACGGTTTTTGTGGGTATGGTTATGGTTACGATTTTAAAAGACAGAAAACCGCGGTTACGGTTCGGTTAACGGTTTTTCCAAATTGACTGGTTAATCGAGCCATTACACCCCTAATATCATGCATGCGTGTAGGGTCGGGCGTTACATTATGGGTGCTGACGGGGCGCCCTGTACATCTTCCCTTGCTATTGCTTTAATATATATAATTGTAATTAAGAGCTTATTTGTAACTAATCTAGAGAGAGTGTGTAAGTGAAGATCATTAATGAAGATTTGGAGCTCTTTCTTGATGTTTAGTGGCTAAAGCTCTTGGATTAGGCTCTCTTCTTTTGAAAGCTAAGTAATGTGATTAGTTTAATTACATGCATATTTTAGTTTAAATTTCCTACTTGTGCATTGATTGATTAGTAGATTTTAGATCTAATTATGCTAATCCCTCTCATTTCTCATGCTTTATCTCTACACTTGATGCTTGGATAATCTTAATTGATGCTTTGTAGTTGGATTAAGTTCTCTCACGTAGCATGCTCTAGAGCTAGCCCTTGTTTTTTATTTTTTGTAGCTTGATTTTAATGATTTATTGTTAAGATAGCTAGATGATGATCTATGATCTTGGCCTTTGATTTTCTTTATTTTGATTTTCATTGTTATATCATCCAATCCAATTAGGCAAGAGATTGCTAATTGGATTGTAAATTTGAGAGTTAAATTAGAACATGCATTGTTTGAATTAATTACATACTTAGTGAATTTTGAATTGCCTAATCTCTTTTTTTTTTTATTGGAAATTTAAATCCTTCTTTGATTTGTTATTTTCACTTCTAGATTGTTAGATATACATTTCACATCACTTGTTTTAAAATTCTACACATTTCACACCACATCTTGTCACGACCCGAGCCCAAGATCAGAGTAATCAGGGCTTAACCCCGGGTCGCGAAGTCAATCATACTTACTCTCGTAAACCCCGAATTAACCAAAATTAAAACAAAGTTCACAAGGGATCTTGCATATGTACCTGTCAATGAACAATTGCGGAAACACATATACGTATACATTGACAATCATTTAAAAACTGAATAAGTCCTTTACATAAGTAAAGTCAATATACATAATCCATGTACAAATAAGTCAACAACTGCAAATTCAAATACAATGCAGGTGACGTCTAATTACTATTCAAAATGAATATACAAAGTATCTATAAAATATCTCGAAAACATTCTTTTCTTAGCACTTCGATTTATGTCCATTCGATTAAACCTCCTGGGAGTATCGAATGGGCATCCTGCGCTGGCGGTTCGGTCTCTGCTTGTCCGGCACAGGCAATTGGTGAAAGTCCGGGATCTTAACCCTAGAGGGGGGGGGGGGGGGGTGAATAGGGTGATCTACACTTAATGACTAATTATGGCCAATTTTAACTTCTTAACAATTAACTAGTCACATGTGATGATTAACAAACAATATGCGGAAGCTTAAACAAAAGTAATCACCACAAAGCATTCACCACAACACAAGTATTTATAGTGGTTCCGCCTCAATGCCTACATCCACTACCGGCTTGTGAACCAACACCCCACTGAATTTTTACTATTTATGCTTTTGAAAAAGGCTAAGCAATAACCTCTACAATATGCTTTCCAAGGATAAGCAATAACCTAACAATGTTGTTTTTCTAGGCTTAACAACAACCTATACAAGATGCTTTTCTAGGCTAAGCAAAAACCTTTACACAATGCTTTTCTTAGGCTAAGCAATAACCTTTACAATAAAGAGATTTTCTCTCAAAGTAGTGTCTTCACAAAGCACTCTAAGAGAATACAATTAAGCTCAATTACAATGCCTCTTAATTAGGCGGATATGAAATTGAAAAACTAACTCACACAAACACTATATGAAAGCAAAGGTGTATGTTCATGATGTGTGTGTGTGATAACTTCAATCAAGTTAAAATTAAGCCCAATCAATATTTGCTTAATGCATTTAAAAGTTTAAGGCAACACAAAAGATTTGATTGAAGTGAAATGCAAATCACATGTATAAAATACTAACTTGTTAATGATATGAAAATCAAAAGCTCACAAGTTGTATGAAATTAATTATGTCTAGACATGTGATGCATGTGCTATGTTGTTTTCAAAACCAAACTAATTTAACTAAGGTTCAAATGAATGAAAACAACAATGTGATTCAACCAAGTAAATGAAACATGTTATAAAAGAAATCAAAAGATTTGACAAAACATGTTTTATAAAGTTTTAAAACAAACTTGGTTTGAAATCAAGGGTGAAGAATCCAATCCAACTTAAATAAAAGATTAAGAAAAGTGATGGATTCAACACATCATAGTTAACATGCTAAAATTAATTTACCAATAATTTAAACAAAGCATGAAACATATGATAATGAAAAGTAAAACTTACTTAGAGATTTAACTTCATTAATCCAAGCTTTAGCTTTCCATTAGACCCCTTGATTTCTCTTAGTTCATCCCCTTTCTTTTGTCTCCAAATACCTCAAAGAAGACTAAAATGCTCAACTTTTTTTCTCATGGGAATGAACCCATATTTATAGTCAAAAAGTGACTTCTGACGTGTCCCCGGTCGACCTGCCCCTTCCCAGGTCGACCTGGCCTTCAACGGTCAAAAATTTGACCGTTTGAAAAAATAGCCAACGGCTCTTTCCCGGTCGACCGCACAGTATGGCCGGTCGACTGGGTCCATAGGCTCGGTCGACCGGCCACACTGCGGGTAGACCCGGGCCTGGGACCATTTTCCCCCAAAAATTGTATATTTCAAATAATTTCTTTGAGGGGACTTTTGGGCCATTAAATCAAGCTTGGAAACATGATTTTAATTCAATCTAAGTGCTTTTACAATCATGAAACATAAAAGCCTAAAAAGATTTGAAAGATTTAAAACATAGGCTAGCTTGATTCATAAAACTTCTTTTTCAAATTAAAATGCATCCAATCAAAACATGCATGAAACATATGATTTACAAGATTTAAAACAATGCATGAGTAAATCAAGATTTCAACATTTTCTAAATCAATGCATGTGTGAAAATTCGAATGATGATTAAAATGATAATGCATCTATCAAATTGCAATACACAAAATTCCTAACAATTGGGCCTGTAATATCATCAGTAACACCATGAACATGACGGTATCATTCATTGAAATGGAACGTTCTATCGAGTCAGTTTCATTAACAGTGATGTTATCTTTGCGAAGTCTTTGACAAATCTTCTATAATAGCCTGCAAATCTTAAAAAACTCCGAACTTCTGGCACGTTCTGCAGACTCTGCCAATTGGAAACTGCTTCGATCTTAGGTGGGTCAACAACCAATCCATATCTGGTAATGATATGACTTAGAAATGCAACCTGCTGCAACCAAAAGTCGCACTTCTCGAGTTTTGCATATAACTGATTCTCTCTCAATATCTACAAGGTTGTTCTCAAATGATGTGAATGCTCTATCTCTGACTTCGAATAGACCAGGATGTCATCGATGAAGATTACGACGAACTGGTCCAAATAGGAAGCAAATACCATGTTCATTAAAGCCATAAATATTGCAGGTGCATTGGTTAAACCAAAAGGCATCACCAAGAATTCATAGTGTCCATAACGAGTCCTGAATGTAGTTTTCTATACATCTTGACCATTAACTCAAATCTGATGATATCCAGATCGAAGATCAATCTTGGAAAAATATGCTGCAGCCTGGAGTTGATCAAACAACTCATCGATCCTAGGCAGTGGATACTTGTTCTTGATCGTCACTTGATTTATTTGCCTATAATTGATACACATTCGACGGGTGCCATCCTTCTTCTTTACAAACAATACAGGTGCTCCCCATGGCAAGACACTAGGTCTAATGAAACCCTTGTAAGCAAATCCTGTATCTGTTTCTTCAATTCATATAACTCTGATGGTGTCATTCGATAAGTTGCCTTGGATATTGGTGCAGTGCCGGGCACGAGTGCAATTGTAAAGTCCATTTTCCTAGCCGGAGGTAGACCTAGCACTTCATCTGGAAACACGTCTGGAAATTCACAGACTACCGGAATATCTCGTAACTCCCGTGCAGGCTTCTTTTCTGAAACGAATGCAATGTAGCCTTTACAACCACTGCGTATCATTCGTTCAGCCTTGAGTGCTGAAACAAGCCTGGTGTCATATTTCTTTTGGACTCCTTCGAGTAGTACACTGGCATTGGCTTCATCCACCTTAAAGGTGATGATTTTGCAGAAACAGTCTAATCAAACCCTGTACTTCGCAAGCCAATCCATGCCAAAGATTACATCGAAATCATTCATTGCTAGAACTACCAGATCAGCTGGCATTGACACTTCTCCAATTCTAACAGTACATTGTGGAACATACAATTTGCATACTACTTTTATCTCTAAAGGAGTAGAAACAGTAATTATAGGCTAATTGCATTATCCGGTTTTGCATATTACAAACAAAACTAGGTGCTATAAATGAATGTGCGGAACCGGGATCAAATAATGCAATAGCAGGTCGGTTATCTACAAGGATTGTACCTTCAACCACATTTACTGCAATATCAGCTTGTTCCCTGTTGACGGCATAAGCCGTTCTAGCCATCTGTGGCATGTTGGGCTGCTGTTGCTGTCAAGGCTGCTGTCTCTACCATTTAGGTTGTTGGCCTTGACATTGAGGCTGCTATTGTTGTTGCCTAAGAGGAGTTGGCAAGGCTAATTGTTGTTGAGGAGCCGGAAGTGTTGTTTGTCCTTGAGCAGGTCGCTGGTATGGAGCTCTGTCATCTCTCATAGCCCTTGGACACTCAGCCATTCTATGTTCTAAAGAACCACAGACTAAGCAAGTTCCAGTAGTCCTCCAACATAACTTAGTCCTGTGAGCTTTACCACAAGTCTCACGAACTGGTCTATTCTCTCTCCTCTCATTCCTCTCATTTCTAGGAATGAATCTCTGTCTCTTATTCTTGGATTGTCCTCCTCTCTTAAACCATGAATCACCATTTTTCTTGGTGTTCACAGCTTCTGCTTCCTTTTCTCTCTGAACTTCCTCCGCCGTATACGCCCTATCAACGGCATCATTAAACGTTGTAGGCTTTTGTCCAGCCAATACGATCGTTTTATACTCCGGATTTAGTCCAAGAAGGAATCTCTTGACTTTCTTAGCTTCAGTATCTACCAATTCGGTAGCATACTTGGATAGCTGCAAGAAGGTGTGAATATAAGCAGCCATGGTCAGTTGACCTTGTTTGAAATTCAGAAACTCTGCTTCTTTCTATTGTTGTATATGTTCTGGGACAAACTTCATCTGAAATTGTTTCTTGAAAGTCTCCCATATATCTGGTGTGGTCATTGTCTTAAACACATCCTTGACACTCTTCCACCATGTTTTCGCTCCCCCTCTAAACATAGTAGAGGTAAGCAACACTCTTTGTTTGTGAGTGCAAACCACGGTGTCAAACACATCCTCAATGTGTTCTAGCCATTCATCAGCCTGCATCACATTTTCATTTCCATGGAACTCAGTGGCTCCTCTCTTACGGAACCGTTCATAAATAGCATGAGGCTCCTTATCCTTATGCTATAATACCAATTGAGTCTCAACATGATGTTGCTGCTGAACAGGTGATACTTGGGGAATCTGTGCTTGAACATGCATCTGGCTTTGCACTTCTAACAAAGCAGCAATCTGGGTTTGCATACCCATTTGAGCCTCTTGACTCCTTGCTAGCTGGGCTTGCATGCCCATTTGTACCTCATGGCTCCTAGTCATCTGTTCATTACTTCTGGCTAACTGCTTTAGAATAGCAGTAAACCTAGCATCAGCGTCAGATATAGGAGGGGAATGTCTAACTTCCACAAAGTCATTATTCTCAGATCCTGATCCAGAAGCCATGCTATAAACAATATGGAAGGTAAGATACATATCTTCACACTTCCATCACATATGTATTACATATAGTGAAAGCAGTAAACACAAATCCAAGGTTGGATTTGTTCTAATCGTAACGTTCCTCACTTCGTTCTTAGTTTTACTAAGTCTTTAAAATTTCCTTAACCTAGCTTTTTAACTAACACTGATACCATACAATAAGTATGTCACGACTCGAGCCCTAGATCATAGTTGTAAGTGCAAAAACTGTAACTCACAAGATTAGAGGATGCCTTAAAGGACTTAACCAAAATGGTTGTCGAGAGCCGACTGCTTCTGACTTAGGAGACCTGAAAGGGAAGAGGAAAGAGGTCAAAGGATCCTGGCTGTGGGCAGCACAGGGCTCTCCGATGCCTCAGTTAGTGTGGATACTGAGTTCAGGATGGAGAAGAAGGGAGACAGAATGCGTGTATACTCTTTTATGCGTACCTCGTTCAGATTCTATCTCTCTGTTTATATAAGAGTGCTTCTGGAAATTTTATCATGGGCTTGATAATCTGACTGATGAGGTCATCAGCCCACAAAATAATAAATGGAGGTCCATCATAGCCAACATTGCATTAAATGCCAGTCTGATCAGCCCATGTTGCATTAAATGCCAGTCACATTGGGCCTGATTCTGTCTGGACTTACTGGCAGCGAAGATCTCATCGGATCCCTTCTTGGGCCTCCCTCTGATGGGGCTGTAGCCGCTGGATGCTGCTCTATCAGAGGTTTGGACGGCTAGGATGACACCTGTCTTATCAACGTGCGCCTGGAGGCAAGATGTGCTTCGGCTGGCAGTCCTTACAGTTGCAGCCGGAACGCGTACCGGGGCCGGGCTCACAGACGAGGTCGGCCTCAGCCGGACTGAGGCCATCACCCTGACCCCGGCTCATACCCTGGCGCGCAGCCGGGATGCGTTCAGCCAGGCTGAAGGCCAAAACACGCTAGCTAAGCATAATCTCGGGACGAATAGGAATCTCCCCACAATAGTAATCAAGGCTTAACTCCAGGTCGCGAAGTCAATCATACTTACTCCCGTAAACCCCAAATTAACCGAAATTAAAACAAAGTTCATAAGGGATCTTGCATATGTACCTGTTAATGTACAATTGCGGAAACACATATATGTATACATTGACAATCATTTAAAAACTTAACAAGTCCTTTACATAAGTAAAGTCAATATACATAATCCGTGTACAAATAAGTCAACAACTGCAAATTCAAATACAATGCAGGTGACGTCCAATTACTATTCAAAATGAATATACAAAGTATCTATATAATATCTCCAAAACACTCTTTTCATAGCACTCCGATTTATGTCTATTTGATTAAACCTCCTAGGGGTATCGGATGGGCATCCTGCGCTGGCGGTTCGGCCTCTGCTTGACCGGCATGGGCAGTTGGGCCTGTAATATCATCAGTAACACCGTGAACACGACGGTTCAACAATGTATATTGGTTTTATGATAGCACATGTTATTTCTATCAATTCACTAACTCAACAATTCTATATCAATATCCTGTATAATAAATAATGTTTTGACAATAACTACATTGGCAACTATAATAGTATTGATTTCACTTGAATTCAGTTTCTTCCCAAAGGAAGTAATTCACATTCCTTTATTTCATTAATTCTCATTCAATTCATTAATCATGTTAAGCATTTATTAATGGCTTATCCGTGGGACTCATTAGTCCAATGTGTGACTTATCAATTTGGTGACTTTTCAGTCTAAGACCTTTCGGTCCAATAAGGGTGGGATTTCCTAGTGTTTGGATCAGAGATCACTGGTATCACCACGGGGCTCCGGAACGCCCCCAAATTCATCTACTACAGTAGGATTGTTCATTACACTATTACATTTAGTAACTGTTCATTCATTAATTCATTCATTCGCTGCATTATTCAATTTAGCCTCATAATGAGCTTAGGAAACCATTATGTAGTGCTAGACTCATAATTCAATTCAAATTAATCATTCTAGTTATTAGTATTCCAATTCTAAAACAATTATCTAAACTAAGAAATTGAGTGAAATGCTCGTTATAGATGCACATGTTACTGTGGATGATATTACTTTAATTAAATTGTGCATTCCGATAACCTTAGCCAACACTTATGAAGTTTTAGATATCATTAAAACTAGTCGTAATGATTAGGCTTTCAATTTTGAAAGAATCATAATTCAATCTGTAATCTTCCTCAATGGCAGTTACCTTGGCGGTCACCTGGCAGTTAACCGCATTATGGAAGGCGGCTAGCCGAATTACATTCGGTCAGCTTTCTAGAACTTTACAATTTCTAATACATTTATTCAATGCGGTCACCTCAGTGGTCACCTCTCGACTAGCTGAATTCAATTCGGCTACCTACGGTTAGCTTTTCAGAAACTTGTCTTCTGAGGTGAGTTTCCACTCAATTTTGGTCAGCTCACGGTTACCTTTCGGCTAGCCGAAATTTCAATTTCGGCTAACCAAAATTTAGCGGTCAGCTTTCCAGAGACTGACCAATTCATGGATTTCATGCGGTTAGCCTGGCAGTTAGCCCTGCGGCTAGCCAAATCACTCCAGAAATGAATTTCCAGAGTTTCAGTTTTCTGAAGCTAATTTCCGAAGATTGAATTCTTTGAACTCTAAACACTCTAAAAACATCATAAAACATATAAATGTATACACTTGCCTCTATTTGGAGATTAATTGATGAAAACCCCTTGTCTAACTTGGATTTGAGGTGGAAACTTCTTGACTTGAATGTCTCTCTTCAAGAAAAGCTCAAGGAAGAAGATGAAGAAGATGGAGAAGATGAAGTCTTCTTCAAAACCACTATAAAGCTTCACTCTTGATACTTGATGGAGATGAAATGGAAGAAAGAAGAAGAAAATGGAGAAGAGTTGGGTCTAGAGTTTGCAAATGAGATGAATGAGCTCATTGAACTCATCTTAGCTTATATAAGCTCCCAAATTGCATTTAAATCCATTAATTCTTGTCAATTACAATTCGAGTCAAATGAAGGGTCATTTGATTCAACTCTCGTTGAACGAGTTCAAGTCTATTATAAAAGTTATCGTACTCGTCAAGATACACGCGCGCGTTGGTATCAAAAGTTTCCGTATTCGACAAAATACGTGAAAATTCGTATTTACGAAAAAGCCCTTAGCTTCCTTGTTTGAGTCTAAACTCCATTCAAATCACTCAGTCTCATTCATTATCATTTCATTAAGCCTAAATAATTTATTTTAGGCTAATTCAATTTCGTTTGGCAATAAACCATCATTAGCTTAATTAAATATATTTAATTAGCTTAATTTCCAATCAATTAGAGTTAATCTCAATTAACTCGGGACGGGGCCTAATACATCTTTACCTTAAATCTTCCATTTCCAACCTCCATTCATCCAATAGTTTAGTGTAGCTTGTTAGATTAACTTAGATCTTATTAAATTCATATTTTAGATTGTTAATTAGTTGTTTATATTGCATTGTTTAATAGTTTTAATTGCTCACTTCAATTGTGTTTACTAGCTATATCTTAGTCCAATTCTTCCTTAATTGGATTCATTGCTTGTTCTATCCTCTCTCCGTGTGATCGATAATCTGGACTATTTAGTCTTTTACTACTTGACGATACCATAGTCTTGTAGTTAAGTGTTACACATAAAGTGTCGATCATAGTGAAGTTTTAAAATAAATCTCCAAAGAATGGTTCAAAAGAACCGCTATACTAAGTATTTTGTTTATGTCAATATAATTAACGCGAGGGTGTCGGATGTGAATTTTGATCCCCTAAGGGAGGGAAATCGTTATTCAACTATATGAGATATTAAAAAATTACATAAAAAATGAGGATTCTGACTACCCTCAAAATCGACAGATCATGATCGCCAGTTACAGATACAGCCGTAACACCGTCCTTCGGCGAAAGTCGAAAGAGAGTGAGAGAAAATGGGATGGGTTCTTCTCTCGTCTAATGTGCCGCCAGCGACACACAACGGTTGTCTTGTCACTTAATTTGGGTCTTTCAATTTGGGTCAAATTTGGGTCTCAAAATAGGGTCATAATGAACTAGGCAGGGGAAATCAACATTCAGGGCCATGCAGACTAATTGAAATTAAATCCAAGTATTCTAAGGGGGTAAATGAAATAAAATGGAAATAAACTAAGGAAAGTAGGGGGAAGGTGCCAAATATTTAGAAGATGATCAGTCCCGTTCCCAGATACCCCCTTCAATGTCCTCTGACGACCTATGGTTTAAAGGCTGATTCTTGAATCGAAGAAACGATTCAAACGAAACTTCAAGTTGTAATTTATGTGGGTTTGCGTGCGATATGCAAGTGATAGAAGTGCATGGCCAATGATGAGCCGCAAATAAGTAAAAATGGCCGATAGTGGGCTGGGGTTGATTGAGGGTGGCCGGTTATGGACTGGAAGTAAATAAACTGATGTTGAGGGTGGTCGATGATGGGCCGAAAGTAAATAAAATGATATTGGGGTGTGTGAAATCACTCGTCTCATCTCGTCATTCTCATTAATTCGGATTCTTGGAATCAGCCTCTATTCCTTTTAATTTGAGTTCAAATGAATATTTGGCACTGGAGGTGGAGGAAAAGAGGAAAAAATATTTTTGGGGTTGGTTTATTGGTTTTATGATTTTTTTTATTTTTAATAATTGGGGCTAGAAGGGCCTAACTAGGGGATTTTCTACTTGGATTTAATCTAACTAATTCGTTTCCCTAAATGGATCTCTACCCTATCCTGGGGTCATGACCGCCCTCATCTGCTCTCTCGGTCCCTTAGTGGGACCCGGAAAGAGAGTAACACCTAACTTATTAAAATGAAAGAAACTAAAAGTAGTCCAACGTGGCTAGGGCGTGGCTACTATAGTCCAACTTATTAAAATGAAAGAAACGTAGCTGGCTAGGGCGTGGCTAGGGGGAGACCTAGATTTGGGTCTGGGGTCTGACATTGTCAGCCTAAACCACTATTTAATTTCTAACTCCAATTTATTAATATTTTTGTGTTTTTAATAATTTTTTATTTTTTTTCCTTTTTTTGGTCTTTTGTTTTTTTTATTTATATTTTTGGTTTTATTTATAAAGCCTAAAATTTCCTTAACTAATTTGTCTAATCCTAATGAAAGGGGAGGAGGAGAGGGGATATGAATTGATTAATTTTTATTAATTAATCTATCTAACTAATTTAGGCTTCTCTAAGTAAATTCCCTGATCTTATGGAGAGGGGAGGAGGAGAAGAAATTAATTATTAAACCTAACCTGATTATTGCAATTAATCTTACTTTTTTTTTTTTTTTTTTTTTTTTTTTTGTTCTTTTGTTTCAAAATTAAACTTAACTCCTTGTTTTTTTTTTTTTTTAATTTTTTTGGTGAATTATACAATTCTAAGTTTTATCTAATACAGAAACTCAACTAAAATTTTATCTAGGAAATAAGATGCAAATAAATTATATGATGCATGGGCATGTTAGGTGCATGGACATGTTTGGCACATAAATTAGGGATAAATCAAAATAAATCAAGACCTGAAAATAAATAAACTTAAATGCATGGGCTAAGACCAAATTAAATCAAACTAAAAAAAAATTAAAAAAATACTAATTTAAATGGATGAACTGATTAAATGCATGGGCATAATTTGTACATGAATAACGAAGCATAAGATAAATAGAGAATTAAGCTCAATGCGAAAAATTAACATAATCTAGAGCATGCATGCATGGACTTGGTTTGAATACGTGGGTCAGATTTGGACCAGAGCGATGGTATGGACGAGTGGGTCAGTCCGGGTAAGTGGATTGAGAATATTGGTTTGAAATTGGTTGGTGGGTCGGTTTGGAAATGTGGGTTTTGAAATGGGCTCGTGAAAGTCGGTCAGTTCGGGTAAGTGGGGTGTTGGTGGTGAAAGAAGAAGATGGAGAAGAAAAAGAGAAGAAAGAAGAAAAGAGATAACTTGGTTTGGGGGCGTGCAGGGAGATAGGGGGATACAAGAAAAGGGCAGTGCAGGTGGGTGCACAGGTGTGGAGTGTAAAAAGGGAAAAGAGAAAGGAGAGGAGAGAAGGGAAGGAAGGGATGTGGTGAAGATGGTGTGAGGTGGGTGAAGTGGGTGCAGCAGGTGTGGTGAGGTGAGTGTAGGAGTGAAGTAATGTGATGGGGAAGAGAAGGGAGAAGAGAAGGGAGAAGAAAGAAAAAGAAAGAAAGAGTGGGCTGGCAGGGGTGCGTGTGTGTGTGTGCAGTGAGTGTAGGAGGGGGAAGAGAGAAGAGGAAGGAAGAAAGAGAGAGAACGGGCAGAGAGAGAGAGAGAGGGTGCGGGCTAAGAGAGAGGAGGGAGTGAGGGTGAAAGAGAGAGAGAGTAAAAGAGAGAGAGTGGCAGAGAGAGAGAGAGAACGGACAAGGAGGAAGGGAGAGATGGGTGCGCAGGTGAGGAGAAAGAGAGACAGCGGGGAGAGGGAGTAGCAGGGAGTGAGAGAGAGAGTGCGGCTGAGAGAGAGGGCAGTGAGAGAGAGAGAGAGGCAGAGAGAGAGAGAAGAGGCAGAGAGAGAGAGAAAGAGAACGGGCAGGGAGAGTGGGGCGGAGTGAGGAAAGGGAAGAGAGAGTGGCAAAGAGAGAGAAAGAGAACGGGCAGAGAGAAGGGGGCGGAGTGAGGAGAGGGAAGAGAGAGTGGCAAAGAGAAAGGAAGAGAACGGACAGAGAGAGGAGTGGGAAGAAAGTGAGTGGCAGAGAGAAATAAACAGATGGGTGTGTGCAAGGAGAGGGGAGGAAGAGTGGAGGAAGGGAGAGAGAGCAGAGAGAGCAAAAGAGAATGGGCAGAGAGAGAGAATGGGGCTAAGTAAGGAGAGGGAAGAAAGAGAGTGGCAGAGAGATCGAAAGAGAGAGGGAGACAGATGGAACGGAGAGAGTGTTGAAATAATGCAGAAATGGGTTATGCATAATGGGTCATATCTGTTGTGTAGATTTTTCTTATGGGTTCCGTCAGTTCTGTTATTGAGTTCCTAGTTGTAAGTCTAGTTTGTTATGTACGTATCTTACACTTCTTTAGTGTTGAGAAAGTGATTAGTGTAATGGGTTATCTTTTACTGGGTCAAACTCTTAGTGGATGAGTTACTATTTGTTAGGAAGTGGGCAATTATCTCTGTGTATTTAAACTGCCGCAGGATCTTAATGAGACAGATTAGTTGAGTTCAGATTTTCCAAACTTGATCTCCATCACAGTTTGTTTGCTCTCAATCTAACAATTGTAAAGTATAGTTATTTGTGCTTCCTTGTTTCTTCTTGAGTATGCAACAGGTTCTGCACTATCAGTTTTGCAGAGCACTCTGTTTCAGTGCTTTAGCTTGGGAAGGACTTGTCATATTAACAAAGTGGTACCAGAGCTCGGTTCAATTGGGTGCTGGCTAATGGCGAGCAATAGTATGTGCATTGGGCCATCGCAGCAACCAATGTTCCCATTCTTTCAAGGGAGTGGGTATGACATTTGGAGCACAAAGATGAAGACCCGTTCGTCTCACAAGATCTATGGAACTTGGTGGAGAAAGGCTATGAAGATGGAGCATCTTCAGATGTTAAGAAGAAAGATGCTAAGGCACTGTACTTCATCCAGCTAGCAGTCGATGAGTCAAACTTTCGTTGAATTGCAGCAGCCACAAAATCCAAAGCAGCTTGGGATGCATTGGAGAAAGTTTACAAAGGCAGTGATAAGGTATTGACTATCAAACTCCAAACTCTACGTAGAAAATTTGAGAGTTCGTTTATGAAAGAGAGTGAATCTGTGCATGATTACACCTTTAATATGCAAGATATAGTCAATCAAATTAGAAAATATGGGGATGATTTGCCTGAACAAAGAGTTGTTGAGAAAATCTTGCGTAGTTTGCTTATGAAATTAGATCATGTTGTAGCTGCAATAGAAGAATCTAAAGACTTAACCACACTCACTGTGGATGAATTCTCTGGATCTCTCCAATCTCATGAGGAGCGATTAAAAAGGCACCATGAAAACTGTAAGACCCTGACCCGAGTGACCTCGATTAGTACTAATTAAGTCGCGTGTTAGTCTTGAATTTTTTTTAGTGGATTTCAGTTTAGTTGGTTTAGAATAGCTTTGTCATAACTTTGTGAATTTTGAGTGCCTTTGGAATTAGTGGGGCCCTTTGGGGGTTCCTTTTTATGACTTACGTGTACTTAGGGGATTACTCGAGATTCTTTTGATTTGGTGTTTTATCCCGATTTACTTATTTTGTTAATCCCTTCAACTTTCATGTTGATGCCGTTCCCGTTCCGAATCCCGAAACCCGACCTTCCTAGTTTCTTGGGCAAAAAGTCTTTTTACACTAAATCTGTACCCAAAATTTAATATTACCGAAAACCGCGAAACATATACTTTTTGGAAAGTAGAAATTTCGACGATCATTTCTTCCTTCTTTGTCGTTTTCATCCGAGGTCTCGAGAACTACTATTTCAGTCCAACAAGATTGCTAGTTAGTGGAGCCCACTTGTGTTGCTTATAAAAGAGAGCTTATCCCCTCCTTTTTTCCCTTTTCCAGCACAACAGCCAACCTAGGGTTTGTTGACTCTTTTCTTCTTCTTCTTCTTGGCTTTTCCATAATCAAGACACTACCAACTTGCACCCACATCAAAAAGGATTTCATCATCTTCTTCACCACTTCAAGTGCTTTCCATTGGTACCATTTGTGAAGAAATCTCTTCTCTCCAAGATCCTCATTTAGCCTGCCTTGCTCATTTAGAGCACCTATTAATAAGCTCTCTCTCTAATCTTCTAGATTTGTGTTCTTATAGTCCTTGAGAAGCTCCATTTTCATTATTGGGAGCTCTCTTCTTATTGCTTGGTTTGACCCATTTTAGGGTTTGTTTTGGGGGTTTTTGTAGAGATTGTGATCTTGGCTTGCAAGTGTGGTTAGGAGCTTGTTTTCCTTTGATTTGAGACCCAAGGCAAGTGGATGATTTGATAAGTTTAGCTTTGAATGAGTTTTATGAAATGCATTTATGATTTCACCATATATTTTGTGATATTAATGACTTGTTAGGTTTGAAATAAATGCACAACAGTGAATCTTGTTAGCTTGTTTTATCCATGATTTAGATTGCTAATCAGGTTTAAAAGGAATGAAGAAAAAGGAAGGAAAAATGAATGACCCATTGAACTGCAGAAACAGAACCTGGGTTTTGTTACGCAGTTCACGCCATCGACCGGCCAGGGAGCTCGGTCGACCGGCCACACGGGGTCAGGACCTCTGATGAACGACCCATTGCACTGCAGAAAACAGAACCTGGGTTCTATTACGCAGTTCTCACGGTCGACCAGTCAGGGAGCTCGGTTGACCGGCCACACGGGAGTCAGGTTTTTTGGAACCTGACCAAAACACTGTTCACTCCTTTTTTATTTACAACTGCCGGTCGACCGGCTAAGGGCTCGATCGACCATGCATTCATGAGAGGGGTCGACCTGTCCTCCTCAGGTCGACCGGGACTGCAGTGTACACGATCGACCGGCCAAGGGCCGGGTCAACCGGGCCAACCGCGAATCTCTCCTGGGAAGTGATTTTTACTCTTTTCTTAAATGGACTTAGGTGGAACTTGGTTACCCTTTTTATTGGACTCACTTGACTTATCATGAGATTATTTGACCCGACATTCTTTGAGGTTAATCCGGTTGTATCGGAACTTAACCTAATTCAATCTTGAACGGTACGGGACAAGGGATACCCCCTTTATAACTATGCACGAGGTTTGTACGCTTGGGTATCGTGAATCCTATCCCCTTCGGTGATTGAGTAGGTTGTACGATGCTTCAGGATTAACATTATACTTAGGATCTCTTTTGAGGTTCCGTTTGTTTGAAGTTCATTTAAAAGTTTGAAAATCACTAGGGTGTATAAAGAGCCCGGAATGTCTCCAAACTCAAGGAGTACCAAGTCATTATTACAATGGACATACGGGGTCCTTACTCACCTGATTTATCTTGAATCTCGACACTTGTCCCGAATTTCTCGAATTATGATTTACCTTGAATCTCGATACTTGTCCCAAATTTCTCGAATTATGATTTATCATTCCTGAAAGTATTGAAAGTATATTTTAGCATTTTGTTAGCCCGTTTATATATGCCCGAATAAAATGATACTTGTGCCTTTGAGCATCCCGTCCCGCTCGTTTATATACATGCACTCGATATGTTTTATACATGATTTGATTTGTCATTTGACCTATGAGTCGGCACCACTAAGCTTGGCTTTCCTTGCCAGTCTGATCCACCGACTTGGAGACCCCTTCCCATCCCGCTAGCTGCAGTTTGGACCTCGCTATCCGGTTATTACCGTGGTCTTGTCCCGATACCCGGTTCGCTACCGTGGTCATGTCCCGTATTATATTATGTATATATATATATGTTACTTATGTTGCATCTCCTCACTTCGGTGACTGAGACAACATCCCGACATGCTCATGTCACTTCGGTGATAGAGGACTTAGCTATGTGTGGTTGCCATCTTGTTTGTTTTCCGTTTCCTTGGATACCTTACATGTTTTATATTGCATATATATTTGAATAAATGATTCTCTCATTTTATGAAACTATTGTTTGACAAGTTTAAATGTTTTCCAAGGTAATTTCTTATTGATATGTCTTTTCACCCACCTGCCAAACTGTCGTGTTTGACCCTTTGCTTTGGTACTCAGGTCCCGTTATCGGTCTCCCCGAGGAGGAGCATGAGGAGGCGGTCGGAGAACAGCATCGTCTAGTTGAGTGGCACGCCGATGATGTCGTCTAGACATTCGGTTGCCGAGTGACGTAACATTTTGGGTTGGGTCTAACCATTCTTTTGGGAACTTGTTATTTTATTTATATTGGCCTTTGTTGGCCTCTATTTTTGGGGACAATGTAATTAAACGATATTGTTGTAAACCTTAACTTCCTTTTGGGGTTATAGCATTAATGATCATTGCTCATTTTGATACTGGTATTAAATATATGTTAATCTTGTCATCTTGGACGTGAATGTATGAAATAGATTTGCTACACGCTTCCGCACATAAAAGAAATATTCATGTTGATGTGATATCCTCACCGCGGACACCTATGGGAAATCGCGTGTACGAGTGGTATCCTTTGGTGGACTCGTATATGTTTTGGGCTTAAATTAATTCATCATCCATCATACACAAACAATCAATTAGTCTCGATCCCGGATTAGGCCCGTTTGGGGACCCGGTCTGGGGTAGCAACAAAAACTCTGTTGAAAGTGCTTTCCATACTAAGCTGAATTTGTCAAAAGAAAAGGTTGGCAGTACAGGTGATTCTAGTAATAGGAATTTAACAAGTAGAGGACGTGGTGGATGCTACTATAAAGGAAAAAGAGGTGGAGTACGCTCAGGAGGCAGCCATCAAGAGCACAATGAAGGTGAAAATCAAAACCGAAGGATTCAATGTTATTACTGTAAGAAGTTTGGTCATATAGAAAGATTTTGTAGACTTAAAGAAAAACATGCTAAGTTTGCTGAAGAACAAGATACAGAAAAGGAGAAAGCTGAAAATGAAAACTGGTTTTTGGCATGTTTTTCTGCTAAAGAATTTGGTCCAACTGTTTGGTTTGTGGACAGTGGGTGTAATAATCACATGACAGGTAACTTGGAGGCCTTCATCAGTTTAGATAAGTCTGTGACTAGCAAGGTGAAGATGGGAGATGGCAACATTCGTGAAGCACAACGCAGAGGCACTGTGAAGGTAAACTTATGTGGCTTTGATTCCAATAAAAATGTATTGTATGTGCCAGACTTGGATTCAAATTTGTTGAGTGTGGGACAATTTTTGTTAGATGGCTACTCTCTTGTTGAGTATACAACAGGTTCTGCACTATCAGTTCTGCAGAGCACTTTGTTTCAGTGCTTTAGCTTGGGAAGGACTTGTTACATTAATAGAGAGCAGGGGGTGTGCAGGTGATGGGAGAAGGCGTGATGGGAAGAGGGGAAGAAGAGAGGAAAACAGGGGGAGAGAAGAGAGGAAGAGAGGGGGTGGGGTGCAGGTGGGTGCAACTGGTGTTGCAGAGAGGGAAGAAGAGAAAAGGTGTACATGGCGCAAGGAGGCGTTTGGCGGCGTGAGGTGTTGCTGCTGAGGAAGATGAAGACGCTGTGGGCATCCGGTGGCTGCTCCGTGCGTTAGGCGTGCTGCTGCTACTGAAGGAGATGAACAAAGAGGAGAGATGGAGAGAGATGGGAGAGGGTAATGAAGATGAAAGGGAAGGAGGGTGATGGAGAGGGATAGAGAGGAGGGTTGTTGGGTTGCTGGTGCGCAGAGTGGGAGATGACGGTGGGTGCGAAGAGGCTGGAGAGGATGATGGAAAATGGGTGACGGGATCTAGCCGATGAGGGGAGGTGATGATCAAGATGATGGAGGTGGTTGGCGGGGGCGGTGAAGATGATGGGTTCTCAGAGTCCTGGATGGTGGGCTGGGAGATTAGGAGAGAGGATGGAGATCCCGAGGAAGTTCTGCGTAGGGAGCGATGGGGAAGATGGTGTGGGGCGGAGATGATGGTGGCGAGATGGCTGCTGAGTGTGTGGGAGATGGGTCGATGGAGGCTGGTATTCTCAGCTGCGATGGATAGATGAGGGGAGAAGGTGTGATGATGGGGAATTAGATCGGGATCAAGATGAGGGAGTTGGGAGAGATTGGTGCAAGGATGGATAGTCAGATGGAGGTGGGATGAGAGAAGATGGGGGACGCTGCACACTATGAGGGTGGAGATGAAGATGCAGGGGGAGACTGCGCATATATGGGTTGAGATTAGGGCTGCCAATCGTGTCGTATTAACGAATTCGGGTTACGGGTTAACGAATTCTTATTTAAATCACCTCAACCCATACCCGACCCTTTACCTTAACAGGTCAAAAAATCTAACCCGAACACGACCCGTTAATTTAACGGGTTACCCAACCCAACCCGTTAACCTGTTAAATAATTAAGTTATTTTGAAATTAAAAAAAAAATTATACAAAAATAGAAGAAGAAAAATATATAAGCCACATGAAACTGTAAGTGAGGATCTCAAGTGGATACCACCTAAAAACCCACTATAAAACAATAAATTTTAATTTCTTTTTTATGAATATAAATTAAGATATTTACATTTAGGGAGTAAAAAAAAAAATTTAACAGGTCAAGCAGGTTGTTAACGGGTTACTTGTTTAATTCATACCCAACCCGTTAACTTAACGTGTTAACGGGTGTGACCCATTAACGACCCGAACCCATTAAGAGCCAACCCAAACCCGTTAATATCGTGTGAGTTCGTGTCGTGTTAACGGGTCGTGTGACATTTTGACAGCCCTAGTTGAGATAGAGACGAAAGGAGGGGTTTAAGGGGATAGGGGAGGGTCCATAGATCTAGGACTCTCCATCCCTTATTCAGGTGATGGGCCATGCAACCTGGGCCAAATTGGGTTTGGGTCAGGTTGGGTTGGCCCAGGTTTGGGATTGGTTTGGTTTGGGCCAGGTCTGGATGGGTTTGGGCTCAGGTGCATCTTGGGATGGAGTTCATTGGGCCAGGAGTGGTGGGCCTGGGTTGAGTTTAAAAGAAACAGGTCTGGGCCCAGAAAGTGGGGTCCTGTGAAATTTCGTCAAGTTAGCATCACCGGGGCCCAGGCCTCGTATCTTTTGATCCGCTCGCCGGATTTCGACGTTTTACACATCGGCGGAAAGTTCTCAGTGAGTAGATCACGATGAACCAATTTTCAGGGCGATCGAAGGTCTAGAAATGGAAGGTAATTTTTCATGCATGCGCCTTTGGAGTGTGGGACCCACTGTCATAATTTTTCGATTCGCCCGTCGGATCTCGGAGTTTTATACATGGACAGAAAGTTCTCTACGAGTAGATCGCAACGAGCCAACTTCCGGGGTGATCAGAGATCTATAGGTGATAGGTGACTTTTTAGGGGGGGCGCCCTAGAGAGTACGGGACCCGCTATTGCTATTTTTGATCCGCCCGTTGGATCTCGAAGTTCTATAGATAGATGGAAAGCCCTCGACGAGAAGATCGCAATGAGAAAATTTCTAGGGCGATCAGAGGTCCAGAAATGATATCATTAAATAGGGTGGACTGGATTACCCCTCATAGGGTGCCAAAATGAGGTGTCGACAGATGATAGCTTTATGCTAAAACATTATATACTTTTGTTCAATTTCTATCTAGAACAACCTGCAGACCATCTTTACTTTGAAGTTGCCCCTTAAGAAAACTTTCTAAATTATCTGAACTTTTTTTTATTGAAGTTGTTGACATTTAACATATGTTGTGATATAATTACTTATATGGCTTTATTGTGAGTATACAAGTATAAAAGTTGGTGTGAGGCCCCGCCCTTGGTTGGCCCTCATTCTGAATTTGAATAAGCTAATAATAATGGAATAACTGTTCTATTTAATAGAGATTAGTAAGGGTAGATAAATACTTTCCTATTTTTTAGCCTATTTTATTGGATTTAGGCCTATTGTGTATTTTATAGAATCAATAGGGTCTCTTTTATAGTTTTTATAGGGTTTTAGGTGTTGAGGCCCTTACTAGTAATTAGGATTTTATAAGAGAGGTATTCCACACTTGAGAACATTCTAGAACCTCTAACAAAAGACCCAAATGCTCATGTCCTTATCCACACCCCTATACAAACTAAAAAGGCCCTTTTAGTAATTGTCCAAACCCTAGCCTATATAAAAACTAAACTATTGCATTGGGAAATGAAACCCTAAGTTCACTCTCATTTATCTCTCATTTCACAAAACCCTAACTCTAGAAACTCTAGCTAAATCTCTAATTCCAAAAACCTAGCTCAAACCCTGATCTAGAAGGAGAAGAAGATTTCCCCAATTTCAGCTACTACAATCTCCAAAGGACTCTCTTTCTTTTGTCAATCTCTACTTCTTCTACAAACCAAGGTAAACCTCTTTCCTTAGTTAAATTCCTTCATTCTCTCTGGGATATCCTTTCTCTTTAGGTTTCCTTTCTAAGTTTTGGTTCTCTTGTTAATTGGGTATTAGGGCTATAGTTACATTTTGGTGGGGTGTGAGAAGGCCATTAAACGTTTGGATAGCTTGGATTGCTTCTTCTTGTCTATTTTCCTTTGCAAATTTGGATTTGAGACAAGTGCAATATACCCACTTAGCATAGAATGCATGTTTACTATTTTTTATTCTGAAATTCTATTCATATTATGCTAGAAATGCTTAGATTTACCTTTGAACTTGTTTTATTGGGATTTTGGCCATTGATGGATGGGATTTTGCTCATTTGGAAGATCAATGGCCCAGATCAATGATGGATGGATGGTGATAAAATTGTTTTTATTGTTTTGGGATGTTATGTGATGAATGGGGAGCATGGTGGCTCATTTTTGCAAGATTAGCCATGGGGTGGCTTCGGGAAGAATTGCATAATAACACAATTTCGTGGTGATAGTTCGTTGTTCGAGCGATGGGGCACTCAGATCCGATCGATCGGACTGCGAATATGTCTCAGTTAACTGCAGTCGGACGTAGTCTGATCGATCGGACATGTCATTAACTGGATGGTGTTCAGGTCCAATCGATCGGACTGCGGATATGCTGGGGAGTTCGAGGTTAGGGAACTGGCCTGTATTCTGTTTGACTTAGGAAATCTGTGTGACAGGTTGACCGGCTGGCCACCCGATTGCCCGGATACACTGGAAACTCCAGAGTCCAAGCCAAATTTCAGCCCCCGATCTGCCACACTACAGATACCACGATCTGGGTCCAAACTCTGTTCTATGTTGTAATCTATTATGGAGAGCCCATTGACCATCCAAATAGACTTCCATCGATGTGCCAAGCACGAGTCAATGGTGTGGCTCAACCTTGACTCGTAGGGACCACTAAGTAGGGTCTGAGGTTTGGATTTGACGTTGATTCGATCCTTAAACGTCGTAGAAGATACCCGTAACTTCTGGAGCACCAAATACAGTATCATTGGCATCTGAAACTTCTTTTAGGGATCCAATTAGCTGAAATGGACCTAGAGCTGAATGTGGACTATTACTTAGGATTGGAATTTGCCATTTCTTCCGTTGATTCCCTTATTTGGAGGTTTATTACTTTACTGTAACTCTTATGTCCTTGTCTTTGCTTTATACTTGTTAATTAAATAGGAAATGAAGGACCTGAACTTAGGATTACTTAGAGGTGACCTGGTGATGTAGTTGGGTGCACTTTGACCCGTGTCTGTGTCTAGGTCGGCCCTTCTATGGCCTAAGTTTGGATGTGTGGAACCCTAGGATGGAGAGGTGGTTGTGATTGAACTTGTAACTCATTTTGGATGAGTATGGATTGATTGATATATGATTGAGACTAGTGATCTCTCCTAGACTATTTAGACTAAGGCCATGGATTGATGGGCCTTAGTATGGATCTAATATTTGGACTAGGACTTGGACGGTGTCTCATGATATTGAAATTGGTATTTAGACCTCTTAGGGATTTGATAGAACCTTGCTCACGCAAGGTAAGCCTAGATTGACATAGACTTGTACCTTGTTTTCATGAGTCGGCACGAATATTCACTCAGTTGTTCTAAGCTCAGCCTGTTGACTGATCATCATTGGTAGGAGCTATTTATGAGTGCTGAGTGGTGAGTGTTTGAAATTGATAAGTGATTTACGGGGTTTGTTATTCCTAGCACTGATGAGATTTCCCCACCGAGACTGTGTTCGAGTGTGGGAGGGCCGCGGCATAATATCCCGTAGTATCCAGCTTGTGTGAATGTTCCATGTCGTGTTTATTAGATTAGCTTATCTTATTATCTTGATTCATCCCATAGTATCCAGCTTGTGTGAATGTTCCATGTCGTGTTTATTAGATTAGCTTATCTTATTATCTTGATTCTAAATGTTTATCATGCTCAATTGCCTAGTATATGTACCTTGGATATTCTTATTGATCATATTATTGTCTCTGCTCTTTTGATGCATACATCTTATGTTATTTGTATATTGTAACTTGCCAAATCCTTGGATCTAACCCATTCTTGGTACTTAGTGTCGCGACCCCGGACCGAGGCCGCGGCGGTTAATTAAAAATTTTGAAAGATTTAAAGACCTCCCACAGGTTCCCGCGGTGAGGGTTCCAAACAAACACGCATGGAACAACCCTCTCACACGATCAAGTATGCGGAAGCGCGTGGCAAATCACATCTTATCATATCATGTCACAATAGGAAACATAATGACATCGAGACATAATAACAGAGTGAAACATAACAAGGCATTCCCATAATTCAAGTTGTAAAGTTAACAAAATAAGTTAAGTTATTACACTTCCCAATAAGAGGCCAACATAGGCCAATACAATACCAAAAGTATATCAAAAATCCCAAAAAGTGATCCAACGGAACTCATGCACCACCCCAACGTCTAGATGACGTCATCGGGCTACCACTCACGGGCTAGGTTGGGCCCAACGGCCTCCTCCTGGCACTCCTCCTCAAAGGGAGGATCTCCTGCACCTGGACACCATAATACAAGCATCAAACACAACGGTTTGGCAAGAAATCATTTTAAGTGAAAGCATGTAAAACATCGTTTAATCAAGAACATAAAGAAATACTTTGCTGAACGTAAAACAATACTTACGAAACACTTTCTAAATCGAAGACAAACTAGCATGAATGCATACATATATATATCATGAATAGTAAATCCACATAGAGCCCATCCTTTCTCTATCATTTATAATGAAAAGAGCAAGCACGCACGACAAGCACGAATATACATAATATAGCACGACACGATTCCCACAAAGACGGGATTTCCGGCCGCGGAACCGGACACGCACGATGTGTAATAAATACACTACTAATCTGCAGTTAGTTCACATGTTTAAGGACCCCCAGACAGTGGATCAGACTGAAAGGGCAGTCCAAGCTCTGTGGTGTTCACTAGAATTCATGAATGCACAAAACACGCGAAACACGATTCAAACATATCGAAATTAGAGGGGGAAATCACTTGTCACGACAAGACAAGGCACGACTAGCACAATGCATAATATATATGCTCACAACTTATAGAAGTGATCCCCATTTGATACTTGAAACACATCTTGAAACATATCTTGTAAATACTTGAAACACATCTTGAAACATATCTTGGAAATACTTGATTTCAAAACGAGTACACTATATTACTTGAAGTATCAAAACAAAGTTCAAAACGCGATAATTTTGTCAAGTACGTACTTAGGCTATTCAATGACTCTTGGGTGATTGGAACTCTGTTGTTAAAATCTAATAATTGGTGTCCCCGAAGTTGCTTCGTATCTTGGAGTTCCAATCACGCAATGTCAGGTTAAAGTCCACAACATAGCCTAGTTTTTCTTTTCCAATCCTTAAAGGTGCATGAATGGGTTAAAATTTCTAAACAGGCTCTTTCCCAAAAAATTCAGGCAGCAGGCAGTTCGCTCGAGCGAACCAGGGGTCGCTCGAGCGGACAGCTTGCTGTCTGCGCCCGGACCAGGCAGTGGCCTGGTCGCTCGAGCGGACCCATGGTTCGCTCGAGCGAACAGGCTTCTGCCTGCGCTCATGCCAGGCAGGGGCCTGGTCGCTCGAGCGGACCCATGGTTCGCTCGAGCGAACAGGCTTCTGCCTGTGCTCGCTGAGTGCAGATATTGCACTCCTACTACATGGTCCACATGTCCATTCTTTTCTTCCTTTCTTTTCAACAATCTTTCCACTCTAATTAGCAAACTAAATACATGATTAACCATGCTATCAAGGCTCACATTGGGGCATTCATTTCAAACTTAATCAAAGCATTAACAAAGAACCCATTTCACAATACTTGAAACCCATTCATCTCTAAACAAATCCAAACTTCAACAAAACAAGACCCATTTCAAAGATATGAAATTCTGAAAGTGTGGAAGGACATTAGATATGCTTGCATTGTCTAAAACAAGATCATAACATGAAAACCTAATCAATCAAAACCTTAATACCAAATGCAAATCCAAGACACACATGTACACCCACATAAAAAGATCACTTGCCTTAGCCAAATGAACACAAGATCTTCTTCAAGCACTCCCAACCAAAAGCCAATCCAAGAACTACAAAAGCCCATGAAATCCATTCAAAAACTCACCCAAAAACACAACCCAACAACCCATTTCGAAATGGTTGCTACGAGTTAGAAAAACATAATCTTTAGGAGTAGAAAGGACTTCATTAAAGAGGTGGGTTGAAGCTCTTACCTAGAGATGCCCAAACAAGGAGTGAAGAAGAAAATGGAGATCCTTCCCACCAAGAAACTTCAAGAAAATTGCATCAATGGAAAGCTTAGCTTGAGAGGAAGAAGATGATGGTTTTAGAATTTCATTTGGAGTCTCCTAGCTCAAGCATTCAAGGGAAGAAGAAGAGGGGAAAAGAGGGGTTTTTCCCAGCCCTAAGTTTAGAAAAATTGCAGAGATTTGTAGAATGGAGAGGAAGAGAAGGGAAAGGAGGTTAAGTGTTTGCAAGATGGGACCCATTAGAACTAATTCTTGTATCAAGGAAAACATGAACTTGCGGGCCTCGGATGAAGTCGACGAAGAAGGATAAAACGATCCTCGAAATATCTAGTTTTCAAAAAGTATATTTTTGACATGGTTTTGGGACCTCGAAAATCGTGTCCAGATTTGAGTGTGAAAAGGCTATTTTACCCTTTTGGCCAAAACTTGAGTTTCTAGGCTTCAAACACAAATGAGCTAAACATGAAACTTGCACATAATCATAAAACCAATCAAATGAGATGAAAATCACGATTCACACAAAACCAAACACAATCTTCCCATGCTTGCACGTACACCCAGGCCTTCCTGAGTGAGCCTAATAAACACTAAACGTTCTCGAACTCCCCCAAAGCTATAACCACGACCAAAACTAATCACATTCTAACCCACGATCACTAAACCCAAATCAAGACTAAGCACACACTAAACAAACACTATTGGGTTAATCCTGGGTTGGGGTTTGACACTTAGGTGTTGACCCCGACTATGAGGACAACGCGCTCGTCGAAGCGCCCATAACCGATGACTATGGATGGTCTCAATCCATAGTGGATGATGTTAGATTATATGGTCTCAATCCAGTGGATGATGTTATAAATTGATTTATTTCATTATTTATCAATATAATCATGCCTTATTTTCATAAGATGAATGGTGTTTTATTACTTTATTGCACATAACTAATACGAATGATATGATGGTTCATGAGATGAACCGAAGCCCACAAGTATATTAGATGTGATACATGTGTGTAGATGAGATCCACATACGGGAGACATATATCACAAATCCTATACTTAAATTGATTCACAATCAGTGATGAAATTGGGCATCTCATCTGATAAGGTTGTAGCACTTTGATCACTATGAGATAGTGTGATTTGTCTCGATCATTAGAATGTAAAATTCTGGATCATGGTGTTGGTACATTGGATGTATTGAAGGACCATGAGAAGCATCTTATGAAACGCTGTCTTTATTTTAAGGTCTGCTCTCATAATTCCCTAGCAATATGCTATCAATCCTGAGATATTAATGAACTCAAGTTTCTATCTATTCATTTATTTTAAGTCACCAATGAGTAAGGCCAATTGTAGGTCACCACCTTGGTGTCTTGGGTACGTGGTAGTAAGACTGTGGGAACATTCAATTTTCAAGATAGAATCTATCTATATTATTCCCTTGTGCCAATTAATGGATTTATCATTAGTAAGTGCGCACCCATCTCAATTAAAAGTTAATTGGATGGTACTGATGATCACTATAATTAATTGGATTTCAAGGATAATATGATATGGATTTAATTTGGTGGACATGTCCAATTGATCCATGGATATAGATGGAGGGGCCTAATTGTGGTAATAGGGAAGTTTATGGTATTTTTTGGAATTTATTCCTAAGACTGGAGTACAATTGCATTTATATAGTAGAGTTATTTGCAATTAATTGTGGGCCTGGATTGCCCATGAGATGTGGGGTCGGGGTGTCCCAGTTGGAGTCAGCTTTCTATGGAATCCCTAGTGGTCCACACATTAGCCCAATTATTAGATCATTACTAATTCTACTTGAACTCAAAAGGAAAGAAGTTAGAAAGTTACTATTTCTATTTGAAATAAGACTTCTAATAGTAGCAATAGTGAGTTACTAATTGTTATAGAAGTGAGACTTTTAATTATAATTAGAAAGAAGATAGTTACTAATTCTTATGGAAGTGAGACTTCTATTTTAATTAGAAAGAGGAGGTTGCATGTGGCTATAAATAGGGAAACCAAACCACTTGGATGACCACCTTGGAATTCACGCCCAATAGCGCAAGTGTGCAACTCCCTCCTTTATCTTCTTCTTCTAGTTTCTTCTTTTACTTTTCTTAGAGCTTCTAGTTGATTTTCTCTTGGAGATTCCACCATTTTTCTTGAGAAAAGATATTTGAAACGGGTCATAGCGTGGAAGACAATAAGGTCTTGGAGACCTTTAATTCGCTACAAGAAGAGTTCTTGTTAAAGATAATTGTCTTCTTCTCCATTAGAGCGCTACCGAGCTCCAAAGGTATAATCTACTTCCTTGTATGTTGTTGATTTATTTTGGTTGCATGTTGTTGCTATTTAGTATCCTAGAGATAGTGTTTACTGATCATAATCATGCGTTTGAGTTTCTTGGATCCTGGATTGGGTTTTATGGCCTTATAGGTATTTGATCCCTGAGTCAAGTGGGTTAAAAGTTTTTGATACCTATCCACGAGGCCCATCTATTTACAACACATATTACCGTCTCTGCTCTTTTGATGTATACATCCTATGTTATTTGTATACTGTAACTTGCCAGATCCTTGGATCTAACCCATGGCTCGTCGAAGTACCCATAGCTGGAGACAATGGATGGGGACTAGCCGACCAGGAGGTCGAACTGGAGGATGGAGCGCCTGCACTGGGGGCTTGGGTGTTTATCTTTCTTTTGGGTTTGAGTGTCTTTATGTTGTGAGCAGGGAGATTGTCTGTTATGTTTAAAATATGTTCTTAATTATACTTTGAGATTTAGGCTGGATTTCAGCATTGCTACAGTTGATATATCTTTATAATACCTTATGCTTCCGCTTTACTCTTTACACTTCTGTAAATTTTAATCATTGATTATATGTGGGTCAAAAAGTTTTAAATTACCTCACTGCGGACCTTTGATTTTATAAGTTCTCAGATTTTTCGGGAAGTAGCGCGCTAATTTCGGGTACCTTGACGATTTTCTTGGTATTTGAAATTGAGCCGTTATAGTTGGTATATTCAGAGAACCTTGCAAGATCACGTTGTACCCCTTAAAAATCCATTTGGCTTAGAAATCATAAAAACTAGAATAGTTGTCATAAATTAGAGATTTATGCAGATGTGAGTCATATGATACTTTGTATAGCTTTAATTCATTTAATCCACGTGACTCTATTCAAATGATAATGTCTTGTGTGCAGGTTAGTAGTTAGTACATATGATTTGGAAAATAAAATGCTTAGTATGAATGGGACAACGAAAGGAGCACATATTTGGGGGATTCTTTCTCTAACGTCCATTTCTTATATGTAACAACATTGCAAAAACTTATCGATTGCATTGTAATTAGAAATATGCACTAAAAATAAATGCAACCCTCATTGTCTCTTCTAATCTCTCTTTACAAATTTCACATGGCAAATGTCGTTAGTTGTTTAAACCCGTGCTCAGCACAAGAATCTTTTGCTAGTATAAGATTAATGTTAAATATATTCTTATTCATACAAAAATGGTCTCTTACGAGCAAACAGAGGTGTTTGACAAGATTCTGGAAATGCCGAATGAATGAAGAAAAACTTGCTTGATAAGATTTTATTACTTTTCGGTACATTTCTAAAATCTCTCTAGGTTTTTTCATACAAAATTCCTGGGTTGTGAGGGCAATTTGCCCATGTCCCCTTCTTTCTAATATAAATCTTAACCTTGAGAAAAAAAAGTTTCTATATAATCATTAAGTTAATATTTAGTTGAATAAAGTTTGCATCCATTTTGTGAAGTGGCGAAGGGGACGTAAACTATCCACTACGGAAATGGGTAAACTGTTTTTTTTTTTTTTTTTTATTCTATATTTCTAGTTGCTTCCCCTTCTCATTATTTTTGCTTTAAATGATGTACTGCATAGACCATACTCAATATCCAAAATAGCATAAAGGAGTTAAAGGATATGACACCCCTGATGATCCGATATGATGAACTGAAGTTTAACGTACTAATTGAAATCATGAAACAAAACCATCATTTAGCCCTCTTTGTAGTGGGGCTGAGTAAAATTAAAAAATTGAGCATTGAGTCCATACGAGCCTGAGAAGCAGAAGATGAGGAGGCCTTCAACAATGCAATCGGTTTGAACTGTTACAATCAAAATACAAGGGTTATCGATGCAAATGGCAATAGTGTGGTCAGGTTTTTGATGGGCGAAATCAACAATGGTACATAGCATTGTGAAGGTCTAAAGGTATAGAAAGAAAAACAGAAAAACACAATAAGAGACTCTAATAAGATATTAACTGTCATTAAAAATGAACAGAATGGAGTCGAGAGGGACATTAAGTATTTGATTCAGAGCCTCAAAAAAGATCCATGTCTACTCTAAAAGGCTCAAAAAGGAAATTAAAGGACAACAGCTGCCTCATGATGCTAACTTCCGATAAAGGAAGGAAAAGAGTATAAAGTGGCTTAACTATAAAAAACTACATGTAATTGACATTTTAGAAGAAAAAAAATTACATGTAGTTTTTGGTTGGTTATTATTGGTGTTGTGGTTCTTGGCTGACGCTCATGGAGGGTTTTTGGATGTGTCATTTTATATGGATGTTTATGATTCTTGTTGGATGTTTCTGGCAAAACAATCCTAAAACATCCAACAACCATACATAATATCCATAAGCTCCACAACCTAACGATAGACAAAACAATCCTAAAACATCCAATAAGAATCATAAACATCCATATCTAACAACAGGCAAAACAATCCTAAAACATCCAACAACCATCCATAATATCCATAAGCTCCACAACCTAGCGACAGACAAAACAATCCTAAAACATCCAACAAGAAATCATAAACATCCATATAACATGACACATCCACAAAACCCTCCATGAGCGTCAGCCGAGAACCACACCACCAATCATAACCAACCAAAAACTACATTTATTTATTTTTTCTAAAATGTCAATTACATGTAGTTTTTTATAGTTAAGCCACTCTATATACTTTTCCTTCCTTGATCGGAAGTTAGTATCACGAGGAGCTGTTGTTCTTTAATTTCCTTTTCAAACCTTCTAGAGTAGACATGGATCTTTTCAAGGCTCTGACTCAAATGCTTAATGTCCCTCTCGACTCCATCCATTTCATCTTTAATGACAATTAATCTCTTCTTAGAGTCTCTTATTGTGTTTTGCTTTTGTTCTTTCTGTACCTTTAGAACTTCACAATGCTGTGTACCATTGTTGATTTCGTACATCAAATATCTGACCACTCCGTTGCCATCAGCATCGTTAACCCTTGTATTTTGATTGTAACAGTTAAAACCGATTGCATTGTTGAAGGCCTCCTCATCTTGTGCTTCTTTTGCTCGCATGGACTCAACGCTCAATTTTTTAATTTCACCGAGCCCAACAACAAAGAGGGCTGAATGACAGTTTTGTTTGTATAGATCCTGATATGCTAGAAGCTGGAAATGGAGGCATGTCAACGGAGGAATATCACGCCCACTTCGGCATATGGGCATTGGCTAAAGTAGCCATTATTCAAAGTACTTCATAGACTCACTTGTACTGGGTCTAACTTGTATTTACATTCATGAAATGATGATTATTTGTACAAATAAATGTATGCTTGTTTAGGCCCCACTATTGATAGGATGCGACTTAAGGTCAATGGATGATGGAACACTAGGTTACTGAGCAATAAGGTGGTCATTGCAGTCAATCAAGGTACAGAGACTATTCTGTCACTCACAAATTTCTTTGCCACAAAAGTTGAGCAAGTGATATGTGAACTAACATGTGAAATTCTTTGCAACATGCATCAACAGTTCAGAAGCTGAACAAAACTCTACAAATATATCAAGTAAAATCAGGACTATTTTATAAGCAGGTTTATCCTAAGATGACTTGATATGGCAGGGGTTATCCTTGTTGACACCAAAAATATCACTGTGTCACGCCCCCAAACCCGGATCCTAGGAGAGGTCCGACCTCGGGGGCGGGAGATGGTTGGGAGGTGAGTGATGATTATATTTCTCCCAAGATCCGCGTGTGTGAGGATCCAAAATCACAACACTCTCTGAATATTTTGCGGAAGCTTTCGTGGCAATGCGACCCGGAGTCCGTAGACATCATCGGATTCTGCGTCGCATACAACCTCTAGCATAAAGCTATCATTTTATGAACCATATCAGATTGGAATAAACCCAACATAATAAAGTACAGAGCTGACAGTAACAGGACATTATATTTCCATATATGTTCAAGTTACAAGTATCAATGTGAATTAATTACAATCCCAAGAAAGGCTAATAAAAGCCGAACAATACAAACTAATATCCACTACCCAAATGTGACGTAACTCCGATGTCAAGCACAATGTCTACAGGACATAGCCGACAAGACAACCTGCAACTCATGGCTCCACAGCCAACAGCTCTCAGCTTGGGGCGGGGAAAACTGAACCTGAGTACCAAAATAGTGGGTCAAACACGACGGTTTGGCAAACGGGTGAAAAGACATAACAATAAGGAAAATACATTGGAAAACATTTAAACCTGTCAAAACAATAATTTTATAAAACGAGAGAATCATTTATGCAAATACATGTGCAATGTAAAACATGTAAGGTATCCAATGAAACGGGAAACAACAAGATGGCAACCACAAAAAGCTAAGTCCTCTATCACCGAAGTGACATGAGCATATCGGGATGTTGTCTCAGTCACCGAAGTAAGGAGATGCAACATAAGTAACATATACATATACATAATATAATACGGGACGGGACCACGGTAGCGAACCGGGTATCGGGACAAGACCACGGTAATAACCGGGTAGCGGGATCCAAACTGCAGCTAGCGGGACGGGAAAGGGTCTCCAAGTCGGTGGATCAAACCGGCAAGGAAAGCCAAGCTTAGTGGTGCCGACTCATAAGTCAAATCATGTAAAACAAGACATGTACAAATCATATGTAATGCACTTAAATAAACGGGCGGGACGGGGTGCTCAAAAGCACTAATTTCATTTCATTCGAGCATGTATAAACGGGCTAGCAAAAATGCTAAAATACACTTTCAATACTTTCGGGAATGCTAAATCATAATTCGAGAAATAAGGGCTATCATCGGGATTCAAGACAAATCATAATTCGAGAAATTCGGGCTATTATCGGGGTTCAATATAAATCAAGTGAATAAGGACCCCGTATGTCGATTATAATGATCACTTGGTACTCCTTGAGATTGGAGACATTCCGGGCTCTTTATGCACCTTAGGGATTCAAACCCTAATCGAATTTTAAATAAACAAAACCTAATAGAGAGGGGATCCTAAGCACAACGTTAATCTAGTAGTACCTTACAACCCACTCAGTCATCGAAAGGAAAACGGATTCGCGATACCCAAACAAACCAATTTCGCGTTTAGATAAAAGAAAGGATATCCCGTCGTTCCGTACCGTTCAAGATTGAATTAGGTTAAGTACCGATACAACCGGATTAACCGTGAGGCAATGTCGGTTCAACCATCCTCAAAAGAAGTCAAACGAGTCCACAAAAAGGTCACTAAGTTCCATTTAAAGTCCATCTAATCATAGGACAAAAGTCCATTGAAAGTCCATCTAATCATAGGGCAAAAGTCCATTGAAAGTCCATCTAACAAAGGGCCAAAAATCCATTTTCAGCAGGTTTTCCAGTTGGGCCGGTTCGACCTGGCCCATGGCCGGTCGACCGCGTACACAGAGGGCTCTGTCGACCGGCCATGGGCCAGGTCGACCGGGAGTTGTAAATTAAATGGGATGAACAGTGATTTGGTCAGGCTCCAGAGAGCCTGACCTCTGTGTGGCCGGTCGACCACGCCCCTTGGCCGGTCGACCGCGTGCACTGCGGAACAGAGAATCCCGCAGTGCAGCAGGTCTTCAACTGGGGGGCCTGTTCCAGTGTACCCGGTCGACCGCGCCCCTTGGCTGGTCGACCGCGTACACTACGTAACAGAACCCAGGTTCTGTTATAGCAGTGCAGTGGCCTTTTCCATTTCTTCCATTCCTTTCTACATTCTTTCAAACATGTTTAGCAATCTAATACTTGGATAAAACAAGCTATCAAGATTCACAAATGTGCATTTATTTCAAGTCTAAACAAGCCATTAACATCACAAAATACTTGATGAAATCATAATGCATTTTATCAGATCTCATTCAAATGTAAAAGTATCAAATCATCCACTTGCCTTGGGTCTTTAATCAATGAAAAACCAGCTCTAATCACACTTGCAAGCCAAGAACATCAAATCTCTACAAAAACCCCCAAAACAAACCCTAAAATGGGTCAAAACAAGCAATAAGAAGAGAGAGCTTTCAAGAATGAAAATGTAGCTTCTCAAGAACCAAAAGAACATGAATCTAGAAGATTAGGGAGAGATCTTATCAATAGGTTCTCCAAATGAGCAAAGCAAGCCAAAAGAGGATCTTGTGGAGATGGGATTTCTTCAAAAATGGTACCAATAGGAAGCTCTTGAAGTTGTGAAGAAGATGATGGAGTCCTATTAGATGTTGGTGCAAGATTGGTTGTCTCTTGATGATGGAGAAGCCAAGAAGAAGAAGAAAAGGGTGCAAGAAGCCCTAGGCTCAGTTGTGCTGGAAAATGGAGAAGGAAAAGAAGAGATGGGTTCTCTTATAGTCAATGAAAATGGGCTCCACCACTTAATAACTTTGAAAGGCTGAAATAGTGGTTTTCGGGACAGATGTTGCCGGCACGTTGACATTAATCAATGTCTGAAATTGCATCGCCATCCGACATCAAACAACATGTGGATCCACCGGCGATCATTGCAAGAAGAATTCCAAAAGACGCGGCGTGGCCCGCGACTCTTCAAGCGATTTGGCGACCAATTAATGAGGTTAAATGACCCATTTTATGACAAGTTAATGCGGTCATTAACTCATTATTTTGGACGGCCCAATCAAAAGCAAGCAAATGGGAGTTACAAGTCAAATGATTTATGGCATTAAAGCCATGAAACTCCTCCCATGATGGAGATTAAAGGCAATTAAAAGCTCATTATTCTCCATCAGCCAATCAGATTCAAGGAAAAAGGAGTTACAAAACAAATAATTTAAAACTTGTAACTCCTCCCATTATGAGCATTAATGCATTCAATGCTCATAAACCCTCCTAAATGGCTACCAAAGGCCTATAAATAGGAGGGCATTCCAAAGGGAAAAACCCGGGGGAAAAAATCCAGAGAAATCGCCAGAGAAATTCACTCGAAGTCCAGAGAATTGCCCGGAAAATCCAGAATTCCTGCAACTCTGCTGCAAGACCACCAAAAGGTGATCGAAGCACCCTTGGGGGGCCACCCCCCTAAGGACCTCCCTTCTTCTACCAACATGGCTAAAACGTGGCTTTTCAGCCCGTTTACTTAGCTTTTTATCGGATATAAGACTTTCTCTTGGTCTTTGTCCTTTAAAAATCTGAGGTTAAAAAGCCAAGCCAAGAATCCAAGAATCATGTTTTCATCTGCATGGACGACGGCGGAGCCCATACATGGCTCAAGACTGTCGATCTGAACGTGTCCCCACAATCGAATGAGAAGTTAGATCCCTTTTCTTGCTTTTCCTTTTGTACTTTGTATTTTTTTTAAGAGACAAAAAATCACAATTCTTGTCTTTCATAATGGATAAGATTTGTAAATCGCCTTTTACGGCAAACAAATGAAATCGCCTTTCACGGCATATAAAAAAAAAACCTTTGTCTCTTTTCTTAAAATATGTGTGCAATGGGAAACTAGAAAAAGTTTTATTTCCCCTTTCTACTTGTGAAGGTGGATCTTCGGATCACCATTCCAAGATTCCAAGTAGAAAAGTGAAATTGGCATACCCGTACAAAATGTTGATACCCTTTACTTTTTTTCTCCTCCCCTCCGCCGTACCCCCGAAAGACCCGGGGCGGAGGCAGCGGGAGTGAGGGAAGAATCGGGTCCATCAATCCTAATATGACTTGATATGGCAGATAAGCTTGGAGTTCAAGGAAAGAAAGTAAAGAAGGAAGGAGACAAGTTACTATTAGTATTTTGTTTAAATTTCTTAAAAGATTTGGATTCACATGTCTTAAAATGTATAGGTTTGGACTGGTCCATTGTGTCACGACAAAGTAGTAGTGGTCCTATGGAACATGGGATCATCTACGTCATCCATCACTGCTAAATGGACCAATATCGGCCTTAAATCATCAGCTATCTGATCGACACTTAGATGTGCAACGCTTAACTGTAAGACTATGTTGTCGTCAAGTAGTAAAGGTCTAAAGAGTCTGGATTATCGATCCCACTGAGAGAGAGAATGGAACAAGCAATGAATCCAATTAAAGGAGAATTAAACTAAGATATAGCTAATATAGACAATTGAAGTGAACATTAACAACATTTAAACTATGTGTGAAAAATAAAACTAAACTAATCATAACGTGTCATAAAACTAAAATAACAACTAAACTACTCTAACTGACAATCTAAAATATGAAATTAATAAGATTTAACAAACTACACTAAACTAGTGGATGAATGGTGGTGGAAATGGAAGATTTAATGTGAAGATATGGTATGAAATGTGTAGGATTTTTAAATAAGTTATGTGAAATGTGTATCTAACAATCTAGAAGTCAATATAACAAATCAAATAAGGATTTAAATTAACAATAATAAAAAAAGAGATTATGTAATCCAAAATCCACTAAGTATGAAATTAATCCAAACAATGCATGTTCTGATTCAACTGCCAAATCTACAATCCGATCAGCAATCTCTTACCTAATTGGATTGGATGATACAACAATAAAGATCAAAGTAAAGAAAATCAAAAGCTAAGATCCTAGATTACAACCTAGCTACCCTAACAATCAATCATCAAAATCAAGCCATAATTGATCAAAGATAAGAGCTTCAGAACATGCTATGTGAAAGAACTAATCTAACTATAAAGCATCAATTGAGATTATCAAAGCATCAAGTGTAAAAATAGAGCATGAGAAATGAGAGAGATTAGCACAATTAGATCTAAAATCTACTAATTAATCAATGCAATAGTAGGAAATTTAAACCAAAATATGCATGGAATTGAACTAATCACATTACTTCGTTTCAAAATGAGAGTCTAATCCAAGAACTTTAGCCACTAAACATCAAGAAAAAGTTCCAAATCTTCATCAATGATCTTCAATTACACACACTCTCTAGATTAGCTACAAATAAGCTCCTAATTACAATCTAAAAGTGTAGAGAAAGTAAAAATTAAATTGCAAAAAAGATTGTCTTGCCAAAAACTTCTCTCTCTCTACAAAAATATTCCAATTTATAAAAACATTGAGGAAATTTGATTGACTCATTTCGATTGATTGCTTCCATTTGATTGGTTGCAACTTGAATGCTTTTGACTGACTCATTTGATTTCACATGGATTGCTTCAATTTGATTTGTTGCTTTCCTTCCAAAAGCTAAAAGCATATGTGCCTTTTGTGTCATGTGGTCCTTCAATATGGAGCTTTTGATTAGCTCATATCGTTTCACATGAATTTGTGTCATGGCAAGCTTTGGTTGGTGGAGAAGCTAGAGTTAGATGGAATATTTTCTGTGTAAAAAAAAAAAAGTAATTGTTTTGTTTTGAACCCATAACCTGTTTCATACCCACCCAAGCTTTAATAAATACACCAACCACTCATTTGTGTTTGAAAATGACTTCTTTATTCTTAAAGTCTTCTCCTCTTATTTTGGAATTCTTCAATTCTTCATAAGATTTCTACACAAAGACTTCTTCATGGAACTTCTTTGATTGAAATCTCTTCTTGATGCCTTGGGACACTAGCCGGAAGGTTGGGGCAGTCACGGGGTCCACCTACACAAGAGAAATTACATAAAAATACGCTATAGAAAAATTACCAGATTTATGCATGAAAACTTTCACACTTCGTATCTTCTTCGTCCAAACTCGTATGAATGCACATGAGTAGCCAATTTCACTCAGAATTCCTCATCCAATGCAATAATGCAAAGAAACGATGTTATTTTATGAGTTAAAACAAAATTATAATCGATGATAATCTGTTAATTTGCTAGAAGGATAAAATCTCCTCATGAAGCAAATAATATGCATATGAGATGTTGATAAAATACGGACTAATGAGAGGTAAAATATGCAATATTTAACACTCATCATTGTCTAACTATGCATTCTCTCTCGAGTTTGACAACTTCCTCGAACTCTCCTATTTTCCTAAAAAGTTATTTTCTCTTTGATCCTCTTCAGGCATCTCAACTCTATTGTCAACAGTCTTTCCAAATCTCAGTGTATGGATCGCCGGCACATGCTCATTACTCTCTACCGAACACTAGCCTCTAGGCTGGGCTGGCCTTTCAGATTAGGAATGGTTTGGCTTGGGAATTGGCAATTTTCTCTCTCGGGCAACTATATGGTGAGCTAGCCTAATTGGGCCTCTAATTTTGCAATGGACTGGTTCTGGGCCTATTTAGTCCGCTCTTGGATTTGAATGAATTTGGTCAACAGGTTTTCCAGATGAGAGGATTGCTAAGGGGCTTGTGCTATTGTAGAGTAGTTAGGCATTTGATCTAGGACTAGTGCCCTACACTAGTTCTATGGTTGGAACAGATGTTATTAGTGAAATTGATTCTACTGTGTGGGCTCCTGAGGATGAGGAACCATGGGATGATTAGTTTGAGCAGGTTGCTGGTATTGCTGCCTAGGATATTGTGGCTGGAATCCGGACTGACCTTCGTGGGACTGAATAGGCTCGGCTTGATGGTACGAAAAATTGGGTGAAACCTATTGTCTGGGTGGTAGGTCTGATTGAAAGTGTTAACAATTGGTTTCTGAAAGTTCTCGTAGGAATTCAGTGCATTGGCTTGCCCGGCCTTGACAAATGGCAGACTAGGGCAACTCTCAACCATGTGCTTGAAAGTCCATAGATCCGAACCCTAGAGGGGGGGGTGAATAGGGTGAGCTTCTAATAAGTGACCAATTATGCCAAATTCTAACTTCTTTAAAATCAATTAGTCACAAGTGATGATATAGAACTAAAGTGCGGAAGATAACAAAAACAATAATCACAAAGCATTCACCATAACACAATAATTTATAGTGGTTCGGCCTCAATGCCTACATCCACTACCGGCATGTGATCCAACACCCCACCGGATTTCCACTATTTATGCTTTTCAATAGGCTAAGCAATAACCTTTACAATATGCTTTCCAAGGCTAAGCAATAACCTCTTACACTATGCTTTTCTTAGGCTAAGCAATAAACTCTACAACCAAAAGGTTGGTTATCTCTCTAAGTAGTGTCTAGAATACACTTGATGGAGATACAATTTAAGCTCAATACAAATGCCTCTTAAATAGGCGGCTATGAAAGTGAAAATCAAGATACAAACATACACATACAATTAGCAAAGGTGTGTGCTCAAGGTGTATGAATGTTTACTTCAATCAATTTAAAAATGAAGCTCAATGAATGTATGCTTAAAGTTTTTTGAAAGTGTAAAACACAAAAATAGATTTGATTGAAGTTAAAGAACAAATCACATGTACTTAAAAATACAACTTGAAAATGATATACCTATCAAAGCTAAGCAAGTTGTGAAACTTTAAAACAAAAGTACATATGATTTGTGAAGTTGTTGAATTCAAAACATAAGATAGATTTGAAAGTTATTTTCTTATGATGAAAAACAACAACCAAAGATTCAACCAAGTATAGGAATCATGTTACATATAATTTCAAAGATGTTTACAAAACATGATTTACTTAGATATACCAATTTAAGTACTACTTGGTTTGAATCAAGGTATATATATGTTAAGGATACAACAAATCATAGTTTATCATGCTAGAAAAGATTTACCAATATTTAAAACAAAGCATGAAAATATATGATTAAGAAAAGTAAAGCTTACTTAGAGATTTAACTTTATTAATCCAAGCTTTAGCTTTCCAAATGTCCCTAAGCCATCCTTAGCTCATTCCCCTTTGATTGGCCTCAAAACATCTTAAGGAGGGCCTCTTTGTTCCTCAAAATTTCTTTAGGAATGAACTTCTATTTATACCCAAAAAGTGGGTTCTGGCATGTCCCCGATCGACCTGGTACCTTGCCCGGTCGACCCGGCGTTAATGGTCAAAAATCTGACCGTTGCAGAATAAAGCCTAACGGCGAGAAGCCCGATCGACCCACAGTGGAGCCGGTCGACCGGCCACACATGGGGTCAACCGGATTCAGCCCAGAAAAACTAATAAATTTAGAAACATGAAACCATGAGGGCTGAACACCAAGGGACCTTGAAGAACATTAAACAAGCTTGGAATCATGGCAAAAAAAAATGAAAAACTGATTTTTAAATGACCTGAAACTTTCAAACTAAAATATGGATTTAAAGAAGAAAACTTTGACAAGCTTGAAATGATTTTTGAACTCAAAGAGAAAACATTTTGAGATTTTAAAATCTGAACTAAAAACTTCATGAACTTAAGATAATTAAGATTTGAAAACCATGCATATCATTTAATAAAAACAAAGATTATGAATGAGAAATATGCATGAAGATCCTAAGATTAAGAACATGAAGAATGAGAGGTCAAGCTATGAAAATGAATGCATCCTATCAAATTGCAACTTAACAAAAACTCTAACAGTGCTCACTACTATTCTATAACACAAACATGATGTGGTTTGCTCATACTTCTCAAGGTGGGCTCTTGTTGCTGAGGGGTGGGTTGGCATGACATTAGTAATATAGATATTATCTTTTTGCTCAAATTTTCCACTCTCTAAACTAAACTGGTCATCACATTTGTCAACTCAGGGTCTTGTTTGATGTTGTACATTACAGGCTTCTGGATCCCTGTCTCGTCTCTCTCCAAATCTTTCTTATAATTTCTCCAATTTTGTGAATTTTCCGCAAGCTTGACAAGGAATTTGTATGCTTGATCGGCAGTCTGATTCATGAATTCTCCTTTGTGCATTGATTCAATCAAGTTACGCCGGGGGTTCGTAAGACCTCTATAAAAGAAATGTATCAACTCTCCCTTGTCAATCCTGTGATGTGGGCATTTGACCAATAGGTCATGGAATCTCTCCCAAGTTTCGGAAAACTCTTCCTCAAGTCGTCTCCTAAAGTTCTTGATGGCCCTCCTAAACCGCTCGATTTTGCTCACTAGGAAAAATTGGACATAAACTCTTTGACAAGCTTATCTTAGGTGGTAATGGAGTTTGGAGTCAAGGAATTCAGTCAGGCAGCTGTATGATTTAGTGAGAGGGGAAACAACTTAAGCTTCACGGCTTCACTATTCAAATTTTGATTCTTAAACGTGTGGCAGATGGTCAGAAATTTGTTCAAATGAATATAGGGTTGCTCACACTTGGATCCATGGAATTTTGGTAACATATTGATAGTGGCATGCCATATCTCAAATTGGTCCGCATTATTTTCTGATAAAACTATACAGATAGGTGAAGTAGATGAAAATGATGCGAATAGTTCATTGAGGGTCTTTTGCTTAGGGTTTTGGGTAGTCAGTATTATGGGTGGGGCGGGTAAAATAAGGTAATCAATCCTCACTATTCATCCTTGATCATGTATCCACACTCGCATACAACTGTGACTAACCTATTAATGCAATGGTCCGCTCAATGAAATGAATGCAACATAACAAAAAGTTCGAAAACTAAATGAAAAGCTAATCTAAACTATGGGTACCTAAAAGAATTATAAACAACTACTAATTGTGAAGAGGACACTCTAGCCTCCATCTCAGACATATGAAACAGAAATCATGACCGGTTAACCCCAGGTAGATGGTGGGATCATGACGCGCTAGGCAAAGGCTCCTCTTAAAAATCAACTCCTCGAACAACAAAGCGGTCTCCCTATTTGGCAAGATAATGGCCAAGAGACAAGGTTTGCTTTGGCACTAGAAAATCTGCCAAGGCTCACCACTGGCACAACTGCGGTGGTCTTCTCTAGTGAGCTCGTAACCAAAGGTCACATTTCTACTTAATTTTATTATGGTTTAGCGGTTCTAAACTAAGTGAGAATTAAGATGAAATCCTAAGGGCAAGGAAACGGTGATGAAATCCGAATCCTTATTTTGTTGGGGTAATTTGCCCTTTACTAGTAATGCTCCAAATTACAAGTGTATTTGAAACAATTACATTATAAAGCAAGGAACAACCAACAAAGTAAACCCGCTTGCAAGGGATTCACGGGGGTTAGGAAATGTAAACCTCCCGATTTATTTCGGGGGATGAATCGGTTGTCGTCGACACACACCACGAACACCAATTTCTGTGTACAAATGTGAGGGGCCGCAACGGTATAGTCCAACCGTCCTCCTTCCCTACGAGCAATTTATTGCTATTTTACTAAACAACTAATTACTTAAAGCAAGTAATGTGCATAAAGTAAAGTAAAAGGGTCACGGCCAGACCCGCAACTAAAATTATTACAACTTTGATAATAAGTACCTAATACACCAGCTAAGAAAGCAAATAAATGTCTAAACTAATCTGAAACTAGGAAAGCAAGTAAAATCTTAAAGTTCTACAAAACACCATATCGTGATGCAGACAAGTTGTGTGAGTGGGGCCCGTTTTTTGGTGGTGGATTATTTATTATAGTTGAGGCCGTTGCTTTTAAAAGCTTCTGTTTTTTTAGGCCAATGATAAAGAAGGTTAGAAGGTTGAAGACTATTAGGTTAGGTGGGTTAGAATTAGATTGTTAGGGAAATTATTGAACTTGGCCTTGATAGTAACGACCTCCAAGTAATAATGAAGATGCTGAACAATGAATGAATGGTTGAAATATGTCACTAGTAATAATGTCTGACTTTGGGCCCTGTTTTGGTTTTTTATTTTAGCATGAGGGGACTAGAAATGATCAATTTTTTCTCTCTTCGATCAGCACTAATTCTAATTTGGCATGATCTAGGTGTTAATTACCATTAGATTTTGTTATAAAACATTTTTGCAAAGTACAAAGTAGTCAATCTTTGAAAATTTATTTGGCTTGAGTGGCAACGCATCTCCCATGCACCACAAATAGAAGCGGGGATTGATTCTCCTCTATTAGAACTTTGATGGTGAGACTGTGAGGGTGGGTGGGAGTGTAGGTAAGCGTAAGAGCCAAAAAGAAAGAAAAAAGTTTGAGGATTTAAATGTAAAGAGTTAATTATTTACACCTTATATATAAATGATATACATGTGTTATGTTTATGCATGCATACATTTGTTTGCACTCATTTACGTATCACATATATAAGTTTTGGGTGTAAATCAGATCAATGTTACATACCTGACATCAATAGAGATGCATGTCTGCATTCCACCTTTATATATCTTAAATCCTCATGATTTTCTCCAAGTGAGGAATTTCTTATAAAAAAAACATAAACAATGTGTAGAATCCACAAGGAAAATAAAGGAAAGATAAAAGGTACACTAAGCTAAAAATGAGTTCAACTCTATAGAATTCAAAGCTTTCCAATGCCTCTCCCCAGCAACGGAGCCAAGAACTTGATCAACACTAGGATGTGCAACACTTACCCGCAAGACTACGATGTCATCAAATAGTAAAGGAGTAAAGAGTCCGGATTATCGATTTCAAAGAGAGAGAATGGAACAAGCGATGAATCCAATTAAGGTAGAATTGAACTAAGATACAGCTAATATAAATAATTGAAGTGAACAATTAAAACTAATAAACTATGCAATGTAAACAACTAATTAACAATCTAAAATATAAAGTTTATTAGATCTAGCTAATCTAACAAACTACACTAAACTAGTGTATGAATGGTTGTGGAAATGAAAGATTTAAGGTGAAGATGTGGTGTGAAATGTGTAGGATTTTAAAACAAGTGATGTGAAATGTAGATCTAGCAATCTAAGAGTGAAAATAACAAATCAAATAAGGATTCAAATTAACAATAATAAAAGAAAAGATTAGGCAATCCAAAATCAATCCACTAAGTATATAATTAATCCAAACAATGCATGTTCTAATTCAACTGCCAAATCTACAGTCCAATTAGAAATCTCTTGCCTAATGGAATTGGATGATATAATAATGAAGATCGAATTAAAAAAAATCGAAAGCCAAGATCCTAGATCATAACCTAGCTACCCTAACAATTAATCATCAAAATCAAGCTACAAAAGATCAAATATAAGGGCTCTAGAGCATGCTATATTAGAGATCTTAATCCAACTACAAAGCATGAATTGAGATTATCCAAGCATCAAGTGTAGAGATAGTGTGAGACCCCGACCCCGAGAGGCCCAGATTAGTGTTTGAGCTGTGTTTAGCTCTAAGTGTGTTTTGTGGTTAAGTTGGGATTAGAACAGCTTTGTTATAGCTTTGGGATATTTTGAGTGTCTTGGTTTTAGTGTGGGGCCCTTTGGGGGTTCCCTGTTTATGGCTTTTCGTGTATTTGAGGTTTTATTTTGGTTTTCTCGACTTGTATTTTATCCCGATTCACTTGTTTTGTTATTGCCTTCAACTTTCATGTTGATCCCGTTCCCGTCCCGAACCCCGAAACTTGACTTTTCTAGCTTCAAGGGCAAAATAGTCTTTTCACACTAAATCTGTACCGGATTATTGTTATTCCCGAAACCCGTGAAACATATACTTTTTGGAAACTAGATATTTCGACGATCATTTCTTCCTTCTTCGTCGATTTCATCCGAAGTCCCGAAAACCACTATTTCAGCCTTTCAAAGTTCTTAAGTGGTGGAGCCCATTTCATTGACTATAAGAGAACCCATCTCTTCTTTCCCTTCACCATTTCCAGCACAACTGAGCCTAGGGTTTCTTGCACCCTTTTCTTCTTCTTCTTGGCTTCTCCATCATCAAGGGACAACCAATCTTACACCAACATCTAATAGGACTCCATCATCTTCTTCACAACTTCAAGAGTTTCCTATTGGTACCATTTTTGAAGAAATCCCATCTCCACAAGATCCTCTTTTGGCTTGCTTTGCTCATTTGGAGAACCTATTGGTAAGATCTCTCCCTAATCTTCTAGATTCATGTTCTTTTGGTTCTTGAGAAGCTACATTTTCATTCTTGAAAGCTCTCTCTTCTTATTGCTTGTTTTGACCCATTTTAGGGTTTGTTTTTGGGGGTTTTTGTAGAGATTTTGTTCTTGGCTTGCAAGTGTGATTAGAGCTGGTTTTTCCTTGATTAAAGACCCAAGGCAAGTGGATGATTTGATCCTTTTACATTTGAATGAGATTTGATAAAAATGCATTATGATTTCATCAAGTATTTTGTGATATTAATGGCTTGTTTAAACTTGAAATAAATGCACATTTGAGAGTCTTGATAGCTTGTTTTATCCATGTATTAGATTGCTAAACATGTTTGAAAGAATGTAGAAAAGAATGGAAGAAATGAAGAGACCACTGCACTGCTGTAACAGAACCTGGGTTCTGTTACGCAGTGTACGCGGTCGACCGGCCAAGAGGCGCGGTCGACCGGCGACACTGGAACAGGCCCCCATGTTGGGCAACCTGCTGAACTGCGGGAGTCTCAGTTCTGCAGAGCACGCGGTCGACCGGCCTAGGGCGCGGTCGACCGGCGACACAGAGGTCAGGCTCTCTGGAGCCTGACCAAAAGACTATTCACCCATTTAATTTACAACTCCCGGTCGACCTGGCCCATGGCCGGTCGACCGAGCCCCTGTGTACGCGGTCGACCGGCCATGGGCCAGGTCGACCGGCCCAACTGGAAAACCTGCTGTAAAAGGGACTTTTGGCCCTTTGTTAGATGGACTTTAAACGGACTTTTGCCCTATGACTAGATGGACTTTAAGTGGAACTTAGTGACCCTTTTGTGAACCCGTTTGACTTCCTTTGAGGATGGTTGGACCGACATTTCCTCACGGTTAATCCGGTTGTATCGGTACTTAATCTAATTCAATCTTGAACGGTACGGAACTACGGGATATCCTTTCTTTTATCTAAACGCGAAATTGGTTTGTTTGGGTATCGCGAATCCGTTTTTCCTTTCGATGACTGAGTAGGTTGTAAGGTACTACTAGATTAACGTTGAGCTTAGGATCCCCTCTCTATTATGTTTCGTTTATTTAAAATTCGATTAGGGTTGGAATCCCTAAAGTGCATAAAGAGCCCGGAATGTCTCTAAACTCAAGGAGTACCAAGTAATCATTACAATCGACATACGGGGTCCTTATTCACTTGATTTATATTGAATCCCGATAATAGCCCGAATTTCTCGAATTATGATTTGTCTTGAATCCCGATAATAGCCCGAATTTCTCGAATTATGATTTAGCCTTCCCGAAAGTGTGTTTTAGCATTTTTGCTAGCCCGTTTATACATGCCCGAATGAAATGAAATTAGTGCTTTTGAGCACCCCGTCCCGCCCGTTTATTTAAGTGCATTACATATGATTTGTACATGTCTCGTTTTACATGATTTGACCTATGAGTCGGCACCACTAAGCTTGGCTTTCCTTGCCGGTTTGATCCACCAACTTGGAGACCCCTTCCCGTCCCGCCAGCTGCAGTTTGGATCCCGCTACCCGGTTATTACCGTGGTCTTGTCCCGATGCCGCAGATTGCTACTGTGGTCCCCGATGCCCGGCTCGCTACCGTGGTCATGTCCCGTATTGTATTATATTATGTATATGTTACTTGTGTTGCATCTCCTCACTTCGGTGACTGAGACAACACCCCGATATGCTCATGTCACTTCGGTGATAGAGGACTTAGCTTTGTGTGGTTGCCATCTTGCTCGTTTCCCGTTTCCCGTTTCCTTGGATACCGTACATGTTTTATATTGCATACGTATTTGAAATAATGATTACCTCGTTTTATGAAACTATTGTTTTGACAGGTTTAAATGTTTTCCAAGGTATTTTCCTTATTGTTATGTCTTTTCTCCTGCTTGCCAAACCGTCGTGTTTGACCCACTATTTTGGTACTCAGGTTCAGTTTCCCGCCCCGAGCTGAGAGTTGTGGCTGTGGAGCCATGAGTGCAGGTTGTCTTGTCGGCTATGTCCTATAGACATTGGGCTTGACATCGGAGATACGTCACATGTGGGTAGTGGATATTAGTTTGTATTGTTCGGCTTTTATTAGCCTTTCTTGGGATTGTAATTAATTCACATTGATACTTGTAACTTGAACATATATGGAAATGTAATATCCTGTTACCGTCAGCTCTGTATTTTCTTTATGTTGGTTTATTCCAGTCTGATATGGTTCATAAAACGATGGCTTTATGCTAGGGGTTCTATGCGACGCGGAATCCGACGTTGTCCACGGACTCCGGGTCGCATTGCCACAAAAGCTTCCGCAGAAATATTCAGAGAGTGTTGTGATTTTGGATCCTCACACACGCGGATCTTGGGAGATATACAATCATCCCTCACCTCCCCAAACTCTCCCACCCCCTCGGTCGGGATCCGGGTTTGGGGTCGTGACAGATAGTATATGAGAAATGAGAGAGATTAGCACATTTAGATCTAAAATCTACTAATCAATTAAGGCACAAGTAGGGAATTTAAACCATCAAAATCAAGCTACAAAAGATCAAAGATAAGGGCTCTAGAGCATGCTATATTAGAAATCTTAATCCAACTACAAAGCATGAATTGAGATTATCCAAGCATCAAGTGTAGAGATAGAGTATGAGAAATGAGAGAGATTAGCACATTTAGATCTAAAATCTACTAATCAATCAAGGCATAAGTAGGGAATTTAAACTAAAACATGCATGGAACTGAACTAATCACATTACTTATTTTCAAAATGAGAGCCTAATCCAAGAGCTTTAGCAACTAAATATCAAGAAAGAGCTCTAAATCTTCATTAATGATCTTCAATTATACACACTCTCTAGATTAGTTACAAATAAGCTTCTAATTACAATCTAAAAGTACAGAGAAAGTAAAAATAAAATTGCAAAAAAGATTGTCTTGCCAAAAGATTTCTTTCTTTACAAATACATTCCAATTTATAAAAACATTGAAGACATTTGATTGGCTCATTTTCTTTCATAGGGATTGCTTCCATAGTAGAGGTGTTTTGTATTATGTAGCCCTTCAATTTGGAGGCTTTTGATTGGTTGATATCCTTTCACATGGATTTGTTGGATTAGTGAAGAGGTTAGAGTTGAATGGAATATTTTCTATGTAAAAAAAAATGCAATTATTGGGATTTGAACCAATGACCGGTTTCATACCCATCCAAGCTCTAACCAATACACCAACCACTCCTTTGTGTTAGAAAATGATTTCTTTTATTTTTAAAGTCCTCTCCTTTTATTTTGGAATTCTTCAACTCTTCTTGAAATTTCTTTATGTAATTTCTTTATTGAAATCTCTTCTTGATGCTTTGGGACACTAGCTGGAGGGTTGGGGTAGTTGTAGAGTCCACCTACACTAGAGAAATTACATTAAAAATACGCCATAGAAAATTATCAGATTTATGCATGAAAACTTTGCCGTTTCATATCTTCCTCGTCCAAACTCATATGAATGCACATGAGTAGCCAATTTCACTCAGAATTCCATGTCCAATGCAATGATGCAAAGAAATGATGTCATTTTTCGAGTTAAAACGAATTTATAAGCCATGATAATCCGATAATCTGTTAATTTGCCAGAAGGATAAAATCTTCGTGTAAAGCAAATGATATGCATATGAGATGCTAAAAAAATTCGGACTAATGAGGGGTAAGATATGCAATATTTAACATTTCATGTGTTAAATATGCAATATTTAACTCGGACTATGGTGTGTGTTAAATATTTAGCTTATGATTCCTATATTTTTGGTGCTACAGGTACATCATGCGATTCGTAGTGATAGATCACACGGGTACCTTAAATGTTGTCATCTTTGATAGAGATGTGGAGAAAGCATTTGACACCAGTGCGGATAATTTATCTCTACTAATAACAAGTGTGAGTACATAAACTTCTATCTGCAACATTTAATTATGATATAAATACATTGAGTTGTTGAATCTCTTAGGTTTAATTTGTGTTAAACAGGAAATCAGATATGAGGTGATTACACAAAAGGTTCAACGGGCGTTTTGGAAGTCATACATTTTTCACATAAAGACTTCTCAGATAAAAGAATTGAATCAACCTTATCTAGTCCCTAAGATAACCAACATCAATTATGAATCTAAATCTAGATGATTACTATCGTTGATATCAAACTTAAACTCTTTAATTATATGTGATAATTAGTTTCCCTTTAGAAGCCCGGTATTTAGTACCCAAAAGAAATCAAGACTTCTCTATGATGTTAATTTAAGTCTTTTTAAGTATTTACATTTCTGTGATACCCAATGAATGGTTAGTTTTCACATTTCTTATTTAGAGTATATTCTATATATATATACATAGTATAATTGTTATTTTATATTTTTGGGTGAATGTGTGTTACATAGATTCACCACAGTTATGCGAACTCCGCCATATTCATCCTCACTTTGCAATTAGCTTGTTAAGAAGTATGTTTTGTAAGCTTATATCACAGACAGCTCATGTTAAATGAGACAAAAATTATGCACCCAAGAAACGCCTATACCAAATGATAATATCCTAAAGGAAGATCCCATTATTGATCGTCGCCTAGGATTACAAGGTAATTTCCTTTTCAATAAGCTATCTTCAAAATTTATGAAAATCTAATTGTTCACATTGCTTATCCTTAACTCCTTTCAGGTTCTACATCTACCAATCTTTGGTACTACATATCCTCGCAAGTTGACCAATTAGCTTGGACAACAATTTTCAGCATGTAAAAGGTACGTCCTAGGGTAAAACAATAACAAAAAGATTTCAAAGACCATAACCCTACCTTATACCTTGCAATGCAACCCTACCTCCAAAAATTTATATTATTGATGGGCTAGAGGAATCTTGCATACTATGTCTCATACAAGGCTCATATAAACTCCTAGGCAGCATTCCTCTTTTCTGTATTATTAAATCTCTTTCGCGTTTCTTTCCTGATGCCTGCTATTTGAAATCTGTCGTGCGGTCGAGGTGGCCTGTCGGCGAGCGGCGTTGAGGCCTGGTGGATGGTCACGGGAGAGAGAGCGAGGCCGGTAGATGTACGATTGGGATTGGGTCGTTGGCGGACGACATTAGGGCTTGATGGACGGTCGTGGGAGAGAGAGAACAAGGCTGGCGGACTTACGATCGTACTTGGGGCTTGGCGAACGGTAGGGAGACAGAGGCTGGAGGAGGGAGAGAGAGATTGGGATGGAGGGGAGCCGAGATTATTTGGGCGGCTTCTCTTTCCCTAAAATCTTTTAGCGGGCAATTTCTAACACACGTGTCTAGTGGGTTTGAGCGGACCTTCTCCTCAGCATGAGTTGAGGAGAGGCCTCCCCTATATATATATATATATTTATGGGATATTCTCTAAACTGCCCCATTCTAAAGGGGGCATCTTTTGCCCCTTGGGGTTATCCAATTAGATTATGCCATGTGATGCCGTTGCGCCATGTCAGATTGAAATAAAAAATGACGATTTTGGAACCCGTCAATTTTTTCTCATCCAATTTCTTGTTCGTCTTCCTTCCCGCCCATTCCATGTTTCCTCCGCCCAATTTCTATTGTACATCTTTCTTCTATCACGAGTTTGGAATCCACCCATTTGATGTCATTTGTGGTTGTGCTTCTTGCTGCCATGATGAGTTTGGGACCTGCCCATTTTTTGTTGTTAAAACTCACGTTACAGACACGCGGGTACGCGACTGGTACTCTTTTCCAAACGCACAAGTAATTTTACCTCCTCTTGTATGTGGTAGTGTCTTTTCCTACAATTGGGATTTCTTGATAGTTATAGCATGTAATGGATGTAAGACCATTTCATTTTCATAGAGAAGCAAAGATTGGTGTGACACCTCTATTTTATGATACAGGCTTCGTTGTTAAAGTTACTTTCGGATTCTATGCTTGTGATGCAGTCCCAAAAAATATTTCACGAAATGCAGAATACCCACCCTGCATGCACTACCCAATACCCATCCATCTTCTATTGATTATAGAGAAGCACAGATTGGTGTGACACCTCTGTTTCATGATACAGGCTTTGTTGTTAAAGTTACTTTTGGATTCTATGCTTGTGATGCAGTCCCAAAAAATATTTCACGATATGTGGAAAACCCACCCTGCATGCACTACCATGTACCCGTCCATCTTCTATTGATTCATGCCGTTTGTTGTTCATGCCAAGAAAACCCATTTACAATCCATCTTCTATTGATTCATGCCGTTTGTTGTTCATGCCAAGAAAACCCATTTACAATCCATCTTCTATTGATTCATGCCGTTTGTTGTTCATGCCAAGAAATCCCAATTACAATCCCCTTCATGCACTACCATCTAATTAAATGTGAATCAAAATTGTGGGACTTTTGTTTTGTGCAATCAGGATAAAAAATATGTTTTTAATAAGATTATATAAAGTTTGTAATTGTTGGGAACGTATAAGTTTATGGGAACTCATATGCAAGTTGTTCATATGAAAGAATAATTTGGATGAGACGAGGTGCCGGAAATTGTCTATAGTGTTGATGAAGGTTTAGGGTACGAGATCTCTAGATTGGTCTATTCAATAAATCAGGCAAATAGTGTGCAAAAAATAATAATATATGCAGCGGAAATTAAATCACAAGCACACACTATAAGGACACAAAATTTAAGGTGGAAAACCCTAACCGGGTGAAAAACCACCGATCCGAACTGGATAAACTATCAAACACTATGAATTTCGCAATTACAAGAAACTCAGATTTCCTCCCTATATATATCCCATATCTAAAGACTAAAGTTACCTTGTGTCGCTTCACGCTTCAACGACTTCACATCGTTGATTGGAACAGATTCAATCCAGCGCTTGACTCATCAAATCTTCTACGCAAGAAGATGATCTTTAACGAAGGATGTAGAAGAAATTGACTCTCTAGAGTACTTGGCAGCACAACTCTTCAATAAATCTCTAGAGAATATTTCTCTCAATTAGATCACAAATTTAGGACTTAAGAGATGATCTGTGTATATGGGTTGTGAGAAACACCTAATTTATAGCCCCAAATTCGTGCTAAAGATTCCTAATAATAACCCACTTAGAATAGAGAGTCCACCTCAAACTTCCACTCAAGAGTCTGGATCCAACATGAACTCAGTTCCCACTCTCGCTATAGCGAGACCACATTTTGCCATTTTGATATTTTTTTTTGGCTCTGACAGCCTGACACGGCCTTACAGTTGATTCTACTATGCATAATTTATTTTTGCCACCTTTTATCTATACTATCCAAACAGGGACAAAAAAACTTAACACCAAATATTTACTCTTCACACATTCGGCTATCTTCAAATCATCCATAGTTTTGATTCTACTACATATAGAACAGGGCCAAAGAATTTTTAGCACCAAATATTTACTCTCCACACGCTCGACTATCTTCAAACCCACAATTACAACATCAAAACCAATACTAGACTATTACTTTCTTTTGTCTCTTACCGTCCAATACAAGGTAGGTTCGGAAAGTCAACGTACTACTATCTTATTTGAGTGTCACTTATTAAGAAAAATACGTTGAATTTCTAAACTAACCCTCATGGCATAGTGCTAGACCAATGAATGCCCATTAGACCAAAAAAAAAAGTTAAGGGTTCCTTTCTAGGGCCATAAAGGTCTTTGAATCCTTAATTTCCTATGGGACAAGATTGTGCACCATAATTATCTATTAGAGATGATTAAGGTGAGTTATGATAGATTAAGGGTGATAATTCATCCTAAAATTGGGTCAAAAGGGACCCAGCCTACAGCTTCAGGTTCGCTCGAGCGGACCCTTGTTCTCTCGAGCAGACCTTATCTAGAAAGTTGATCGCTCGCGCAACCCATCGAGTTCGCTTGAGCGGTGGTTTCAGAAGGGTGTTCGCTCGAGCGGACCCATGTTCGCTCGAGCGGACTCCATCCAGAGAGGTAATCACTCGGGCGGTTCTTTTGATCGCTCGAGTGAGTATTTCAGGAAGAGAGGGTTCGCTCGAGCGGACCCCTATTCGCTCGAGCGAATGCTCTAGAATTCCTGATTTTCAGAATTCTCATGGTTTATTCTCCAATTTATTTCTCATATCCCTTCCATCACCACACCTGCACGAGTAATGGAGCCTCCATGCTCCCATTTACAACATATAAACCATCCATCCAATTTCATCAATTAAATCATAAAACATTCAAACTCATTCATTCATTAAGAGACTGGAATCATTGAGAAAGAGCCTCATTTGAATCAAATGGTAACTAAACAAGATGTAAATCCAAATTAAGCTTATACTTGCCTCACTGTCAAACCCCAACCCAGGATTAACCCAATAGTGTTTGCTTAGTGTGTGCTTAGTCTTGATTTGGGTTAGTTATCGTGGGTTAGAATGTGATTAGTTTTAGTCATGGTTATATAGCTTTGGGGGAGTTCGAGAACGTTTAGTGTTTATTAGGCTCACTCAGGAAGGCCTGGGTGTACGTGCAAGCGTGGGAAGATTGTGTTTGGTTTTGTGTTAATCGTGATTTTCATTTCATTTGATTGGTTTTATGATTATGTGCAACTTTCGTGTTTAACTCATTTGTGTTTGAAGCCCAGAAACTCAAGTTTTGGCCAAAAAGGGTAAAATAGCCTTTTCACACTCAAATCTAGACACGATTTTCGAGATCCCAAAACCATGTCAAAAATATACTTTTTGGAAACTAGATATTTCGAGGATCGTTTTATCCTTCTTCGTCAACTTCATTTGAGGCCCACAAGATCATGTTTTGACTCATGCAAGATTGGCACTAAAGGGGACCCACTTGTCTAAACACTTAAGCTACTTTCCCCTTTCCCTTTCCCCATTCCACAAACAAAAATCCTGCAACTTTTCCTTGCCCTAGATTGAAAAACCTCTTTTTCCCTTCTCCTTCTCTTCATGAATGCAAGAGCTATAAGTCTCCAAATGAAATTCTAAAACCACCATCTTCTTCCTCTCAAGACAAGCTTTCCATCTATACCATTTTCTTGAAGTTTCCTTGTGAGAAAGATCTCCATTGTCTTCTTTGCATTTCGTTTGGGCACCTCTAGGTAAGAGCTTTCAACCATCTCTTTAATGGAGTTCTTTCTACTCTTAGAGATCATGTTTTTCTAACTTGTAACCCCTATTTTGAAATGGGTTGTTGGGTTGCATTTTTGAGTGAGTTTTTTTAATGGATTTCATGGGTATTTTGTAGTTCTTGGCTTGACCTTTGGTTAGGAGTGCTTGAAGAAGATCTTGTGTTCATTTGGCTAAGGCAAGTGATCTATTTGAGTTGTTGTGCATGTGTGTTCTTGGATTTGTATTTGGTATTAATGTTTTGATTTATTAGGTTTTCATGATTGTGATCTTATTTTAGATAATGCAAGCATGTCTAATAGCTTTCCAAACTTTCAGATTTCATATTTTTGAAATGAGTCTTGTTTTGGTTGAAGTTTGGATTTGTTTTGACAAGAAAGGGTTTGAAGGTTTATGAAATGGATTCTAGGTTTATTACTTGATTTAAGTTTGAAATAATGTACCAATGTGAGCCTTGATAGCATGTTTCATTCATGTATTTAGTTTGTTAATTAGGTTGGAAAGATTGTAGAAAAGAAAGGAATGAAAGAAGGACCAGTGCACTGCAGAAATCTGAACTGGGTTCTGATTTCCGCAGTGTACGCGGTCGACCGGCCAAGGGCGCGGTCGATCGGGGACACTGGATTTTGGTCCCAGTTAGATGACCTGCTGCACTGCGGGAATGACTGTTCCTGCAGTTCACGCGGTCGACCGGCCAGGGGCGCGGTCGACCGGCAACACAGGGTCAGGTTCTCTGGAACCTGACCAAAATACTATTCACGGATTAAAAGTTACAACTTTGAGTCGACCGAGACTTGGCCGGTCGACCGGGCTCACAGTGTACGCGGTCGACCGGCCAAGGCGCGGTCGACCGGGCACATTGAGATTTTACTGTTTATGCAGATTTTTGCCCATTTGCCTTTTTCTTTTAAAATTTGAAAACTAGGCTATATTAAGGACTTTAAATAGACATTGTGTGAATCGAACTCCATGCTATGCACTAACTTCGGGGACACCAATCCTTGTATTTTAAACATAGAGTTCCAATCAACCAATGGTCAATGAATAGCCTAAGTATGTACTTGATAAAATTATCGTGTTTTAAGCGTTGATTTAAGACCGCAAGTTACATCGTGTACTCGTTTTGAAATCAAGTTTGCAAGCTCGTTCTAAGATGTGTTTCAAGTATTAAATGGGGATCACTTCTATAAGTTGTGAGCATATATGTTATGCATTTTGCTAGTCGTGCCTCGTCTTGTCGTGACAAGTGATTTCCCCTTTTATTTTCGATATGTTCGAATCGTGTTTAGCGTGTTTTGTGCATTCATGAACTCAAGTGAACACCACAGAGCTTGGACTGCCCTTTCAGTCTGATCCACTGTCTAGGGGTCCTTAAACATGTGAACTAACTGCAGATTAGTAGTGTATTTATTACACATCGTGCGTGTCCGGTTCCGCGGCCGGAATCCCGTTTTTGTGGGAATCGTGTCGTGCTATATTATGTATATTCGTTCTTGTCATGCGTGCTTACTCTTTCCATTTATAAATGATAGAGAAAGGATGGGCTCTTTGTGGATTTACTATTCATGATATATATGTTATGCATTCATGTTAGTTTGTCTTCGATTTAGTAAAGTATTTCAGTATATTTTCGATTAAACCTTGTTTTACACGCTTTCACTTAAAATGATTTCTTGCCAAACCATCGTGTTTGATGCTTGTATTTTGGTGACCAGGTGCAGGAGACCCTCCCTTTGAGGCGGAGTGCGAGGAGGAGGCCGTTGGGCCTGCCTTAGCACGTGAGTGGCAACCCGACGACGTCATGTAGACGTTTGGATGGGTCATGAGTCTCGATGGATCACTTCTTTGGGATTTTATATACTTTTGGAATTGTATTGGCCTTTGTTGGCCTCTTATTTTGGGAAGTGTAATAACTTAATATACTTTGTTAACTTTACAACTTGAAGTATTATGGGAATGCCTCGTTATGTTTTCATTCTGATATTATTTTAGTCTTGATGACGTCATGCTTATATTTTGTCATGACTTGTTAAGATGTGATTTGCCACGCGCTTCCGCATACTTAATCGTGTGAGTTGGTTGTTCCATGCGTGTTTGTTTTGGAACCCTCACCGCGGGAACCTGTGGGAGGTTTAATCATCTTTCAAATAATCTTAAATATTACACTTTATCATCTGCCGCGACCGCCTCGGTCCGGGGTCGCGACACTCACTAAAAGCTTTTCAAAGCTCTCCCTTCACTTATAGCTCAAAGACCCATAAATCCCCAGTCATCAAACCCTAGACACATACACATGGAAAAATGGCAATAAATATGCATGCATGACTGTCCAAGAGTCCTTTGACTCCTTTAGAACTCAAAACCACCAACATGGAGGGTTTGGTTCTTACCTTGACAAGATATCCAAATTTGGAAGGAGTGGGGAATGAAGAAGATGGGTTCTTGGCCACAAAGGTGAGAGGAAGAAGAAGAAGATGAAGATGAGTCCACTCCAAGCTCCCAAGGCACATGCACTAGACCTATTGATGGTTGAGAAAGAGAGAAAGAGGAATGAAGGAAAAGAGGAGAAGAGAAGCCCCTGTAGCCAATGGAAAGAAAAGAAATAGATTGGGATGGGTTTGTTGAAAGGGATATAAGAGATAATGTTCTCATTTTATAAGGAAACCCCTCCACTCACTAGTATTTCCATAATGAGTCAAATGAAAGCTCACTTACTCAAAGGTTGGTCAAATAAAGTAGAGCCTGATACGAAAATCAACGTGCTCGTCGAAATACATGCGATGATGCCAAGATGAGTTGAAATTGATGCAGAATGAGAAAATCGATAATTACGAAAAAAAACCTTCGACTCAACTCAACCGAGTCAAATCGGTTCTAACTCACCTATCTAAGACTCAAGACTCAACTGACTCAACCTTTAGGGGCTAAGTAACACTAAATACCATAATTAGAAAATAAGCACAATTAATTTAGCTAAAGCACAATTAATTAGCACTAATCAAGATTGAATTGGGTCAGGTTGTAACATTTCTCCCCCTCTCGGATTCATTCGGTCATCTGAAATCGTCGTAGCTACGTGAAGAGTTCGGGGTAGTGTTGTGCAACCTGTTCCTCGAGCTCCCTTGTGGCTTCCTCTGGTCTGTGGTGATCCCAAAAGAGTTTCACCTAACGAATGGTCCTATTCCGCAACACTTGCTCTTTCTCATCAATGATACAAAGCGGACACTCTGTTGGATTTTGAAGAGAGTTTAATGTTTGAAGCTCGGCATTGTGTGTTGGAATTATTGTCAACACATTGTCACACGAGTATAGCACAGAATGTCTCAGCTCGGCGCCGCACAAAATGTCTCCGCTCGGCACAGCATAGGATGCCTCAGCTCGGCACAGTACATGATGCCTCAGCTCGGCACAGAATGCCTTAGCTCAGAGATCGGTAAAAGAAAGGAGATCAAATAAAAGCAAAGAGCTCCGTAAAAGAAAAAATCACGGTAAAAGAAAGGAGATCGGTAAAAGCAAAGAGCTCGGTAAAAGAAAGAATCACGGTAAAAGAATGGAGATTGGTAAAAGCACAGAGCTCGGTAAAAGCATTGAGCTCATCATGACAGCTCAGTTCATCGAAGCGCAAAGCTCAAGAAGAATCAAAGCAGAGTTCGGCAAAGCATTATGGTCGGTAAAGCGCAGTGCGTGGTTAAGCACTGAGCTCGGTTAAAGCATCAAGCGTTGAGCCTGGTTAAAGTGTCAAGCAAAGCTCGTTTAAGCACTGAGCAGCTCGGTAAGTCACAGAGCTCGTTTAAACACTGAGCAGCCCGGTAAACTCGTTCAAGTACTGAGCAGCTCGGTATAGCGCAAAGCTCGTTCAAGCGTTGAGCTCCGTCAAGCATTGAGCTCGGTAAAGCGCAGGTGAAGCACTGATGTCAGTTAAGCGCAGAGCTCAAAACAGAAAGTCACGCGAGTAAATAGGGGATCTCTTCCAATCCTTGAAGGAGTGCTCAAAACAGAAACTTGCACGAGAAAAAACAGGGGAGCACTTTCTATCCTTGCAGGAGTTTCCAAAACCTCTCCTAGTCCTTTTGCAATCACGAATTAGGGTTGGAAAATCCTATAAAAAGGCATGCTAGGGATCGTTGAACATACACAGAAAGACACACAGAGACAGACAGAAAGAGGGAGATTCGTGAGGGTGTGTGAGCTTGCAAGGAGTTACTGCTGTGATTCCGTTACAGCAAGTAAAGAAGAAACTCTGCATCAAGAAGATAGTTCTTCATCAATAGTTTCTTCAGATAAGTGTCTCTCAATTCATATTTATTAAGAGTCTGATTATATGGGATTGAGAGTGAGAGATTAATTTCTGTAAAGGGTTCTTCTCTAATCATTGTAAAATATCAAGTGGGTGCTTGGTATTGGGGTTTGGTGATCCTGTCTGTTGGTGCAAACGAATTGTAAAGGGAGTTGTTGCTTCCTAGATAGTGGGTGCTATCTGAAACAGGGGTGGGTGCTCCTTGAAGTTGAAGCTTCAGAAATAATCAGTAAGACTAGCCTCGGATTGGTGTCCGGGTAGTCGTTACACCGTGGACGTAGCCTTTGGGTGAACCACGTTAAAACCTTGTGTTCCTGTGGTTGCTTGATTTTTGTTTTACTGCTTTGTTTAGTTGGACTTATTTAAATTCAAGTAAAAAGTATTGAGACATCACTGATTCACCCCCCCCCCCCTCTCAGTGATCGTGTGATTCTAACACGCTCGACGTATGTTGAGTCTGGTTTGATCTAGACTTCCTTGTACTAAATAATGTGAGACGGATCGCAGGCATACTTGCGGAGCATAGAAACATGCAATACATCATGTACTCCTGCGAATTCGGGCGGAAGCTTCAATCTATAAGCGACATCACCTAATCGTCTTTTGATCTCAAACGGTCCCACATATCTTAGTGAGAGTCTACCTTTTACCTTAACCAAATTGTACCTTTCATTAGAGACGTCTTCAGAAATACCCAATCTCCGACATGAAATTCAAGTTTCGTTCTTCTGCTGTCCACGTAGCTTTTCTATCTAGATGGAGTTGTCTTCAATCTCTCCCTGAGTTGAAGAACTTTTTCGGGTGTGTCTGCACTAATGGTTGGTCCATGGAAATTCCTAATGCCGACCTCTTCCCAACAAACTGGGGTCCTGCAGCCATGCCCATGTGGTGCTTCAAAAGGCAACATCCTAATGGTCGAATGAAAGCTATTGTTATACGCAAACTCACATAGAGCCAAATGCTCATCCCACTCACCACAAAGATCAAGAACGCTAGCTCGAAGTATGTCTTCTAAGGTCAGTATGGTGCATTCGGACTGTCCGCTTGTTTGCGGATGGTAAGCGGTGCTGAAGCTGAGTTTGGTGCCCATTGACTGCTGAAATGATTGCAAAAACGAAGAAACAAACCCCGTATCTCTATCGGAAACTATCGAAACTGGGGTACCATGCAATCAGACTATCTCTTTCACAAAAAGCTTAGCCATTTCGTTAAACTTCATACCCTTCTTGAAAAGAAGAAAATGAGCTGATTTAGTCAACCGATCAACTATCAACCAAATCACATTATTCTTTCGACTAGTCAGCGGTAGACCTGAAATGAAGTCCATCGATATGTGTTCCCATTTCCATTGAGGAATAGACAAAGGGTGCAATAAACCCAGAGGCTTCCTATACTCAAATTTCACACGTTGACAAGTGTAACACTTGAACACAAATTATGCGATTTCCCTCTTCATATTGTTCCACTAGAATCGCCTCTTGAGATCCCTATACATTTTTGTACTCCCAGGGTACATGGCGTATCTGGCATTATGTGATTTTGTCAAAATCGGGATTATCAGCTGATCAGTCTTCGGTACACACAATCGGTTCCTGAAATACAAGACTCCATCCACCAATTGGAAATCAGGCTTCTCGGTAATATGATCTCTTATCTTAGCCAAATTAGGGTCCTCGAACTGTTCATTTTTTATCCGATTCATTGGTTCAGGTTCGTACACGGACAAGACAGCTAACATCACCGAGTCACTAAGCAATTGGACCTCTACATCCAGTTCCTTGAAAGCATCTAACTTGAACCATTGTTCACTCATGGCTACAAGTAGGGAATACTTCATGCTCAAAGCATCATCCACAACGTTTCCTTTTCCCGAAATGTATTTAATTAGAAAATCATAGTCCTTTATAAATTCTAACCATTGTCTCAGCCTCATGTTGAGATCTTGTTGAAAGAATAGAAATTATAGAGTGCGATGATCTGAGTGCACTTCAAATTGTTCTCCATAAAAATAGTGTCTCCAAAGCTTTAGTGCAAATATGATAGCGGCTAACTCAAGATTGTGGGTGGCATAATTCCTTTCATGATTCTTCAATTGCCTTGATCTATAAGCTACAATTTTGCCATTTTGCATAAGAACACACCCCAAACCAACTCTAGAAGCATCTAAATAAATCACAAATCCTCCAATACCCTTGGGTAAAGATACAATTAGGGCGGTTGTCAACTTCTCCTTCAAGGTTTGAAAACTGGCCTCACATTCCTTAGTCCAAATAAATTAATGGCACATCCTTCCTAGTCAACTTAGTCATTGGGACTGAGATCTTAGAAAATCTTTGACAAATCTACTGTAGTATCTTGCAAGGCCCAGGAAACTCCAAATCTCTGCCACCCTCCTTGGACTTTGCCAATTTATAATGGCTTCTATCTTCGTTGGATCCACCCTTAGGCCATCTCGAGTAATAAAATGCCCTAAAAGGCTACTTGTTCAAGCCAAAAATCACACTTCTCAAGTTTAGCGTACAACTGGTGTATCCTCAAGTGCTAAAGTGATGATCTGAGGTGGTCTGCATGTTCTTCTCGTGGCTTCGAGTACACCAAAATATCATCGATAAAAACTACAATAAATTGATCAAGGTAAGGAGCGAAGATCCTATTCATTAACGCCATACATACCGCCGATGCATTGGTCAAGCCAAAGGGCATCATAATAAATTCTTAGTGACCATATCTCGTACTGAAAGTTGTCTTAACAATGTCTTGCTCACGGACTCTCAACTGGTAGTATCCCGATCTGAGATCGATCCTTGAAAAGTAAACTGCTCCCTGAAGCTGGTCAAACAGTTCATCAATTCGAGGCAATGGGTACTTGTTCTTTATAGTCACTTGACTGATATGCCTGTAGTCTATACACATCCGAAGAGTACCATCTTTCTTCTGCACGAATAACACCGGAGCTCCCTAGGGTGATACACTAGGACGTATAAGTCCTTTGTCCAGCATATCTTGTAATTGCTCCTTCAATTCTCTGAGTTCCATTGGAGCCATTCTGTACGGTGCCTTCGAAATCGGAGCGGTGCCCGGTACCAAATCAATAGGAAAGTTCACTTCCCTAGGCGGAGGTAATCCTGGAACCTCATCAGGAAACACATTCAGTAATTCACACGCCACTGGAATTTCTTCTAACTTCACAAGTGGTTTCTTCTCTGAGATAAGGGCGAAGTAACCTTCACAGCCACTCTCTAGGAGCTTCACAGCATCTAACGCTGACACGAGTCCGGTGTTGGATCTCTCTCCGCACACACTCAAATATCACGTTTGACTCTGGTTCCTCCACCTCAAAGGTGATAGTTTTGTGGAAGCAGTCAACACAAGCTCGATATCTTGCGAGCCAATCCATCCCAAGGATGACATCGAAATCATGCATCACCAGAATTATCAAATCTCCTGGCATTAGCAATTCCCCAATCTGAACACTACACTTGGGGTAGTAGTTATCACAAGCTACTCGTTTACCCACCGGGGTAGTCACCATCGGCACGATTGGTAGCGACTCAGGCGGTTGCTGAAGTCCACAAGAAAAATGGGGTGCCACAAATGAATGTGTGGACCCCGAATCAAACAGAGTCTTTGCATTCCTCGTACATATCAAAATAGTACCTTCTACCACATTTTCAACTGCTTCTACCTATTCATGATTCGTTGCAAAGAGTCTCCCCGCTTGTTATGGTAGCTGTTGGGCCTGCTAACGCTGTTGTCCTGGCCTTCCTTGTTGTTGTCGTTGCTGCTACTGGGGTCTGGGAGGTGGTGCTAGTAATGCCAACTGCTGAGGTGGGGTTGGGAGTGCTGGCCTGGTTGGCTGTTGAGGAAGTTACTATTGAGGTGCTCTATAACCCGCTTTGTCTCTAGGACAGGCTGCTGCCCGGTGCTCCATGGATCCACATATAATGCACGCACCGGCATTTCTCCAACACCTCTCAATGGGGTGCCCCTTGCCACAAGTCTCACACTTTGGCACCCTAGGGCCAATCACCACACCTTTATGTCTCTTATGTTGAAAACTATTTCCAGAGTGAGAAATACTCTTCTTAGGATCAGCATTCCTCTTCTAGATAGCCATCTCTTCAACAGTATATGCTCTGTCTACTGCATCATCAATGGTTTCGGGCCTCTTGTACATCACCACATGTTCCTCATACATCGGATGAAGCCCGCCAATGAATCTCTTCACTTTCTTTTCTTTAGTATCAACTAAATCCTTGGCAAACTTGGACAATTGAAGGAAGGTATGTACATATGTCACCACCGTCATCTGATTTCTGCTTGAGAGAGATGAAATCTTTTTCTTTTCTCCGGTACACGTGATCTAGTATGAACTTGCAGCGAAACTGTTTTTGGTAGGTCTCCCATATAGTGGCGTTGGACATGACTTTGTAAGCATCTCTTACGCTCTTCCACCAATCCTTAGCAACGCCTCAAAACAATGAGGTAGTGAGCACTACCCGTTGCTTGTTGTCGCAGATCACCATTTCGAACACATCTCCTATGTGCTGTAACTACTCATCAGCCTATATCGCATCTTCTTTTCCCTAGAACTTTGTAGCTCCTCTCTTTCGGAACGTTTCATATGAGGTATTCGGGTCATATTCTTTAGACTGGATGACCACTTGGGTTCCCAGATTTGGCTGTGCTTGACCTGGCCTAGCCATCAGTGTTACCTGATGCTCATTTGTCTTGGTCATCTGCTCCATTGGCATCATCATACGAGCTTCCATAGAAGGAGGATCATTTTCCAATAACACAAACGAGTCATCATTATGTGATTCGCTGTTTCCACCATTGTGCCCACTTTTGGAGCCGAACGCCATTAACCTATAAAATAACTGTAAGAGTTAGGATTATAGTCTAACTCTCTCCACACACTACTATCAATAGATACAAATGCTAACAATAAAACTACAACTAACAATAAACTAGCCCTGACAATTCTATACTCTCAATCGATTCTAACGCGTTCTCACAACGTTCAAATTAGTTTTTAAGTCTTGTAAGAAGACTTTTAGGGCTCTGATACCATACTTACATATGTCACATTCTGGTCCCAAATCACCCTGGCCTAGAGTAATCCCCGAGGTGAGACACATGTACTCCCGTGATACTGTACCTGTCTTGAGCCAAATACAACACAGGAAGGAGAAAACAACATTTTTCCACACGTGAGTCGAGCTCACTAGAACATAACAATAACATTTAAATCATAGCGGAAGTTGTAATTCATACACATAAAAGTATCATTTCCCATTCAATCCAATTAAACATTCAAGTTAATACAAAAGAATTACACAAATATATACATTGATTTACAAAAGAGGGTGTAATAAAAGAACCCCATACAACTGTACCAAGAATATGATCAAAAGTATCACTGAACAACTAAGCATGACCCCCACACACTAATTGCAACTCTCAAAATGTACACCATACCCTCCGGTGGGGAAGAATCTACGCTGGCCCTTGCTTCAACCACTCCTCTAATCCTGGAGGAACCTCCTCAGTACCCTCCTCTCTCTCCTGGGCCTTTTCAAGGCTGGGAGTTACACCTGCGACTGTAACACCAAGAGTAGTATCTCAATTCGACGATTCAGCAAGTATAGGCATTAATAAGGAAATACATAATGTTTCAAATTGAATTGATAGACGATTAAATTAACAGATGTCAATGTTAAATAATAACTAGGTAGATTGTCAAAAAATCGAATAATTTATGCTTGTGAATCAAAGGGGAATAAGACATACTAATTGGCTACTACATTGAGCTCATCCTCTCAAAAGAGAGCGAATATAGTTGGGATGTCACAAGTGGCCCGGCCAAATGTTAGCTGGCTACCCGGGTCTGGCATTTCGGTGCTCCAAAATAACTAAACCAAGTTCAACCCCGTCGGGTATCACATGGTTGAAGTTAAATAGTGCCGACTCGATTGAATCAAATAATAATTGGATTGGACTAAGTTTACTATCACTTGTTCATACTTGAATCGAATAATAATCACGTCCACACGAATATTTACTCAATCCGCATTTCCAACGAATACCGAAATGGTTATACGATAATTAAGCCACGAATTGGAATTAGAAAATCGAACCACCATGAATACTAATAATGCAACCAATATACTAAATTAGGATTTGATATCAATAAAGAAATTGGACTTCAATATGAAATGTAATAATTTAAAGGAATCAAGACATTTTTACTAACCAATACTAGACTATTACTTTCTTTTGTCTCTTACCGTCCAATACAAGGTAGGTTCGGAAAGTCAACGTACTACTATCTTGTTTGAGTGTCACTTATTAAGAGAAATATGTTGAATTTCTAAACTAACCCTCATGGCATAGTGCTAGACCAATGAATGCCCATTAAACCAAAAACAAAGTTAAGGGTTCCTTTCTAGGGCCATAAAGGTCTTTGAAGCCTTAGTTTCCTATGGGACAGGGTTGTGCACCATAATTATCTATTAGAGATGATTAGGGTGGGTTATGATAGATTAAGGGTGATAATTCACCCTAAAATTGGGTCAAAAGGGACCCAGCCTATAGCTTCAGGTTCGCTCAAGCGGACCTCATCCAGAAAGTTGATTGCTCATGCGACCCCTCGCGTTCGCTTGAACGGTGGTTTCAGAAGGGTGTTTGTAAGGTACGCGACCTTACTGGGTCGGTTGGGCCCAACAGCAGGCCCATTGACCAAGTGATGATATAGAACTAAAGTGCGAAAGATAACAAAAACAATCATCACAAAGCATTCACCATAACACAAGGATTTATAGTGGTTCGGCCTCAATGCCTACATCCACTACAGGCTTGTGATCCAACACCCCATCGGATTTCCACTATTTATGCTTTTCAATAGGCTAAGCAATAACATTTGCAATATGCTTTCCAAGGCTAAGCAATAACCTCTTACACTATACTTTTCTTAGGCTAAGCAATAACCTCTACAACCAAAAGGTTGGTTATCTCTCTACGTAGTGTCTAAATACACTTGATGGAGATACAATTTAAGCTCAATACAATTGCCTCTTAAATAGGCGGATATGAAAGTGAAAATCTAATTCACACACACACACACACTATGAATGCAAAGATGAATGCACAATGTATATGTATGATGTCCTCAATCAATTTGAAAATTAAAGCTCATAAATGTATGCCAAAGGTTTTTAAAAGTTTTAGCTCATAAAAACATTTATGATTGAGGAAACAATGCTAATCACATGTTAAAAACAACTTGTAAAAGATTTACCTATCTAGTTCAAGCAAGTTGTGAAAGTTTAAGAACAAAACATGTAATGCATAAGGATTTCAATCAAATTAACAATGAAGCTTAATATATGTATGCTTAAAGCATTTTGAAAGTGTAAAACACAAAAGTAGATTTGATTGAAATCAAGGGACAAATTACATGTACTTAAAATACAACTTGAAAATGATATACCTATCAAAGCTAAGCAAGTTGTGAAACTTTAAAACAAAAGTACATATGATTTGTAAAGTTGTTGAATCCAAAACATAAGATAGATTTAAAAGTGATTTTCTTATGATGATAAACAACAACCAAAGATTCAACCAAGTATAGGAATCATGTTTACATATAATTTCAAAGATGTTTATAAAAACATGATTTACTTAGATATACCAATTTAAGTACTACTTGGTTTGAATCAAAGTGTTGCATTCAAAACAATAAATCAATTCAAAACATATACATGTTAAGGACACAACAAATCATAGTTTATCATGCTAGAAAGGATTTACCAATATTTAAAATAAAGCATGAAAATATATTATTAAGAAAAGTAAAGCTTACTTAGAGATTTAACTTCATTAATCCAAGCATTAGCTTTCCAAATGTCCCTTATCCTTCCTTAGCTCATTCCCCTTTGATTGGCCTCAAAACATCTCAAGGAGGGCCTCTTTGTTCCTCAAAATTTCTTTAGGAATGAGCTTCTTTTTATACAAAAAAAAAAAAAATGCCCAACGGCTAGTCCCCGGTCGACCTGGCCTTCAACGATCATAAATCTGACCGTTTGAAAAAGAGCTTAACGGCTCTTTCCCGGTCGACCTGCGGTGAGCTCGGTCGACCGGGTCCATGGGCTCGGTCGACCGGCCACACTGCGAGTCGACTGGGCCTGGGACCTTTTTCTCCCAAAAATTATATTCTTAAAGTATTTTCTTGTGGGGACTTTTGGGCCATGGAATCAAGCATGGAAACATGTTTTAAATCATTCTAAGAGTTTTAAAAACATGAAACCTAATATGCCGAAGATGATTTGAAAGATTTAAAACCAAAGGCTTGCTTGATTCAAAAAGATCTTTTCAAAACAAATTGCATCCAAGTTTAAAATCAAAACATGCATGAACCAAGATTTTTACAAGTCTTAAAAACAATGCATGTATAAATTAAGATATCAAGATTTTCTAAATTAATGCAAGTGTGAAAATTCAAATGATGCTGAAATGATAATGCATCCATCAAATTGCAATACACAAAATTCCTAGCATAGACTTTGAACGAGTTTCTCTTAGCATTAGAATAGTGTCTGCGAAGTTTCGTGCGAATCCGAGTGTGTTTGACCTAGTTAGGGGGGTAGTTTACAAATTAGGAAAATTTGAGTGTTTTTCTGAAAAATCCCAATCGCCGTGATTTTGGGTTCGTTGGAAAGATCTCGTCGCACTGATCATTTTTGTCTCTTGGCTCATTGTGATCTGATAACCAGAAACCCTTCAATTGAGTCTTTTCCCCTTCTCTTCTTCTTAAGTAGGGGATTAGCCCTAATTCATTTTTACTTCTCTGCAACGAACATTCTGTAGCCTCCTCTTCTTCTTCGTTTTTCTAAGTTCCAGAACTCTCTCCAGGAGAGACCATCTCAAAGATTCGAGCCGCTCATCTTCTTCCTCTTGATCTCCTCTCTCTCTTGATCCTGGTTTGGGAAAGCCTTTCTCATCTTCATCTTTTCAATCACCTTCTATTTTGATAGATTTAGGTCTGATCTTGATCTTTTCATTTCTTTTCCTCTCCTCTACGTTTCAGATTACCTTTGGTTGGGGTAGATCGTGGTTTTCGTGGTAGTAGGGCTCCTCCTCGAGTTTTCCCCAATTTCCATCTTCTTCTTGGTTGTGGCAAGTAGATCTCCAAATTTCAATATAACATGGATGCTTTGTTTTATTGATTGATATTGATTAAATGATAGAATACCTAAATGCCAAGCTGTTTGGATTTTTATTTGTAGAATCACATGTTAGATTAGGTTTTGGTAATCGCTTAATTTAATTTATAATTGATAATTTTAAATTTGATGTAAATGGATGGAATGGATTGTTTGGGGAGTATGATGGCTTAATCTTGTGTAGGTGAATCCTTGGAAGGGTTTAGAATGGGGTGGGAATTGGTATAGGTCGTAGGAACAGCAGAATTGGGTTTCTGCATTCGAACGTTCGAACTTGTGGATGGTAGGCTAGAGATGAACATTCGAACATTCCTCCTGAACGTTCGAACGTTGGCCTCTTCGGGTGATTGGCCTGGACTCTGAACGTTCGAACTCTAGACCTCTCGGGCGTTGGGAGTGAGACGTTGAACGTTCGAACGTTCCTTCCTAACATTCTAACGTTCGACTCCTCGGGCGAGGTTGGCCTAGAGCGAGAGTTCGAACTCTTGGGTTCGAACTCTCCTCCAAGAGTTCGAATTCTCGATATTTAACTGATGTTTGGGCAGATTTCCAAAGGCCATAACTTTTGAACCGTGCGTTGGAAAGCTCTTGGAATGTAGAATCCAATGAAACATGTTTCATGAAGATTGGAGATCAGGAAGTGAGGTAAGGATTGAGATTAATAATTCAGACCACGTTTTGCTAGAAACAAGACTGTTAACCTAGGTTTGGGCCTTAGACATTGGAAACCATGAACCCACTCACATATGACCATGAATAGGGTTAAAATCGTAGCACATGGCTTGGTGTGCTTCGATGGGTTGTCTAGGTATTCGTGTGCTACACATGGGGCGACCAAATGCGTATGGAACTGGATCAATCGATGCTCAACATGATTGCACACCGAGGAACTTCCCTAGAAACATCGTTGATCCAATTTCCACACATACTCCGTTAGATCATGTGAGGTACAAGGATGACAACATGTACCTAGGTTGGATTGTAATTCTTCCTTGACTTGTTAATTATATCCGTTGAATTCGTTTCCTTGAATACTCAATTAGCATAAAACACTTCTCTAATTATGAAACATAAATTCTTGTAGATTTAGGTCTTGGACCTGACTTAGAATGTACCTTCGAACCCCGTGTCATGTAAGGATGAACATGACTGGCTAATGTATAAGGGATTATCGTGTGGTTTGATTTGTTCAGTGATGTCTTGAATGAGATAATCCCTATAATCATGTCTTGTATATTGAGTTAGCCAGACTTGCTTATCTTGGTTTTCCATTGTGTCAACACCACATCATTATCATTTGCATTTCATGGCCAGCTACAGTTTGGGGTTTATTGATGGGCCGGTTACTCGGACATCGGGGTGGACAGTCGGCTTTGGACGGCGTCCATGGCGTTGAATAGTTGGGAGCGGGCTTGGACCATGCTACTATTTCCCAGGATCGGGAGCTAGAATCCCCATAGAGTCGGACTTTGGTATCAATAGTCTGGATTGAATTGTTACTGGTACCCCGTGAGGAGGCTAGGACATCCACGAAGTCTCCCTCTTGATTCTTGCATTGCATTGCATGGTTGGCGGTGATTACAAGTTGATGTTAGGTTCCGTTTATTGCTTCTGATGATTATTACTCATGTTGTATGCCTAGTATCGTTCCCTTGTATTCTTATGATCTTATACTTGTCTCTAATTCTTACACTTGATGCATGTTATGTTTATTGTATTTTGCTTATCTATTGCTCAACATGTTGTTGACTTGTTCCTTGGTGTGCAGACTCCTCAGGTGATTACTACGAGGAACCAGCAGGTGAGGAGATCCCAGAGGATCTCCAACCAGCAGAGGAGAAACGAGAGTGGCGTGCCGATGACGTAGAGTAGCGTCATCATTCCCGGCACGAGAGCAATTCACTTGGGGCACTCTTAGATTTTTATATACATTCTTTTATTGATCCCTTGCTGTCGTACCTCTATCTCATTGACTTTATTCATTCAATGGTTGTAGTTATTGGGATTATATTGTAAATAATCTAACTCCTTGATTAGTCTTAAAGTTGTTCCATTGCAACTTTAATTTTAATGAGATTATTATTCATTGTTGATATCCATATATGGTTTGAATCGTATGAGTTCTGCAAATGGTTATATTTCTTGAGGTTTGAAATGCAATATCCCCACAACGGACTTACGAACCTTGAGCCTAAAGGGCAAATTTTTTAATTAGCCATAAATTTCACTCCCCGGATCCGATTTATTCTCTAATCGGGTTCAAGGGATGTGACAATGTTCACTCGAGCGGACCCATGTTCGCTCGAGCGGACTCCATCCAAATAGGTAATTGCTCGAGCAGTCCTTTTGATCGCTCGAGTGAGTATTTTAGAAGGGGGAGGGTTCGCTCGAGCGGACCCCTGTTCACTCGTGGGAATGGTCCAGAATTCCTGATTTTCGGGATTCTCATGGTTTCTTCTCCCATTCATTTCTCAAATCCCTTCCATCACCACACCTGCACTAGTAATGGAGCCTCCATGCTCCCATTTACAACATATAAACCATCCATCCAATTTCATCAATTAAATCATAAAACATTCAAACCCATTCATTCATTAAGAGATTGGAATCATCGAAAAAGAGTATCATTTGAATCAAATGGTAACTAAACAAGATGTAAATCCAAATTAAGCTTATACTTGCCTCACTAAAAGCTTTTCAAAGCTCTCCCTTCACTTATAGCTCAAAGACCCATAAATCCCCAATCATCAAACCTTAGACACAAATACACATGGAAAAATGGCAATAAATATGCATGCATGACTATCCAAGAGTCCTTTGACTCCTTTAGAACTCAAAACCACCAACATGGAGGGTTTGGCTCTTACCTTGACAAGAGATCCAAATTTGGAAGGAGTGGGGAATGAAGAAGATGGGTTCTTGGCCACAAAGGTGAGAGGAAGAAGAAGAAGATGAAGATGAGTCCACTCCTACACTACAAGAAAAATTACATTTAGCACTGGATAAAAACCGCCGCTATATGTATGAAAACCGCCGATAATACCTTTTGCGGTGGAAAAATGTTCGCCGCCACTTTTGTCGTAGAAAATCCCATCGCTGATTGTATTTTCAGCGGAATAGGGGCTACTACTAAAAAATTATCAATAGTGACGGTTCTAAACCACCACTAATTATTATAATATGCCGCTATTGATTCATATCGTTTTCACTGTTATATTTATAACTGCCTGCTGCTATTTGTATCTTGTAGCAGCAGACATCACAAACTGCTGCTGAAAACCCATGCAACTTATAGCAGCAGACATCACAAATTGTTGCGTGTGGCCTCAAGTCAGTTTAGTACTTATTCATTAGGTGTCTTTATTATAGGTTTTATTATTGGTTTTAAATGAGCAGGAGAATAAGAAAAGGCACTTGTGATTTTAAAAAAGTTGGCCCTGCCCAATATTTGTAACACAAAAGGAAGAATATGGGATCTAGACACAACTGTGCTAATTTGTTACATAGGAACTCAATGTGAAATGATCTCCACAGTTGCTACATATATATATATATATATAAAACAATGGCTGATTCACAATAACCATGGTTCCACCAACACAAAATTCAGCTCAAATGTCTAATTTCAAGACTTGCATTTGGCCATCTCATTACCTTGATGTGCCCATCTAATCAGTGGTTCAAATCAACAAACCAAGGCCCATCCATATGATCCAAACCACCCCAAAATATTGCTGAGAAAATCAGGAGATTAATAAATGGAGAGAATCACCCAACCAAAAAACACAAGGCCCCACCACCCACCACCACCACCACCACCACACCCACCTTCCTAAATGATTCTTAAGTTATTACTACCTAGCAGACAAACCCACATAAAAATACTTCACTTCTCCACAAAAAACCCTCTCCTTTCAATTTCCACTCATTTCTTCCGTGTCTTCATCATTTCCTTCCTATTTTTTTCCCATTGAGGGAGGAGATTTCATCAAGTAGAAGAAGCAGAAGCAGAACTAGCACTAGAGAAATGCAAGGAACTGGTGGTGATTCTTCTGGTAGCTCTAATAGGAGTTCCATCTCAACAGTTTGTAGCTCTTATAGATTTCTCCATGACCTCAGTCAGCATTTCGCTTGAGATGCCATCACTTGTGCTTCTTTCTTCCTCTTTGTCCATCAAGCAATCATCTGCAACAAATTTGCAGTCTTAGTACAGTTCTGTAGGTTGTAAACCTTTGTAACAAGAATGAATGTATGTCAGTAAGATATTTCACTACCATTCAACTATTTTATCCACTAGGGAGGCTTCACAGTTTTCCAATATTTTGAGTGAGAATCAATTCATAGAACATGAACAATTAAAATAATTGCTAAAAAAAAAAAAAAAAAAAAACCCTTAGCAGATTCAGCAGGCACTGTCCCATCTCCATCCACATAGGAATATTGAGGCTGAAAGAAAGCAATAGCAATGAGAAATAATTATATCTATAAATATATGCACCTCAACATTCACACAAATGAATGCATGTATGCATGTTGATAGTACAAGCATCCACTTACAATTGTATGGCATGTTTGGGAGAAATCACCAATTGGAGAGGTTTCTGATCCATAGCTACATTAAAGAGAAAAGGTACACAATAATTAGAGTAACTTACAACACAAGTGATTATTAAATGCATTCAATTTGGATTAAAACTTAAGAAGACCCAACATTTTAGAGATTCAAAGATTTCAAAATCCTATCAAATCTTGCAAAGGGGAAATATTTATACCAGTAGTCATTCGAGTAAAGCAGGCGACCACTTTTTATGAAATGACTTAACATATGCAGCTGCACCTGAGATATGTGGGCATGACATGGAAGTCCTTGATAGTATGTTGTAATTAACATATCTTTTGTCTGTTTCAACTGATGTCAACTTGGCCACAGGAGAAAATACAGCTGATATGTCCATCCTTGGTGCGGTTATATCCAGCTAAAAAAATGATGACACAACATTGTCAGGTGTGAAATTGTTGATTTCTTGCATAAACTGAAAATTTCTATGAAATGGAACCAAAATAAAGATACCAGATCCATTCATGGAATAGCAAGCAACCTTTAATATGTCCGGAGAAATGTGGTTTGGTCCTCTAGAAGAGTAGGAAACCAAATATGGGGCTGTGACATCATGTATAGACTCACTTTTGAGTATTCTTGCCATTGGATTTCTGTTCAATGAAAACTCTGTAAGTAAAAGTAGTCATTTGATCGTTTTGAAACATCTGATAAAGAACAATATTTTCTATACCAGAAAAAAATGTTGTTATGTTGATTAAGCATTTGAGTAGGAAACAAGCTTGGATTAGTGGTTCCCAATATCAATATAGGCGAATAAAAATGCGAGTTTGTGTGATATTATGATGGTCAGAAACAAATGGTAAATAGACCAGTAATATGAATGTTTGGAGCTAGGGTGCTTTGGGATCTTTTATGTGGATACGGACCAGACCCTATTTGGAGATTCATATTGTGAGGCACCACCCTTGGTGGGCCCTCATTTTGAAATTGAATATTATTAATTACAGTAATATAGCATAATTGTACTAATTAATAGGGGTTATCAAGGGTAGATAAATATTATCCTAAGTTTTAGCCTATTAGGATTTAGTCCCATTGTGTATTTTATAGATTTATAGGGTGTCTTTTTATAATTTTTATAGGATTTTAGAAATTGAGGCCCTTACTAGTAAATAGGTTTTTGTAAGGGGGGTTTTCCACACTTGAGAATATTCTAGAACCTCTACCAAAGGACCTAAATGCCCATGTCCTTATCCACATTCCTATGCAAACAGAAAGGTCATTTTTGTTAATTGTCCCAAAAACCTTAGCCTATATAAACTAAACTATTGCATTGGGAAATGAACCCTAAATTTACTCTCATTTATCCCTCATTTACCTCTCATTTCACAAAACCCTAACTAAAACCCTAATTCCCCAAAACCCTAATTTCAAGAAGAAGAAGGGGATTACCTCCAACCTATTGTTACTACAATCTCCTACAGGCTCTCTCTTACCAATCTCTTCTTCTTCTACAACTTAAGGTTTGGTAGATTGGATTTGATTTGGATAGCTTAGATTGAGTCTTATTGCTATTTTCCCTTGCAATCCGGATTTGAGGCAAGTACAATATACTCACCTAGCATAGAATGCATGATTTTTATAAGGGAAAACCCAAAACCAAAAACCCATATCCAAATGTCATTTCAAAATCCTTGCCTTGAGACGGTACATGACCCCTCTCATTACCACGAAATCCCTTGGAAGCTCAAAAAAGCAACTCCATCAAAAGAAAAACGCTCAAGACTCTTGGTCAAGCAAGAAGATCTCCTTCAAATTCTCTTCGAGGCACACCGACTGCTAGAGTTGAGCACCTCGTCGCTGTACCTCGAGGGGGCATTTGTTGACACCAAAAATGTCACTATGTCCCTTCAACACCAAAAGCTACATGGAGCCACATCCTGCCATAAATAGGAAGGCGCCACTTCAAGTACCAGATCTTGTCAGAATCAAACAAAAACTGCAAGATCCTTCAAAGCAGCCAAAAGAGGGGTACACATGAAGTTTCGGGCCATTTCAACATCATTTGGCCTAACTTCACTCCTCCGACAGCCAGACAGGAGCTCCCGGCAGCGACAGTGTCGAAGACTTCAAAACTTCGATCAGAGCCTACGGATGGTCTCAAAATACCTCCAAAAGGCCCCCTGCCAAATTTCAAGTCAAACGGACGACGTTTGACCCTTCATCAACTCTCGGGAAGCAAAAACAGGCCTAGCAGCGGCGGAGCACCCCGGAGTCATGGCATCCAAATTGGAGCTAATGGATCATCTCAAAATGACTCCAATAGGTCCCCTGTCAAGTTTTAGGTCAAACGGACATCGTTTGGCCTAGTTTCAAAGCTCGACATTTTCCTCGAGGTGAAATCAAGGCGAGCATTTGCGGGACCCCAAAAGGCTTCAAAACTCAAACCAAAGCCCATGGTTGGTCTTACTTACTACTCAGGAGGCTCCCTGTCAAATTTCAGGTCAATCGGACATCGGTTGACCACAAGTCAAAGCTCGACATTTCTCTCATGGCGAAATTAAGGGAAGCATTTGCGGTACCCCGAACAGCTTCAAAACTCAAACCAAAGCCTATGGTTGGTCCTATCTACTGTTCAAGAAACTCCACGTCAAATTTCAGGTCATTCCGACATCGTTTGGCCTAGTTTCAATGCTTGACAAAAAATCGGCAATACCGCACAACAAAGTCTTCGGCTTTCCAGAAAAATAGGAAACTTTGTGCTCCGATTTGCGTGGCTTCTCGTCGGGTTTTCTTCAAGAGAATCAGGCCAATAAATGAGGGGAAATGCCAGAAAAAATACAGAAGAAAAAAGAATGAAAAAAGATCGAAAAACGGCGAAGAAAAGGCGACCGAACGGCGGCTGAGAAATGGGCCCAAAGCCCATGGTCGCCGGCGACCATGGAATTCCGGCGATCCGAAAATCGCCGGAAGACCCCTTTTTCGGGTCCTTTTCGCGTTTCAAGTTGATTGGCCCCTGTGATTTTTCCAAAATCTGATTTTTCGTGCATAAAATCCGTCGATCTTCGTCAACATCACGGATTCGCCGCCGAAATCATTGGATGATCATTAGATGCCTCGGAATCGCCAACCGGCCGACAAAGAAAGCACGCTTTCCGCCCGCCCGATCGTGAAATCGACAGGACAGATGTTGCCGGCACGTTGACATTAATCAATGTCTGAAATTGCATCGCCATCCGACATCAAACAACATGTGGATCCACCGGCGGTCATCGCAAGAAGAATTCCAAAAGACGCGGCGCGGCCTGCGACTCTTCAGGCGACTTGGCAACCAATTAATGAGGTTAAATGACCCATTTTATGACAAGTTAATGCAGTCATTAACTCATTATTTTGGACGGCCCAATCAAAAGCAAGCAAATGGGAGTTACAAGTCAAAGGATTTATGGCATTAAAGCCATGAAACTCCTCCCATGATGGGGATTAAAGACAATTAAAAGCTCATTATTCCCCATCGACCAATCAGATTCAAGGAAAAAGGAGTTACAAAAAAAATAATTTAAAACTTGTAACTCCTCTCATTATGAGCATTAATGCATTCAATGCTCATAAACCCTCCTAAATGGCTACCAAAGGCCTATAAATAGGAGGGCATTCCAAAGGGAAAAACCCAGACGAAGAACGGAAAAAGAATCCAGAGAAATCACTAGAGAAATTCACCCAAAGTCCGGAGAACTGCCCAGAAAATCCAGAACTCCTGCAACTCTGCTGCAAAACCCTCAAAAGGTGATTGAAGCACCCTTGGGGGGCCACCCCCCCCCCCAGGACCTCCCTTCTTTTACCAACATGGCTAAAACGTGGCTTTTCAGCCCGTTTACTTAGCTTTTTATCGGATATAAGACCTTCTCTTGGTCTTTGTCCTTTAAAAATCTGAGGTTTAAAAAGCCAAGCAAGAATCCAAGCATCGTGTTCTCATCTGCATGGACGATGGAGGAGCCCATACATGACTCGCGACCGTCAATCTGAACGTGTCCCCACAATCGAATGAGAAGTCAGATTCCTTTTCTTGATTTCTATTGTACTTTATTTTTCTTTTAGAGACAAAAATCACAACTCTTGTCTTTCATAATGGATAAGACTTGTAAATCGCCTTTCACGGCAACAAACGAAATCGCCTTTCACGGCATATAAAAAAAAAACCCTTTTGTCTCTTTTCTTAAAATATGTGTGCAATGAGAAACTAGAAAAAGTTTCATTTCCCCTTTCTACTTGTGAAGGTGGATCTTCGGATCACCGTTTCTAAATTCCAGGTAGAAAAGTGAAATTGGCATACCCGTACAAAAAGAAAGAAAGAAAGATGTTGATACCCTTTACTTTTTTTCTCCTCCCCTCCGCCGTACCCCGAAAGACCCGGGGCGGAGGCAGCGGGAGAGAGGGAAGAATCGGGTCCATCAAGCTGGCATACCCGGTGGGACACGTTCATTTGAGAACATGAACTTAGATTCTTTGGCACCTTTCTAGTTGGTGGCCAATGTTGAATCTTGCATAAAAAAAAACATGGGATGGGGTTTTTTGTGTTTGGAAATTTCTTTCTTTAAGTCTATTTCCAATCTTTCTCCTCCTCGAAAAAAATCTCTTCTCTTGTTCTTTGAATTCAGATCTGAGAAATCTCGATCTCCTCCCTTTTGGACTCAGTGCCCGCAGAAATGTTTGAACACGTTTTCAGATTGGGAAAGGGACCGTTTGCTCTCTTTAACGAGTTCAAAAAAAAAAATCTGATTTCAAACTTGTCGGATTTTCAAAAAAAAAATCTTCTTTCTTTTGGATCCAAATTTGAGAAAATTTGGTTTTCTTTTCCTTTCTGACTTAGGGCTCGCAGAAATTGTTTGAGCCCCTGTTCAGACTGGGAACGGACCATTCGCTCTCGCTGATGAATCCATAAAAAAAAATCTGATTTCAAACTTGTCAGATTTTCAAAAAAAAAAATCTTCTTTCTTTAGGATCCAAATTTGAGAAATTTTGGCTTTCTTTTCCTTTCTGACTTACGGCTCGCAGAAATTGTTTGAGCCCCTGTTCAGATTGGGAACGGACCATTCGCTCTCTCTGATGAGTCCATAAAAAAAAAGAGGGGGGAGCATTTGAGAACACGAAAGCTTTACCGATTGCGTTCTTTAATCAAGGTTGATCTAAGAAAAGCCTTGTCCAGAGTTTGGAGACAGCTAGGCTGTTCTAGGTAAGGGTCCTCCAAACGGGTTCATTAAGTAATCCTACCCTTACCTGGGGGCTGGTCTATCAACATTGGTTTCATAAGAACGAATCGTGAGAACTCGATGTATTCTCAAACCCTAAAAAAAAAATTTCGTCGTTTTTTGGTTCAAATTTGAGAAATCTTGATCTCTTCCTTTTCAGACTCTGTGCTCGCAGAAATGTTGAGCACGTGTTTGAATTGGAACGTCATTTGCTCTCTTTGATGAATCTGATCCTGACTTTTCTAAAAAAAAAAAAACTTCCGTCATTGATGGGTCCAGATTCGAGAAATTCTGGTTATTTCCCTTTCGGACTCTGTGCTCGCAGAAATGTTGAGCACGTGTTGGGATCGGAGTGCCATTTGCTCTCTTTTGTGAACCCAACCTTGACCTTTCAAAAAAATCCCATCTCGTGTCCATTTCAAGGATGCGATTTACAACATCTGTGCCTAGCGGTGCTAGTACGCCCTCTTGGGTCTACTGTATTCGCGACCGACACATTTGTACTCCCAACCTTATATCATTTTACCTCGAGTGAGCCTCGCTCTTCGGTAATCTGAATTAAGGTTCACAATTGCTTCTAGCAGTCACTGGAACGCTCACTCTGAGCCTTTCATACTTGCGTTTAGAACAATTGTATACTCTATGGCTTTTGGTCGCCTTCATCTTGCTTGGGCCGGGCCTTGTCCCCTCGAGCAAATTGAAAAGAAAAAACCATAGTTGATTTCCATTTATGATCACCACATTCTTGTGATTACTAATGGATCCGGTCTTGTTTCAGAAAGGTTTTCAAAACTAACATGGCAGCTTCGTTGACAATCACCATCGACGAGAACAAGTACCAGCTAATGCTTCAAGAGAAGCAAAATGAACGCGCTCCTAAGCGCCTCGCCAGCGGCCGAAGTGTCACTTCCTTCGGTAACACACAAGATACCGGTTCGACCTCCTTTCCCCGGTCCATCGTCTTCGGGTCGCTGGGACCTTTCCCACTTCCCGCATAAGAAACAACTCCTGCCAAGAAGCAGAGAACCGCCCCTGGGCGCATCACTACCGTGACACCAAGGGCAACCGCCAAGAAGACTGAAGCCCGCGACAACCTCGCGAAACCTCAGCCTGCAAGAAACCAGGTCTACCTCAAGACTTGGTCTCCAAGACCTTCTCCAAAATAAAGAAGGTCCCAAAGATCTGCAAGGCCAGCATACCTAGCCCCGCTCAAGAAGAACCGGTTCTACCCTCTCTCGTACACGAAAGAGGAGAAACCAGCCCTCCACCAAACAAAATCCACCCAGCACGAGCCTGCTTATTCCTATAAGCCCAGGATCAAGTCGTGCATCATCAGGCCTCAGCGAGAACCTGTCAAGGCCTGTATTCCCGCAACTCGGCCCTTCATCTCAACAGGGGCCGAGCTCGCCAAATTTAAAGCTTCGCTGCGACAGGCTAAGGACCGCATCCAGATCCTGTCCTTGCCAAATTACAAAGAAGACAAGCTCGGCTGCTGCGCGCGAGGGACCACCTCCTTCGTGGCTAGAGCACAGCCCGAGCTAACTGAAGCACAAATCGCTCGTCATATGCGTCGCCGCGCGGCGTATCGGCAAAAGAGACTAAAGAAGCAAAGAGCCCAGCACTCCACGCTCCAGGTCTCTCAAAAATGGGTCGAAAAAGAAGCACCCAACCAAGTTGCTACTGTCCATATGGTTGGCAAAACCAGAAGGCGCCAGAAGTCAGCAACAAAAATCCATGTCAAGCGACCGGTGACTCGCAGCGTCTCCCGGGCGCGAAGACATAGAGAAGATTTTCCCACTCCTTCAAGTCAAGGACACCGGAGCAATCACTCTTCGAGCTCTTCATCCAAAAGAATGAGCTCCAGCTCAGTCACCAAGACGATATCCTCATTCGACTCTCAAAGGATGAACGTCTTAGTCACAAATGCTGAGCAGCCTCCGCCGCAAGATGACTTAGCCACATGCATCCAGCAGCTGGAGCAGGGACAGCAGAGGATAGAAGCTCTCATGGAGAACTTACTTCTTACCCTCCAACGTCCACTGAATAATGAAGCTCCTCCAAGTCACCACGAAGAGGAGGTAAATGAGTCACGCGCCCTTACCAAGAAGGACGTTGACGATATCCTCGCCAAAGCAAAGGAAGAGGATTCACTAAAGGAACACGGAATCAAGCCACCATATCCCTTATGGATGGACTCGGTACTGTTTCCTACCAAATTCAAATAGCCCACTCTCCAAACATATACGGGGAAGGGCTCGGCCAGACAACATGTCATCCATTTCAAGATCCTGACGGGAGCCATCGCGGATCAAGACGCCCTTAAGATCCGTCTCTTCGCAAGTACCCTAAAGGGTACGGCCTTTGATTGGTACTCCACTCTTCAGGAGGACTCTATCCAAAACTGGGCCATGATGGAGACACGCTTCCTAACTCACTTCAAAGGTGAGGATCATCCTGTGACTATGGCTCAACTCTGCAGCCTAAAACAAGGAGAGAATGAGTCGACATACGACTACATTCACAAGTAGAAGGCAATGGCGTACAAATGCTCAGACGTATTGCCACAAGCGTCGCTAGTCGACATCTACCGTAACAACATGAGAGCAAAGATACGCTCCATGATTATCTGCAACAAATCAAAGAATCTGGGAGAACTCCTAGAAGCATCTATGGAGGCTAAGACGGTGATCAAAGACCTCAGCAGTCAGAAATCATCAAAGAAGGAGCCGACCGCCATTGCAACCTTGAAGCAAAAGAAAAAGGAGGTTCTCAATGTGCAAACTAAGTCAGTTCCGCAGCCACCAAAGAAAGCTGAAAACAAAGGTGCAGGTAAGAGACCTGAACTCTCTGATGCCTTCAAAGAACGAGTATAAAAGAAATACCCGTTCGATGAAGATGTCGAAGAAATCTTCGAGGCTCTCTTGGCAAACGGGAAGCTCACCCTGCCTGAACCCAAAAGACCAGGAGATGTTGGCAAAACCAGCGATCCCCGGTACTGTCCATACCACCAGGTGATCTCGCATCCTCTCAATCAATGCTTCGTTGTGAGAGAAAAGATCAACGAGATGTGGAAAAACGGAGTCATCACCTTTGACAAAAATTATAGGTCTGCCTCCGTCAACATGGTGTCATATGGACAAACACAAGAGTCACCAAAGAAGAAGGTCACTACTTCCTTCAAGGTGATAAAAATGGCTCAAACATCCCAAGAGCTAGTCCCGTGCCCAACACCAGATGGACAGCCCATATGGGTACATCCCTATCTCCTGGAAGATGAAAACTGGGAGATCGTCAAAACGAAGCCGACCGCTCGACAGCGAAGGCAAGCCAGGAGACAACTCCGCAAGCTTAAACAGCAGGAGAAAGCTCAACCAAAACAAGAAGTTCCTGAAAAGACAGAAACTTCCCCTACCCCTTCACTGGGGGCAGCAGAAAAGTCTCCTTCCGAGACTTCGAGGCCGGCAAGGAAATTCACCCTTCATGATTTCATGCCATTACTACTAAAGACTGAAGACATGCAGGGGGCATTATACTCTTGCAATTCAGTAATTGGATTCCCCATGGATGGGTACGAGTCTAGTGACACCGCCAGTGACACCGATGAATGGGAGGAATCCCTCGAAACAGGAGAATACCTCTACAATGAGGAAGGGATCCCCGAATCCCACCTCATGCTGGTGATCTGGTATAACCCTTTACAACCACAGGGATCTTGGTCTGATGATGAAGGAGACCAAGAGGTTGTTCAAGAAAATGCTGTTGACACAGCACCTGCCAATGCTCCGGTAGAACCCGATCAGGAGGAACCACAAGGAGTAGATGAAGAAGAAGATCTGGCTCCTATGCCTGATCTCGAAGAATATGCAAGGATCTTGCAGCGTCTTGCCATAGAGCAAGGACAAGATCACATCAATCAACTTCATCGCAATCCAGAACCGGTGGTCCCGGAAAATCTACAGGAGTCCCCTCCAGTAACTCCTGAAAATGAAGAAAACTGCTGGGTGGATGATCCCCTTACATCAGAGGATGAATCTGACTCCCAACAATCCGTTCCGGAGACGTTTCCTATTGCTTGCAATGCAATAGTTCGAGACGACAGCGCCTCTGGAGCTTCATCTGCCGAGGCCACAAACTCCCATACTACATCAGGTAGTATATCCTCTGATATTACTACCTCGGAGATGGTGTCTTCTCAAACTTCGTCTTCTGAGACTGTCACATCAGAGTACAGACCTCTTCTGGCTGACTACCTTGAAGACGTCTCTACCGATGAAGTCTACCCAGTGAACTGGTCCTAGATGCCCAACCTCATGGGTGATGTCTGGACCGATGAAATTGTAAACAAAGAAGACAAATTGCTGGACGCTGTTCAAGACTTGTTCCCAGAAAATGCTCCATGAAATGCAATCACTGAGGATGGTAATGTTGACACGGAAGCATCTTCAGCAAATGAAAAGGATCAGCCCCTCAATCCCGAGGGTGGACTTCCGAATGAAGAATCGTCTCCAGAAGCTCTCGAAGTTGGTAAAGGTACCCGCTCTGGCCGGGATTACCACAAAAACTACAATCTAACTTCTTCTTCTTATGTAAATCCTTCGGGACAGAATGTAAACGCCCCAAGTGGCAACAATAATGAGAATGCAGGCCCTAAGGAGGCTTTCAAGTATGACTTGATTGAACACTTTAGACACATACCTGCACGTCTGCACATCCTAGACTTATTACGAATGTCTCCCCAAACTCGTGATAGTCTCATTTCAGAACTGCAGAGACTTAATGTGGATGTCGACAAGCATGCCCCACAAGTCCTACAAATTGAAATGGACTATAAGGTTAAAAGATCAAATACCTCCTCAAAAGGAGAAAAGAAAAAGACTGAGGGATCTTGCAATGATTGCCTCTCAGTTCAAAAAGCAGCAAGTGCAACTATCGCCTTAACTAAGGAAGACCTCCTACTAGGCGAAACAAAGCACAACCGGCCCTTATACTTTACAGGGTACATCAAAGAGATGCCGATACACAGAGTACAGATCGATCCGGGTTCTGCCCTCAACCTCATCTCTACTTCGGCACTCGAAGAGCTAGGCATCCCGCCTAGCAAGCTGAGTCACACATCCATATCTATCTTTGGATACGATGGAAGCACTCAGAGGCTTATCGGCAAGATTAGGTTCAAGTTGCAAATCGGTGATCTTATCTCTGAAGTCACTGTATATGCAATAAAGACTCCCTCATGCTACAACATCCTTCTCGGACGCCCCTGGATACACGAGAGTGGTGTTGTTCCTTCAACTCTTCATCAGCGCATCAAGTTTGTTGGCGACGACGGCTTGGTACATCGGGTATTTGCGGACAAAAAGCCTTTCAAAGGCAAAGAAGTCCATTTTGCAGACTCGCAGATGTACAAAGATGAAAACGAAGAAAAAGAAAAAGAAATAGAATCCTTTGCCGAAAGTCTCCAGAAAGATAAAGGCAAGGCTCCTCAGCAATCACCGGAAGAAAATCAACCATCCGGCAAAACCGAAGAGATCAACCAATCTCCTTTTGTTGTCTCCCTCAAGTCTTCAAAGCCGCTGGTGATCACTACCAATGCAAAGAAGACCAAACAAAAGCCTGGGGGCAAGTTTGTCATCTCCTTTGTGTCTATTATGCAAGACACAGATTCAGATTCAGAGACAGAAGACGACACTTCGTCAAGCCAAGCTGATACTCAGCAAGCTCAACCTGCTCTCACTCCATTGGAGGCACCTGCTAGCATAGGCTATCATGAAGAAAATGGGCTATGACGCTCGAAATCCAATCGGCTTGGGGGGTGGCCGCGGTATTCTCGTACCATTGGAGCCCACCCTGACAAAAGGCCAGCAGAAGGATTGGAAACTCTATCGTCATATAGAAAAGTCTTCATACGGACTGGGCTACGACCCTGATGCTCCCATGAGACAGTTGACCCAAAGGCTACAAAGTCGTCTGGCCGACGAAGCCTCAACATCTCGTGTCTGTGAAGATATTGATCTCCCTGGATATCTCTTTGAAGAGTTACCCGTCAAGGATCAAGGAAGCTCCTCCAATTGGTACGATTTCTCTGATGATGAAGAGGAATTGTCCGATGATACAGATGCACAGTCTTCTGGTCCAGAAGAACCATCATCTCCAAAAGAAGTGCTATACTCGATCCAGTTTCAACAGGTGATTGGAACCATCTCATAGCAAGTCTTGAGAAAGAGTGCCGATCAGAAGACCCATGGTCAGAAGCACAGCCTTGGTCTGAGAATACCTTTGAAACTCCGGAAGGCCTTGTTGAGTTGGAAGCCTCCGAAAATATTATGGAGGAACCACCTTCAAGTCTTCCAACAGAAGATTCTGTTCAAAAGATAGACTTGGGAAAGCCAGATAGCCCACGTCCTGTTATTCAGTTAAAGTGCCAAGAATATAAAGGATGATGAGCTTAAGCGGTGAGTTTTATATCGGCTTTTCGCTTCGTAGGAGTTTGTTGATATGTTTTGCCCATGGTCTTACGCTGTAAATGCCTGGTTTAGACCCGGCAAAATAGGCGAATTCACAACTCAATCTAACAAAAAGATTATCAAGCTGTGCAAACAAGGCCCAAAGAAGATTTCGTCCTGACATACATGGACACAATTGATGCAAGAAGTTTCAGAAACTCAAAACGTGTGGCTTCATTCGCGAGGAACAGCATCCTGAATGGTTGGCCAACATCGTCCCAGTGACAAAGAAAAATGGGCAGATTAGGGTCTGTATTGATTATAGAGACCTGAACAATGCATGTCCTAAAGATGAATTTCCGCTCCCCATACCGGAGGTGATGATCGACAACACCTGTGGATTCGAGCGGATGACATTCATGGATGGTTTCTCTGGGTACAATCAGATAAAAATGCATCCTGAAGATGAAAGACACACATCATTTCGGACCCCATTTGGCGTGTATTGTTACACTGTAATGCCATTTGGTCTGAAAAATGCTGGTGCGACATATCAGAGGGCTATGATGAAGATATTCCAAGATATGCAGCATAAGACGGTCGAATGCTACGTTGATGACCTCGCCGTCAAAAGCAAAAAGAAAGAAGACCATCTCAAAGATCTTCGAGAAGTCTTCCTCCGACTACGCAGGCACAAACTGCGAATGAATCCCCTAAAGTGCTTCTTCGGTGTATCATCGGGTAAGTTCCTCGGATTCGTAGTTCGGAAAGCGGGAATAGAGCTTGACCCTATCAAAGTCAAGGCTATCCTAGAAATGCCATCCCCAAAAACCCTGAGACAGTTAAAAGGGCTTCAAGGAAGATTGGCATACATTTGACGGTTCATCTCCAACCTGTCAGGGAAATGCCGTCCATTCTCCCGCCTAATGAAAAAGGGCATGGACTTTGTCTGGGATGTAGAATGCGAAACTGCGTTCCAAGACATCAAGTCATACCTGACTAAACCTCCAGTACTGGCTGCCCCCACAACTGGAAAACCATTTATCTTGTACACAAGAGCCCTCGACCACTCTTTGGGAGCTCTACTTGCACA
>QPKB01000004.1:48831848-48925103 GCA_003546025.1 Camphora micrantha | reverse complement strand
TTCTTCTCCTCCCCTCCGCCGCACCCCGAAAGACCCGGGGCGGAGGCAGCGGGAGAGAGGGAAGGAATCGGGTCCATCACCTCCCGTCTCACTTGAAGTTATAGATGGGCTCCAAAACGGGGTCAAACTAGACTCAGAGGCTCTTAAAACTTCCCAAAGTTGTTCGAAAACTATTCTAACTTAGAAAACATCACAATTGGCCTCTAATCCCACTTAGCAATCATAACCGTGGAATTAATTAGTGCTAATCCTAGAGTTAAGAAGTTGGGTTCTTACGCTATGACTATCTTGACTCCTTTGCTTCCTTATTAGGAAAATTATATCTCTGTCATATTCCACAAAGTTAATATTAAACTCAGACATACACGAAGTTGAATAGCATAGATCTAGGTAATGTATTATATATTTATGGCCTCAAATAATTAAATTTTACTTCTTATCTCTACACATAAATAAAATTTCTGTATTTATCTAATGTTTTCTAGGTACGTTGAAAATGCAACAAAATGCATGAATCTCATTCAACAAGTAAAAGGACAAACAACACCCACAGATACAAGGAGAATGACTGTAGTGGATTGCTTGGACATGAAAAATGATTCAGGAATAGGGTACAATAGACAACCACTCCTATTAAATCTTTTTTTTATTGTATGCTTATGCTATATTCATTTAATTGATTTTTTCGAAAATATTGTTTTTGGCATAAAAGCAACCATATATAGAATGGAAATTGATCAAAAAATCTGATACAAAGCATGTAATAGATGTGGTAAAAAGGTAAGAATTAATCAGTCAGACAACCATTGCCAAGTATGTAGCATCTAAAACCCTAGAATTTATCTGAGGTAATTGAAAATACTTATTTCTTAAGTCCCAACACTTATACAATTTTCTGCTTCTTCTGCTTCTTCTAACATTATGCTCTATGATTCCTATATTTTTGGTGCTACAGGTACATCATGCGATTCGTAGTGATAGATCACACGGGTACCTTAAATGTTGTCATCTTTGATAGAGATGTGGAGAAAGCATTTGACACGAGTGCGGATAATTTATCTCTACTAATAACAAGTGTAAGTACATAAATTTCTATCTCCAACATTTAATTATGATATAAATACATTGAGTTGTTGAATCTCTTAGTTTTAATTTGTGTTAAACAGGAAATCAGATATGAGGTGATTGCACAATAGGTTCAACGAGCATTCTGCAAGTCATACATTTTTCACAGAAAGGCTTCTCAGATAAAAGAATTGAATCAACCTTATCTAGTCACTAGGATAACCAATATCAATTATGAATTTGAATCCAGATGATTACTATCGTTGATATCAAACTTAAACTCTTTAATTATTTGTGATAATTAGTTTCCCTTTAGAAGCCCGGTATTTAGTACCCAAAAGAAATCAAGACTTCTCTATGATGTTAATTTAAGTCTTTTTAAGTATTTACATTTCTGTTATACCCAATGAATGTTTAATTTTCACATTTCTTTTTTGAGTATATTCTATATATATAGTATAATTGATATTTTATATTTTTGGGTGAATGTGTGTTACATAGATTCACCACAGTTATGCGAACTCCGCCATATTCATCCTCACTTTGCAATTGGCTTGTTAAGAAGTATGTTTTGTAAGCTTATATCATAGACAGTTTATGTTAAATGAGACAAAAATTATGCACCCAAGAAACGCTTATACCAAATGATAATATCCTAAAGGAAGATCCCATTATCAATCATTGCCAAGGAGGACAAGTTAATTTCCTTTTCAATAAGCTATCTTCAAAATTTATGAAAATCTAATTGTTCACATTGCTTATCCTTAACTTCTTTTAGGTTCTACATCTACCAATCTTTGGTACTACATATCCTCACAAGCTGACCAATTATCTTGGACATAAGTTTTTAGCATGCAAAAGGTACGTCCTAGGGTAAAACAATAACAAAAAGACTTCAAGGACTATAACCCTACCTTATACCTTGCAATGCAACCCTACCTTATACCTTGCAATGCAACCCTACCTCCAAAAATTTATATTATTGATGGGCTAGAGGAATCTTGCATACTATGTCTCATACAAGGCTCATGTAAACTCCTAGGCAGCATTCCTCTTTTCTGTATTATTAAATCTCTTTTGTGTTTCTTTCATGATGTTGGTTATTTGAAATCTGCCATGCGGTCGGGGTCGGGCTGTCGGCGGGCGGCATCGAGGCTTGGTGGATGGTCACGGGAGAGAGGGCAAGGCAGGCAGACGTACGATTGGGATCGCGGCGCTGGCGGACGGCATTAGGGCTTGACGAATGGTCGTGGGAGAGAGAGAACAAGGCTGGCGGACTTACGATCGTAGTTGGGGCTTGGCGGACGGTAAGGAGACAGAGGCTGGAGGAGGGAGAGAGAGATTGGGATGGAGGGGAGCCGAAATGATTTGGGCGACTTCTCTTTCCCTAAAATCTTTTAGCAGGCAATTTCTAACACATGTGTCTAGTGGGTTTGAGCGGACCTTCTCCTCAGCATGAGCTGAGGAGAGGCCTCCCCTATATATATATATATATATATATGGGATATTCTCTAAACTGCCCCATTCTAAAGGAGGCATTTTTTGCCCCTTGGAGTTATCCAATTAGATTATGCCATGTGATGCCATTGCGCCATGTCAGATTGAAATAAAAAATGACGATTTTGGAACGCGCCGATTTTTTCTCGCCCAATTTCTTGTTCGTCTTCCTTCCCACACATTCCATGTTTCCTCCGCCCAATTTCTATTGCACATCTTTCTTCTATCACGAGTTTGGAATTCGCCCACTTGATGTCATTTGTGGTTGTGCTTCTTGCTACTATGATGAGTTTGGAACCTATCCATTTTTTGTTGTTAAAACTCACGTTACAGACGCGGGTATGCGATTGGTACTCTTTTCCAAACGCACAGGTAATTTTACCTTCTCTTGTATGTGGTAGTGTCTTTTCCTACAATTGGGATTTCCTAGTAGTTATAGCATGTAATGGACATCTAAGACCATTTCATTTTTATATAGAAGCACAGATTGGTGTGACACTCTGTTTCATGATATAGGCTTCGTTGTTAAAGTTACTTTTGGATTCTATGCTTGTGATGCAGTCCCAAAAAATATTTCACAAAATGCAGAATACCCACCCTGCATGCACTACCCAATACCCGTCCATCTTCTATTGATTATAGAGAAGCACAGATTGGTGTCACACCTCTGTTTCATGATACAGGCTTCATTGTTAAAGTTAATTTTGGATTCTATGCTTGTGATGCAGTCCCAAAAAATATTTCACGATATGTAGAAAACCCACCCTGCATTGTTACACTCCGACCTGAACTAATCGTAATTAAGGCTAATTAATTGAGATTAATGCTAATTAAGCATGAATAATTGGGTTAATCAAGATTAATGACCCAAGAGATATAAATCAGTCTCAAATGGCACATTAAGCCTAATGGAATGGATTTGAATAGAATTGAATTGATTAAAGTGGGTTTAGACTCAAACTAGATAGGTTAAGGACTTTTTCGTAAATACGGGTTTTCGCGTATTTCGTCAAATACGGAAATTCTTGATACCAACGTGCGTATCTCGAAGAGTACGTCAACTTTCATAATAAACGCGATTCCATTTGACCTCAAATGGGCCAAGTGGAGCCTTATTTGACTCAAAATAAAAATAGATGAAATGAGAGGCGGTTTTAGTGTATGAGAGCTTATATTAGAGTGAAATGAATGGAATGAGTTCATTTCTCATTCCATTCCAAGAGAAACCCCAGAGCTCTCCATTTTCTCCCTTTCTCTTCCATTTCTCTCCATCAAGAGTGAAGCTAAGAGTGATTGAAGTGGATTTTGAGGAGTTCATCTTCAACTTCATCTTCTTCCCTAAGCAAATCCACCATTGTTGAAGTGTGGAGCTTGAGAGATTGCAAGGACCCATTTCCTTTGAGTTACAAGTAAGTAATGGATCTCCCTTGTGATTTCCAAGTTCTATTGATAGTCTTGTAGGGATTTTTAGCACAAATGACTCATGGGAGTTCATTTGGGTGTTTTTATGAAATAGGGTTTGAAATTGGAAGATTGGGTCTCAAGCCAAACTAAGGCAAAGAGGGTCTTGAGTTAATAGCTTCCAAAGAGGCAAGTATAAACATCCCTTGTGATTAGTGTTAATTATTGTAGAAGCTCATTTAGTTTCTATGTGTTTTATGGATTTTTCATTGAGTTTTGAGATTATTATGGATACTTAATGAAGTGGTTAAGGAATGATTAGAAGTGTGATTATGAATGGATGTGAATGGATGATGTATGAGGGGGAATAGGAGGTTCCATTCTACCTTGCAGGTTATAGAAATGTGATTAAGAAAGGAGAGGTGAAGAAGGAAAGAACTGAACAGAATTCGGAGTGAAATTCTGGACAGTTCGCTCGAGCAAACTGGGGGTTCGCTCGAGCGACCTAGTTTCTGTCTGAACGAAATGAGGTTCTGAAGAGTTCGCTCGAGCGAACATTTAGTCCGCTCGAGCGAATATTGTTCTATGAGGGTCCCCTCGAGCGAACAGTGGGTCCGCTCGAGCGACCGTCGTTCTGCCTGGGTCTGCTCGAGCGAACAGTGGGTCCGCTAGAGCGAACCTGATTCTGGCCTAGGGATATTAGTTAGAGTCCAGTGAATTTTGAGTTTTGGATTTTTACGAGAATTTGGAGTACGACTCTTAAGTATAAATGCGTTCCCGATTAGTTTTTAAGATTAATCATGGGTTAAACTAGATTATTGAGAATTAGTAATATTTCAAAAGGATTCATTGAACGAACCATAATTGATAATGGCCTAAGCTCCATGGGTGATAATTAAGGGGACTTGAAATGCACATACTAAAAATACAAATGTGATGTCTATCAAGAATAACACGTGCATTTGAAAACCAACGGTTACACCCGAATGGTTGATTAGGATTGAGATAGGATTGAGATGGGATTGAGTAAAACCATATGTGGTTAATGTTATACTCATTGTGTCATTGTGATCAATCTAATGAGATTGATATTATTGTCATTCCTTTCTTTTGTCATGAAAGGAATCATTGAGTTCAATTGGATCCATAAAGAGGATTTCTCACTGAATGTATTGATCATTGAGTCTGGCACTACCTAGCGATTGTATTAGAACTCCAAGTGAGTTCAATGAATAATGAATGACTAATCCTGCTGCAGCAGATGGATATTGGGGTGTTCCGGAGCTCCGTGGTGATGCTAGTTGTCCCTGGCCCGGACACTAGTAAGTCCCACCAAATTCCGATCGTATCTTCGGATATTGATTGATGCCTTCCATTGGAAGATGAATCCTCCATTTGAGGGGAGATGGTAAATGAAAATAATAATCCTTCCTTTGAGAGAAGATGGAAATGAAATGAATGAAATGTAATGCAATGAATGCTATGGTAGTTGCCAATTCGTACATGTATACTGACTATCATTGTCTATTATTGTTATTGTAGAATTGTCTAAATTTCTCTAGCATTGAAATTGTCATTATTGCAATATGAATGTATTGGTATACTATTGCAAGAATTGTTTATACATTGTTGAACCGTCATGTTCATTAGTGTTATTGATAGCATTACAGGCCCGATTGCCCCTGCCGGCATTGCAGCGCCCCCGGCGCCAGCGGAGGAGACCGCTACGGTTCCTCCAGGAGGTTTGATAGAATGGAATCGGCGGAATACCATCTGATTGGGTATTCGAGTGCGAATTGGGAGTTGAAACATTTTGTGAAACGTTTTGAATAACTGTTCATAGATTCATTTTGGGATGTAATTAATATTCTGGAAATGTAATCAATGATTGTCTGCATAATATTTTGTATATGCAGCATTTGACAAATGTATATTGAAAACGATATATGTATAAGAACTTTCTTTTGTACACATGTAAATGATAAGTTGTTATTGTCAAATATACATTGTTTCCGCAAAAGTTTTATATTTGACGGGTACTTTAAATATGATATCCCTTGTGGATCTCGTTTTAACTTTGGTTAATTCGAGGTTTACGGGAGTAAGTATGCCGATCACGGCTCGGGTTTGCCGGGTCTCGGGCCCGGGTCGTGACATGCATGCACTACCTATTACCCATCCATCTTCTATTGATTCATGCCCTTTGTTGTTCATGCCAAGAAAACCCATTTACAATCCATCTTCTATTGATTCATGTCGTTTGTTGTTCATGCCAAGAAAACCCATGTACAATCCATCTTCTATTGATTCATGCCGTTTGTTGTTCATGCCAAGCAAAACCCAACTACAATCCCCTGCATGCACTACCATCTAATTAAGTGTGAATCAGAATTGTGGGTCTTTTGTTTTGTGCAATCAAGACAAACAATATGTTTTTAATAAGATTATATAAAGTTTGTAATTGTTGGGAACGTATAAGTTTATGGGAACTCATATCCAAGTTGTTCATATGAAAGAATCATTTGGATGAGACGAGGTGCCGGAAATTGTCTATATTGTTGATGAAGGTTTAGGGTACAAGATCTCTAGATTGGTCCATTCAATAAATCAGCCAAATAGTGTGCAAAAAATAATAATCTATGCAGCGAAAATTAAATCACAAGCACACACCATAAGGACACCAAATTTAAGGTGGAAAACCCTAACCGGGTGAAAAACCACCGATCCAAACTAGATAAACTATCAAACACTATGAATCTCACAATTATAAGAAACTCAGATTTCCTCCCTAGATATCCCCTATCTAAATACTGAAGTTACCTTGTGTCGCTTCACGCTTCAACGACTTCACACCGTTGATTGGAACAGATTCAATCCAGTGCTTGACTCATCAAATCTTCTATGCAAGAAGATGATCTTCTACGAAGGATGTAGAAGAAACTGACTCTCTAGAGAACTTGGCAGCACAACTCTTCAATAAATCTCTAGAGAATATTTCTCTCAATTAGATCACAAATTTAGAACTTAAGAGATAATCTGTGCATATGGGTTGTGAGAAACACCCAATTTATAACCCCAAATTCATGCTAAAGGCTCCTAATAATAACCCACTTATAATAGAGAGTCCACCTCAAACTTCCACTCAAGAGTCTGGATCCAACATGAACTCAGTTCCCACTCTCGCTATAGCAAGACCACATTCTGCCATTTTGATTTTTTTTTGGCTCTGACAGCTTGACATGGCCTTACAGTTAATTCTACTATGCATAATTTATTTTTGCCACCTTTTATCTATACTATCCAAACAGGGACAAAAAAACCTAACACCAAATATTTACTCTTCACACATTCGGCTATCTTCAAATCATCCATAGTTTTGATTCTACTACATATAGAACAGGGCCAAAGAATTTTTGGCACCAAATATTTACTCTCCACACGCTTGACTATCTTCAAACCCACAACTACAACATCAATAGTTATTTAATTTATTTATTTCACTCTTACAGTGGATAAGTAGACCACCCAAGCCCACAAATGATATTCCCAAAAGCCTAAACAACAAGATACGAGACATTTTCTAGGCATACATGTTTTTATATCTAAATGATGAAATTTAGTAAGTAGAGGAAACTACAAAATGATACTTTAGTTGCTAAGGTTATGGTAAATTAACTGCACCCTAGTACAAAAAAGAGAGGTGTTGGAGCTCCTCTTCAATTGAAAGCTTTTAATCTTTTGGAGGCCTTTGTGTCACACTTGCAAGTAAAAAAAAGAATCGCAGCTTCGCAAGCAAGACGATTTGCTTAGTTAAACCCCTTTCATTGCTTATCCAACCTCTTCACTGTCGTTATCTTTGCCCTTCTCATCACTTACACATGATTTGATTAATTTGTCAGGGAGATGTTCACTTCAATAAAATTTTAAAGTTTCAAGAATTTTCTTATGTGGCAAAGCAAGGATGGCGACTGATGATAAAGATATAGACCATATGTCAAATAAGGTTTGTCCCCATCTATTACTTTAGTTACTTTTTTTTTTTTTTTTTTTCATTTTATTATGATGTGTATAAAGGATGTCAATTCGTCATCCAACTTGCCAACCTGACCCCATTTTTCACCAAGCATGGTTGACCCTTTTTTTCTCTGTGTTCAGTTTGGGATGACACTTTTTAACTCAATAATAGATGATGTTATTTACATTGTATTTGTTGTTTTATGAATGTTTTTAGGTGAAATTCACTCCTATTCTACCAAACTTCGTTAGTACACAAAATAGTTATGGACGTTGGATGCCTAACAATTTTGGTATAATGCCAACAATGTTAAGCTCTATGACATCATCCTCTGACGTAATATAAACAAGCGTATATAGCGTTACATTGTAAATGCTTAACTCACATTATCACATTATCTTTTTTATAAACACATCATTTTTCTTTCAACAGGCTAATTCAATGTGCCGCGGATCATACAACCAGTCAATCCTATCTAATGGAACATGGCCCACTTTTTATTATCCAGCACATGATCGGGTTAACCCTGTCTACATCAATAATCAAACACACACTCGAAGTCAGCCAAATGATCATTGTGAACATCAACATAAGGTATGTGATTTTTATTTTTATTTTTTTTTATTAATTTTCTTCAATGACTATTGCTAATAAATAATGTGTCACTAAATTCTAAACTTTTAAAAAATATAGGAGAGTGTAGGGTTGCGAATGCCATCAACAATGCCTACTTTAGTTGAAAGCCAAGCACTTTTGGGACAATCATTATCATCAAGCAATGTATGTATTTTTAATATAAACTATTATCATTAAGTGTTTAAAACTATATGTTCAAAGTTAATTGTTCAACTAAATAAATGGCCATATAAATCGCAGGTCAATAATGAAGATGCCTTGGAAAAAGACGCAGCATATGATGTTGATGAGATAGAAATAGAAATGGGCGAAAATGGTAGAGATGCCTAAAAAAAGAAGTCGTCGTTTTAGAAGATTTGGGTGAAAATATAAAGAGAGATTTTGGATATGTGGGTGAACCTAAAATTGGGATGAAATTTGAGGCTGCAGGAAAGGCATTTGACTTTTATAACTCTTATGCCAGAAACATAGGTTTTGGTATACAAAAAAGATAAATCAATTTCTTCAAAAAAAAAAAAACTGGAGAACTTTGCTCTCGAAGATTTGTGTGCTACAAAGCAGGTGATCGAAAATGTGATATGAAGGTTGTAAATGGTTCTAGAAAACGTTAGTGTTTAGAAAATAAAGAGGGATGTAAAGCATGGATGGTTGTTACCCTATCAAAGGAGAAAATGTGAGCCGTGAAAGTTTTTGTAGAGGATCATACACATGAACTAGTATCATAATCAAAAGTCAAATTCATTCGCTCACATAGGAAATTGGATCATACTCATAAGGACATCTTTCAAACACTTCATAATGCAGGCATACGCCCATGCAAAATGTTCGAAATCCTAGGTGAAGCAAGTGGAGGCATTAATAACCTACCTTTCACAAGTAAAGATGTTTGCAACAAAGTCTCTTTTTTGAAGAATGTAGTCATCGATGGAGGAGATGCACGGGCAACACTAGAATTGTTTTCAAAAATAATAGAAGAGGATCCATCTTTTTTCTACAAGTTTAATACTGATGAAGAAAACCATTTAACGAACCTTTTCTGGGTAGATGGTAGATAAAAAATGGAGTATTATTACTTTGGTGATGTTGTTAGCTTTGACAAAACATATGATGGACCCGATTTCTTCCCTTTCTCCCGCTGCCTCCGCCCCGGGTCTTTTCGGGGTGCGGCGGAGGGGTGGAGAAGAAAAGATAAAGGGTTTCAACATCTTTCTCTTTTTTTTGTACGGGTATGTCAATTTCACTTTTCTACTTGGAATTTAGGAATGGTGATCCGAAGATCCACCTTCACAAGTAGAAAGGGGAAATGAAACTTTTTCTAGTTTTCCATTGCACACATATTTTAAGAAAAGAGACAAAGGGTTTTTTTGAATGCCGTGAAAGGCGATTTCATTTGTTGCCGTGAAAGGCGATTTTGCCGTAAAAGGCGATTTACAAGTCTCATCCATTATGAAAGACAAGAATTGTGATTTTTGTCTCTAAAAGAAAAATAAAGTACAATAAAAATCAAGAAAAGGAATCTGACTCCTCATTCGATTGTGGGGACACGTTCAGATCGACGGTCGCGAGTCATGTATGGGCTCCTCCATCGTCCATGCAGATGAGAACACGATGCTTGGATTCTTGGCTCGGCTTTCTAACCTCAGATTTTTAAAGGACAAAGACTAAGAGAAGGTCTTATGTCCGATAAAAAGCTAAGTAAACGGGCTGAAAAGCCACGTTTTAGCCATGTTGGTAGAAGAAGGGATGTCCTTGGGGGGGTGGCCCCCCAAGGGTGCTTCAATCACCTTGTAGTTGCTCTTGCAGCAGAGTTTCTTTTCTTCAAATTGGCAGAGGTTCTTCTGATTTCTCTGGATTTTCCGGGATTTTCCGAGCAATTTTTCTGGACCTTTCGGGATTTTCCGAGCAATTTTTCTCTGGCCCTTCTCCTTGGAAAAGCCCTCCTATTTATAGGCTTTTAGTGGCCATTAGGAGGGTTTATGAGCATTTAATACATTAATGCTCATAATGGGAGGAGTTACAAGTTTTAAATGATTTGTTTTGTAACTCCTTTTTCCTTGAATTTGATTGGTCGATGGAGATTAATGAGCCTTTGATTGCATTTAATCTCCATCATGGGAGGAGTTTCGTGGCTTTAATGCCATAAATCATTGGATTTGTAACTCCCATTTACTTGCTTTTGATTGGGCCGTTCAAAATAATGAGTTAATGACCGCATTAACTTGTCATAGAATGGGTCATTTATTCTCATTAATTGGCCGCCAAGTCGCTTGAAGAGTCGCGGGCCACGCCGTGTCTTTTGGAATTCTTCTCGCGATGATCGCCGATGGATCCACACATTGTTTGATGTCGGATGACGATGAAATTTCAGTCATTGATTGATCTCAATGTGCCGGCAACATCTGTCCTGTCGATTTCACGATCGGGCGGGCAGAAAGTGTGCTTTCTTTGTCGGCCGGTTAGCGATTTCGAGGCATCTAATGATCATCCAATGATTTCGGCGGCGAATCCGTGATGTTGACGAAGATCGACGGATTTCATGCACGAAAAATCAGATTTTGGAAAAATCACAGGGGCCAATCAACTCGAAACGCGAAAAGGACCCGAAAAAGTGGGTTTCCGGCGACTTTTGGGTCGCCGGAAATTCCATGGTCGCCGGCGACCATGGGCCCATGGTCGCCGGCGACCATGGGGCTGGCGACCATGGGCCATGGTCGCCGGCGACCATGGGCCAAGGTCGCCGGCGACCATGGGCCTTGGGCCCATTTTTTGGCCGCCTTCCGGTCGCCGTATCTTCGCCGTTTTTCGCTCTTTTTTGATGCTTTTTCTTCCTGTGTTTTTCTTGACATTTCCCCTCATTTATTGGCCTGTTTTCCTTGGAGAAATCCCGTCGAGAAGCCACGGAAATCGGAGCACAAAGTTTCCTATTTTTCTGGAAAGCCGAAGACTTTGTTGTGCGGTTTTGCCGATTTTTTGTCAAGCGTTGAAACTAGGCCAAACGATGTCAGAATGACCTGAAATTCGACGTGGAGCTTCTTGAGCATTAGATAGGACCAACCATAGGCTTTGGTTTGAGTTTTGAAGTCTTTTGGGGCCCCGCAAACGCTTGCCTTAATTTTGCCATGAGAGAAATGCCGAGCTTTGACTTGTGGTCAACCGATGTCCGATTGACCTGAAATTTGACAGGGAGCCTCCTGAGTAGTAAGTAGGACCAACCATGGGCTTTAGTTTGGGTTTTGAAGCCTTTTGGGGTCCCGCAAACGCTCGCCTTGATTTCATCTCGAGGAAAGTGCCGAGCTTCGAAACTAGGTCAAACGATGTCCGTTTGACCTAAAATTTGACAGGGGACCTATTGGAGTCATTTTGAGACGATCCATTAGCTCCAATTTGGATGCCATGATTCCGGGGTGCTCCGCCGCCGATGGGCTTGTTTTTTGCTTCCCGAGAGTTGATGAAGGGTCAAACGTCGTCCGTTTGACTTGAAATTTGGCAGGGGGCCTTTTGGAGGTATTTTGAGACCATCTGTAGGCTCTGATCGAAGTTTTGAAGTCTTCGACATTGTCGCTGCCGGGAGCTCCTGTCTGGCTGTCGGAGGAGTGAAGTTGGGCCAAATGATGTCGAAATGGCCTGAAACTTCATGTGTACCCTTCTTTTGGCTGCTTTGAAGGATCTTGCAGTTTTTGTTTGATTCTGACAAGATCTGGTGCTTGAAGTGGCGCCTTCCTATTTATGGCAGGATGTGGCTCCATGTAGCTTTTGGTGTTGAAGGGACATAGTGACATTTTTGGTGTCAACAACATACAGGACAAACAAGTATGGAAAGCCATTTGCTCCATTTGTTGGAGTTAATCATCATTATCAGTCTATATTATTTGGAGGTGCTTTGTTGCAAGATGAGGATTTTGAGTCTTTTGCATGGCTTTTTAGAACATGGCTCGAAGCTATGTCAAACTGTCCACCGTCAGCCATGTTTACAGACCAAGATAAAGCAATGACAGAGGCAGTTTCCATAGTTTTTTTGAATACTCGTCATCGGTTGTGTATGTGGCATATCATGAAAAAAACTCCAGAGAAACTACCTACTCGTGTGTCAGATGAGTTTGGGGAAAAACTAAAGACATGTATTCACAAATCTAGGACATCTGATGAGTTTGAAACAACTTGGGAGGGATTACTCTAGAAATATGAAATGAGTGATAATGAATGGTTGAAGGACCTTTATGAACTTAGAGAAAAGTGGATACCTGCTTATCTCCAAAATCATTTCTTTGCAAAAATGGCTAGCACATCTCGAAGTGAAAGTATAAATTCATTTTTTCATGGTTTTGTTCATGCAAATACATCTTTGCATGACTTTGTCCAACAGAATGCTTGTCATGGACTGCCAATTTGGAGAGGAAAATCAAAAAGACTATGATTCCCATCATAAGTTTGTTCAACTAAGTTCATGTTTTCCAATTGAAAAGCATACATCAAACATTTACACACACGCAATGTTCTAGACGTTTGAAAAACAATTTAGGAAGAGTCAAAGTTCGATAGCAGAAGAAGAAAGTAGCAAAGGTGAAGAGTTGAAATTCTTAGTTACTGTCAAATCCCAGTCCCGAATCACCTTAATTGGCATAGGATAATCCCCAAGGTGAGACACACGTACTCCCGTGATGTTGTACCTGTCTCATGCCAAATATAACACACGAAGGAGAAAAACAACATTTTTCCACACGTGAGTCGAGCTCAATAAAACATATCAGTAACTTTTAAATCATAGCGGAAGCAGTAATTCATACACATGAAGGTATCATTTCACATTCAATCCAATTAAACATTCAAGTTAAATACAAAAGAATTACACAAGTATTTACATTGATTTACAAAAGAGGGTGTAATAAAAGAACCATATACAACTGTACCAAAAATATGATAAAAAATATGACTGAACAACTAAGCGTGACCCACACAAAAAGGGGCTAGCCACATACTAACTGCAACTCTCAAAATGTACACCACGCCCTCTGGTGGGGAAGTATCTACGCTAGCCTTTGCTTCGGCCACTCTCTAATCTTGGAGGAACCTCCTCGGTACCCTCCTCACTCTCCTGGGCCTTTTCAAGGCCAGGAGTTGCACCTGTGACTGTGACACCAAGAGTAGTATCTCAATACAATGATTCAGCAAGTATAGGCATTAAAAAGGAAATACATAAAGTTTCAAATTGAATTGATAGGCGATTAAATCAATAGAAGTCAATGTTAAATAATAACTAGGCAAATTATACGAAAGCCGAATAATTTATGCTTACGAATCAAAGGAGAATAAGACATACTAATTGGCTACTACATTGAGCTCATCCTCTCAAAAGAGAGCGAATCTAGTTGGGATGTCACCAGCGGCCCGGCCAAAGGCTAGCTGGCTACCCAGGTCTGGAGTTCCGGTGCTCTAAATGACTTACTGCAGTAATCTCGAATAACTAAACCAAGTTCAACCCCATCGGATATCACAGGGTCAAAGCTAAGTAGTGCCGACTCGATTGAATCAAATAATAATTGGATTGGAGTAAGTTTACTATCACTTGTTCGTACTTGAATCTAATAATAATCATGTCTACACAAATACTTACTCAATTCGCATTTCCAACGAAGACCAAAATGGTTATACGATAATTAAGCCATGAATTGGAATTGGAAAATCGAACCACCATGAATACTAATAATGCAACCAATATACTAAATCAGAATTTGATATCAATAAGGAAATTGGATTTCAATATGAAATGCAATAATTTAAAGGAATCAAAACATTTTTACTAACCAATACTAGACTATTACTTTCTTTAGTCTCTTACCGTCCAATAAAAGGTAGGTTCGGAAAGTCAACGTACTACTATCTTGTTTGATTGTCACTTATTAAGAGAAATATGTTGAATTTCTAAATTAACCCTCATGGCATAGTGCTAGACCAACCCATTAGACCAAAAACAAAGTTAAGGGTTCCTTTCTAGGACCATAAAGGTCTTTCAAGCCTTATTTTCCAATGGGACAAGGTTGTGCACCATAATTATCTATTAGAGATGATTAAGGTGAGTTATGATAAATTAAGGGTGATAATTCACCCTAAAATTGGGTCAAAAGGGACCCAGCCTACAGCTTCAGGTTCGCTCGAGAGGACCCTTGTTCTCTCGAGCGGACCTCATCCAGAAAGTTGATCGCTCGCGCGACCCCTCCAGTTCACTTGAGCGGTGTTTTCAGAAGGGTGTTCGCTCGAGCGGACCCATTGTAAGACCCCGACCCGAGAGACCTTGATTAGTGTGCTTATGTTGTGTGTTAGTTCTAAGTGTGTTTAGTGGATTTTGGTTTAGTTTGGGTTTAGAATAGCTTTGTTATAGTTTTGGAGAATTTTGAGTGCATTTGTGATTAGTGGGGCCCTTTGGGGATTCCTTTTATGACTTGGTGTTTACTTGGGAGATTACTCGAGATTCCATTGATGTGTGTTTTTATCCCGTTTTACTAATCTCATTGATCTCTTCAACTTTCATGTTGATCTCGTTCCCGTCCCGAATCCTGAAACCCGACTTTCATTGCTTTGAGGGCAAAATAGTCTTTTTACACCAAATTTGTACCCAATGTTTGATATTCCCGAAACCCGCGAAACATATATTTTTTGGAAACTAGAAATTTCGACGATCATTTCTTCCTTCTTCATCGATTTCATCCGAGGTCCCGAAAGCTATGATTTGAACCCCACCAAGTTTTCTAGTGGTGGAACCCACTTGCAATTACTATAAAGAACCCATCTCCTTCATTTTCCCCATTTCCAGCACAACAAGAGCTTGTCTAGGGTTTTCCTTGCTTTTCCTCTCCTTTTGGTTTTCCATCACTACTCACCACCAACCTTGCATAAGTTGTGAAATGGACTCCATCATCTCCTTCACCATCTTGAAAGCTTTCCATCGACACCATTTTTGAAGAAAACCACCATCTCAAAGACTTGCTTTGAGCTAGCTCTCTCCATTTGGAGACTCTACAAGTAAGCTCTATCCCTAATCTCTTAGATATGTGTTCTTCTAGTCCTTGAGAAGCCCCATTTTCACTATTGTGAACTCTCTCTTTCTATTTCTTTGTTTGACCCATTTTTGGGTGTGTTTTGGGGGGTTTTTGTAGAGATTGTGACCTTTGGCTTGGATAGCTTGTTTAGAGCTTGGATTACTTGTTAGAGACCTTGAGGCAAGTGGATGAAATGATAAATTTAAACATTTAATGTTTTTATGAAGAATGTGATTGGTTTGTCATTTGTACTCATATTTATTGACTTGCATTAATTTTGAAATAAATGCTTCTATGAGTTTTGTTAGTGGGTTTAACTCTTCAAACATTGCATTTATGATTGTAGTAAATGAACCCTTATGATATGTTTTTTCTCTTATCTTTTGTGGTTGAATGTGACTAAGAAGAAGATGTTTTAATTGATGATTATGGAAGTGTTGGTGTGGAGTTGAATGGTGTTAGAAAGGAGTTTCGGAGCCTCCAATATTGGAGTGGAAATAAAACTCATGTGAGTTGTAAGAAGAAAAAGATAGAAGGAGCAGAACTGTCCTAGAATTATTTATGGGCAGTTCGCTCGAGCGAACTTGGCAGGTCGCTTGAGCGACCTATCCAGAAATGACTCCAAGCCATTCCAGTAGACAGTCCGCTCGAGCGAACCCTTCTTCGTTCGAGCGAACATTCCTAGGATCACATCAGAGCTCTCACAGTACCTTGTTAGTTCGAGCGAGCTAATTGTTCATTCGAGCGAACCCCTTATTCGCTCGAGTGAACTCTCCCAGAATTATATCTCACAGAAACTTGTTAGTTTGAGCGAACTTAATGTTTGCTTGAGCCAACATGTTCGCTCGAGCAAACCCGTTATCCGCTCAAACGAACCTCCCAATAAGCCATTCTGGAGAGCTCGTCGCTCGAGCGAACTTCTTGTTCGCTTAAGCAAGCAGCACTGTTCACCTGGGACTATTCTGTGAACAACAATGAAATGTTTAAATGATTGAAAGATGTTTGTTGGGAACCCTATTATGATGGGAAAACTTGTAACCATTGTTTAGCACCCATTTGAAAAAGAAACCAAATCACAAGCTGTCATTTGAAGTTTTGAAAATCCTAAGGTGTATAAAAAGCTTAGAATGTCTCCAAACTCAAGGAGTACCAATTTTTATAGAATTTGACATACGGGACCTTTATTCACTTTGATCGAATTTCGAATCCCGATACTTGCCCCGAAATTTACGACTTATGATTTATCATTCCCAAAAATACCGAAATTGTAACTATAGCATTTTGCTAGTCCCGATATGCACTTCCCGTTTGAAATGATATTGTGCCTTCGAGCGTCCCGTCCCGCCCGTTTATATAAGTGCATCATATGAATTTTGTACATGTCTTGATTTACGATATTTGACATATGAGTCGGCACCACTAAGCTTGGATTACCTTACCGGTTTGATCCACTGACTTGGAAATCACCATGCCGTCCCGCCAGCTGCAGTTTGAATCCTGCTACCCGGTTATTACCGTGATCTTGTCCCGATGCCGCAGATTGCTACTGTGGTTCCCGATGCCCGGTTCGCTACCGTGGTCATGTCCCGTATTATTATTTTGTGTATGTATATGTTACTTATGTTGCATCTCCTCACTTTGGTGACTGAGGTCAACATTCCGATATACTAATGTTACTTAGGTGATAGAGGACTTAGCTTCGTGTGGTTGTCATTTTGTTTGTTTCCCGTTTCCTTGGATACCTTACTTGTTTTATATTATATGTGTATTTTGAATAAATGATTCTCTCATTTTATAAAATTATTGTTCTAACAGGTTTAAACGTTTTCCAAGGTAATTTCTATATTGTCATATCTTTTCACCCATTTGCCAAACCGTCATGTATGAACCCTTGTTTGGTACTCAGGTCCTGTTGTCGGTTATCCCGATGAGGAGCACGAGGAGGCGGTCGGAGAACCGCAACACTTAGTTGAGTGGCACACCGATGAAGTTGTTTAGACATTCGGGTGTCCGAGTTACGTAACATTTTGGGTTAAGATTAACCATTCTTTTTGGGAACTTGATATTTCGTTTATATTGGCCTTTGTTGGTCTCTACTTTTGGGAATCATAATTAAATGACATTCTAGTAAACTTTAACCTTCTTTGGGAAATAGCTAATGATCATTGCTCATTTTGATACTGGTGTTATATATATTTTAATCTTGTTATTTTGGACATGAATGTATAAATTGGATTTGCTACACGCTTCCGCACTTAAAAGAAATATTCATGTTCATGTGATATCCTCACCGCGGACACCTGTGGGAAATCGCGTGTACGAGTGGCATCTTTGATGAACTCGTATACGTTTTGGTTTAAATCAATTCATAGCGTTGGTATGGATTATGTATCCTTCATCATTCTCTTTGGGAACTTAATTTACCGTCCCAATCCCGGATTAGGCCCGTGGGACCCGGTCCGAGGTCACGACACCCATGTTCGCTCGAGCGGACTCCATCCAGAGAGGTAATCGCTCGGGCGGTCCTTTTGATCGCTCGAGTGAGTATTTTAGGAAAAGAGGGTTCGCTCGAGCGGACCCCTATTCGTTCGAGCGAATGCTCTAGAATTCCTGATTTTCAGGATTCTCATGGTTTCTTCTCCCATTCATTTCTCAAATCCCTTCCATCACCACACCTACACGAGTAATGGAGCCTCCATGCTCCCATTTACAACATATAAACCATCCATCCAATTTCATCAATTAGATCATAAAACATTCAAACCCATTCATTCATTAAGAGATTAGAATCATTGAGAAAGAGTCATTTGAATCAAATGGTAACTAAACAAGATGTAAATCCAAATTAAGCTTATACCTGCCTCACTAAAAGCTTTTCAAAGCTCTCCCTTCACTTAGAGCTCGAAGACCCAAAAATCCCCAATCATCAAACCTTGACACAAATACACATGAAAAAATGGCAATAAATATGCATGCATGACTATCCAAGAGTCCTTTGACTCCTTTAGAACTCAAAACCACCAACATGGAGGGTTTGGCCCTTACCTTGACAAGAGATCCAAATTTGGAAGGAGTGGGGAATGAAGAAGATGGATTCTTGGCCACAAAGGTGAGAGGAAGAAGAAGAAGATGAAGATGAGTCCACTCCTAGCTCCCAAGGCACATGCACTAGACCTCTTGATGGTTGAGAAAGAGAGAAAGAGGAATGAAGGAAAAGAGGAGAAGAGAAGCCCTTAGAGGAATGAAGGAAAAGAGGAGAAGAGAAGCCCTTGTGGCCAATGGAAAGAAAAGAAATTGATTGGGATGGGTTTGTTGAAAGGGATATAAGAGATAAGGTTTACATTTTACAAGGAAGCCCCTCCACTCACTAGTATTTCCATAATATTTCCATAATGAGTCAAATTAATGCTCACTTACTCAAAGGTTGGTCAAATAAAGTAGAGCCTGATGCGAAAATCGAAGTGCTCGTCGAAATACACGCGATGACGCCAAGATGACTGGAAATTGATGCAGAATGAGAAAATCGATAATTACGAAAAAACCCTCGACTCAACTCAACCGAGTCAAATCGGTTCTAACTCACCTATCTAAGACTCAAGACTCAACTAACTCAACCTATAGGGGCTAATTAACACTAAATACCATAATTAGTAACTGAGCACAATTAATTTAGGTAAAGCGCAATTAATTAGCACCAATCAAGATTAAATTGGGTCGGGGTGTAACATTTCTCCCCCTCTTGGATTTATTCGGTCATTCGAAATGATCGTACCTACGTGAAGAGTTCGGTGTAGTGTCGTGCAACCTGTTCCTCGAGCTCCCTCGTGGCTTCCTCTGGTCCGTGGTGATCCCAAAAGAGTTTCACCCAACGAATGGTCCTATTCCGCAACACTTGCCTTTTCTCATCAAAGATACGGAGCGGACGCTCGACGTATGTTGAGTCTGGTTTGATCCGGACTTCCTCGTACTAAATAATGTGAGACGGATCGCGGGCGTACTTGTGGAGCATAGAAACATGGAATACATCATGTACTCTTGCAAATTCGGGCGGAAGCTTCAATCTATAAGCGACGTCACCTATTCGGCTCTTGATCTTGAACGGTCCCACATATCTTAGTGAGAGTTTACCTTTTTGCCTGAACCAAATTGTACCTTTCATTAGAGACGTCTTCAGAAAAACCCAATCTCCGACTTGAAATACAAGTTTCGTTCTTCTATTGTCTGCGTAGCTTTTCTATCTAGATGGAACTGTCTTCAATCTCTCCCTAAGTTGAAGAACTTTTTCGGGTGTGTCTGCACTAATGGTTGGTCCATGGAAATTCCTAGTGCCGACCTCTTCCCAACAAACTGGGGTCCTGCAGCCATGCCCATATAGTGCTTCAAAAGCAACATCCTAATGGTCGAATGAAAGCTTTTGTTATACGCAAACTCACATAGAGCCAAATGCTCATCCCACTCACCACCAAGATCAAGAACGCTAGCTCGAAGCATGTCTTCTAAGGTCTGTATGGTGCAGTCGGACTATCCGTCTGTATGTGGATGGTAAACGGTGATGAAGCTGAGTTTGGTGCCCATAGACTGCTGAAATGATTGCTAAAACGAAGAAACAAACCTCGTATCTCTATCGGAAACTATCGAGACTGGGGTACCATGCAATCAAACTATCTCTTTCACAAAAAGCTCAACCATTTTGTTAAACTTCATACTCTTCTTGAAAGGAAGAAAATGAGCTAATTTGGTCAACCGATCAACTATCAACCAAATCACATTGCTCTTCCGACTAGTTAGCGGTAGACCTGAAACGAAGTCCATCGATATGTGTTCCCATTTCCATTAAGGAATAGACAAATGGTGCAATAAACCCGGAGGCTTCCTATGCTCAAACTTCACACGTTGACAAGTGTAACATTTGAACACAAATTCTGTGATTTCCCTCTTCATATTGTTCCACCAGAATCGCCTCTTGAGATCCCTATACATTTTTGTACTCCCAGGGTGCATGGCGTATCTGGCATTATGTGCTTCTATCAAAATTGGGATTATCAGCTTATCAGTCTTCGATAGACACAATCGGTTCCTGAAATACAAGACTCCATCCACCAATTGGAAATCAGGCTTCTCGGCAATATGATCTCTTATCTTAGCCAAATTAGGGTCCTCGAACTGTTCATTTTTTATCCGATTCATTGGTTCAGGTTCGTACACGGACAAGACAGCTAATATCACCGAGTCACTAAGCAATTGGACCTCTACATCCAGTTCCTTTAAAGCATCTAACTTGAACCATTGTGCACTCATGGCTACAAGTAGGGAATACTTCATGCTCAAAGCATCAGCCCAACGTTTGCTTTTCCCGGAATGTATTTAATTGGAAAATCATAGTCCTTTATAAATTATAACCATCGTCTCAGCCTCATGTTGAGATCTTGCTGAAAGAATAGAAATTGTAGACTGTGATGATCTGAGTGCACTTCAAATTGTTCTCCATAAAAATAGTGTCTCCAAAGCTTTAGTGCAAATACGATAGCGGCTAACTCAAGATCGTGGGTGGCATAATTCCTTTCATGATTCTTCAACTGCCTTGATCTATAAGCTACAATTTTGCCATTTTGCATAAGAACACACCCGAAACCATCTCTAGAAGCATCTGAATAAATCACAAATCCTCCAATACCCTTGGGTAAAGATAAAATTATGGTGGTTGTCAACTTCTCCTTCAAGGTTTGAAAACTGACCTCACATTCCTTAGTCCAAATAAATGGCACATCCTTCCTAGTCAACTTAGTCATTGGGGCTGAGATCTTAGAAAAATCTTTGACAAATCTATGGTAGTATCTTGCAAGGCCTAGGAAACTCCGAATCTCTGCCACCCTCCTCGGACTTTGCCAATTTATAACGGGTTCTATCTTCGCTAGATCCACCCTTAGGCCATCTTGAGTAATAAAATGCCCTAAAAGGCTACTTGTTCAAGCCAAAAATCACACTTCTCAAGTTTATCATACAACTGGTGTATGCTCAAGAGCTAAAGTGATGATTTGAGGTGGTCTGCATGTTCTTCTCGTGGCTTCGAGTGCACCAAAATATCATCAATAAAAACTACAATAAATTGATCAAGGTAAGGAGCGAAGATCCTATTCATTAACGCCATACATACCGCAGGTGCATTAGTCAAGCCAAAGGGCATCATAAGAAATTCATAGTGACCATATCTCATACTGAAAGCTGTCTTAACAATGTCTTGCTCACGGACTCTCAACTGGTGGTATCTTGATCTGAGATCGATCTTTGAAAAGTAAACTCCTCCCTAAAGATGGTCAAATAGTTCATCAATTCGAGGCAATAGGTACTTGTTCTTTATAGTCACTTGATTTATCTGTCTGTAGTCTATACACATCCGAAGAGTACCATCTTTCTTCTGCACGAACAACACCGGAGCTCCCTAGGGTGATACGCTAGGTCGAATAAGTCCTTTGTCCTGCATGTCTTGTAATTGCTCCTTTAATTCTCTAAGTTCCATTCGAGTCATTCTGTACGGTGCCTTTGAAATCGGAGTGGTGCCCGATACCAAATCAATAGGAAAGTCCACTTCCCTAGGCGGAGGTAATCCTGGAACCTCATCCGGAAACACATTCGGAAATTCACACGCTACTGGAATTTCTTCTAACTTCACAAGCGGTTTCTTCTCTGAGATAAGGGCGAAGTAACCTTCACAGCCACTCTCTAGGAGCTTCACGGCATCTAACGCTGACACAAGTCCGATATTGGATCTCTCTCCGCACACACTCGAATATCACGTTCAACTCTGGTTCCTCCACCTTAAAGGTGATAGTTTTGTGGAAGCAGTCCACACAAGCTCGATATCTTGCGAGCCAATTCATCCCAAGGATGACATCGAAATCGTGCATCACCAGAATTATCAAATCTACTAGCATTAGCGATTCCCATATCTAAGCACTACACTTGGGGTAGTAGTTATCACAAGCTACTCGTTTACCCACCGGGGTAGTCACCATCAACACGAATGGTAGCAACTCAGGCGGTTGTTAAAGTCCACAAGCAAAATGGGGCACCACAAATGAATGTGTGGACCCCGAATCAAACAAAGTCTTTGCATTCCTCGCACATATCAAAACAGTACCTTATACCACATTTTCAGCTGCTTCTACATGTTCATGATTCGTTACAAAGAGTCTCCCCGCTTGTTATGGTAGCTATTGGGCCTGTTAACGTTGTTGTCTTGGCCTTCCTCGTTGTCGTTGCTGTTGCTGGGGTCTGGGAGGTGGTGCTAGTAATGCCAACCGCTGAGGTGGGGTTGGGAGTGCTGGTATGGCTGGCTGTTGAGGATGTTATTGTTGATGTGCTCTATAACCCCCTTTGTCTCTAGGACAGGCTACTGCCTGGTGCTCCATGGATCCACATATAATGCACGCATTGGTATTTCTCCAACACCTCTCAATGGGGTGCCCCTTGCCACAAGTCTCACACTTTAGCACCCTAGGGCCAATCACTACACCTCTGTCTCTTATGTTGAAAACTATTTCCAGAGTGAGACATAATCCTCTTAGGATCAGCATTCCTCTTCTTGATAGCCATCTCTTCTGCAGTGTATGCTCTGTCTACTGCATCATCAAAGGTTTCAGGCCTCTTGTACATCACCACATGTTCCTCATACATCGGATGAAGCCCACCAATGAATCTCTTCACTTTCTTTTCTTTAGTATCAACTAAATCCTTGGCAAACTTGGACAATTGAAGGAAGGTATGTACATACGTCGCCACCATCATCTGATTTCTGCTTGAGAGAGATGAATTCTTTTTCTTTTCTCCGGTACACGTGATCCAGTATGAACTTGTGGCGAAACTGTTCTTGGAAGGTCTCCCATATAGTGGCGTTGGACATGACTTTGAAAGCATCTCTTACGCTCTTCCACAAATCCTTAGCAACGCCTCGAAACATTGAGGTAGTGAGCACTGCCCGTTTCTTGTTATTGCAGATCACCGTTTCGAACACATCTCCTATGTGCTCTAGCCACTCATCAGCCTGTATCACATCTTCTTTTCCCAGGAACTTTGTAGCTTCTCTCTTTCGGAATGTTTCATATAAGGTATTTGGGTCATATTCTTTAGACTGGATGACCACTTGGGTTCCCGGATTTGGCTGTGCTTGACCTGGCCTAGCCATCAGTGTTGCCAGATGCTCATTTGTCTTGGCCATCTGCTCCATTGGCATCATCATGCGAGCTTCCATAGAAGGAGGATCATTTTCTAATAACACAAACGAGTCATCATTATGTGATTCGTTGTTTCCACCATTGTGCCCATTTTTGGAGCCGAACGCCATTGACCTACAAAATAACTGTAAGAGTTAGGATTATAGTCTAACTCTCTCCACACACTACTATCGATAGATACAAATGCTAACAATAAAATCACAACTAACAATAAACTAGCCCTAACAATTCTATACTCTCAATCGATTCTAACGCGTTCTCACAACGTTCAAATTAGTTTGTAAGTCTTGTAGGAAGACTTTTAGGGCTCTGATACCATACTTACGTATGTCACATCTTGGTCCCAAATCACCCTGGCCTAGGGTAATCCCCGAGATGAGACACATGTACTCCCGTGATGCTGTACCTGTCTTGAGCAATTACAACACATGAAGGAGAAAAACAACATTTTTCCACACGTGAGTCGAGCTCACTAGAACATATCAATAACATTTAAATCATAGCGGAAGTTGTAATTCATACACATAAAAGTATCATTTCCCATTCAGTCCAATTAAACATTCAAGTTGATACAAAAGAATTACACAAGTATATACATTGATTTACAAAAGAGGGTGTAATAAAAGAACCCCAAACAACTGTACCAAAAATATGATCAAAAGTATGACTGAAGAACTAAGCATGACCCACACAAAAAGGGGCTAGCCACACACTAATTGCAACTCTCAAAATGTACACCACGCCCTTCGGTGGGGAAGTATCTACGCTGGCCCTTGCTTTGGCCACTCCTCTAATCCTGGAGGAACCTCCTCGGTACCCTCCTTTCTCTCCTGGGCCTTTTCAAGATCGGGAGTTGTACCTGCGACTGTGACACCAAGAGTAGTATCTCAATACGACGATTCAGCAAGTATAGGCATTAATAAGGAAATATATAATGTTTCAAATTGAATTGATAGACGATTAAATTAACAAATGTCAATGTTAAATAATAACTAGGCAGATTATACAAAAATCGAATAATTTATGCTTGTGAATCAAAGGGGACTAAGACATACTAATTGGCTACTACATTGAGCTCATCCTCTCAAAAGAGAGCGAATCTAGTTGGGATGTCACAAGCGGCCCGTCCAAAGGTTAGCTGGCTACCCGGGTCTGGCATTCCGGTGCTCTAGATAACTTACTGCAGTAGTCTCAAATAACTAAACCAAGTTCAACCCCGTCGGGTATTACAAGGTTGAAGCTAAATAGTGCCGACTTGATTGAATCAAATAATAATTGGATTAGAGTAAGTTCACTATCACTTGTTCATACTTGAATCGAATAATAATCACGTCCACACGAATACTTACTCTATCCGCATTTCCAACGAATACCGAAATGGTTATACGATAATTAAGCCACGAATTGGAATTGGAAAATCGAACCACCATGAATACTAATAATGCAACCAATATACTAAATTAGGATTTGATATCAATAAAGAAATTGGACTTCAATATGAAATGCAATAATTTAAAGGAATCAAGACATTTTTACTAACCAATACTAGACTATTACTTTCTTTTGTCTCTTACCGTCCAATACAAGGTAGGTTCGGAAAGTCAATGTACTACTATCGTGTTTGAGTGTCACTTATTAAAAGAAATACGTTGAATTTCTAAACTAACCCTCATGGAATAGTGCTAGACCAATGAATGCCCATTAGACCAAAAACAAAGTTAAGGGTTCCTTTCTAAGGCCATAAAGGTCTTTGAAGCCTTAATTTCCAATGGGAGAAGGTTGTGCACCATAATTATCTATTAGAGATGATTAGGTTGGGTTATGATAGATTAAGGGTGATAATTCACCCTAAAATTGGGTCAAAAGGGACCCAGCCTACAGCTTGAGGTTCGCTCGAGCGGACCTCATCCAAAAAGTTGATCGCTCATGCGACCCCTCGCGTTCGCTTGAACGGTGGTTTCAGAAGGGTGTTTGTAAAGTACTTAACCTTACTGGGTCGGGTGGGCCCAACAGCAGGCCCATTGATCCATTTATTTAACTATTATTCTAATTAATTGCTTTGTTAGATATTTAAGTGGGTTTAGACCTTAAATGAGTTTCTCTTAGCATTAGAATAGTGGTTGCGAAGTTTCGTGCGAATCCGAGCGCGTTTGACCTAGTTAGGGGGGTAGTTTGCAAATTAGGAAATTTTGAGTGTTTTTCCAGAAAATCCCAATCACCGTGATTTTGGGTTCGTTGGAAAGATCTCGTCGCACTGATCATTTTTGTCTCTTGGCTCGTTGCGATCTGATGAACAAAAACCCTTCAAATGGTCTATTCCTCCTTCGGACCCACTTAAGGGCAATTGAGTTTTTTCCCCTTCTCTTCTTCTTAAGTAGGGATTAGCCCTAATTTATTTTTACTTCTCTGCAACGAACGTTTTGTAGCCTCCTCTTCTTCTTCGTTTCTCTAAGTTCCAGAACTCTCTCTAGGAGAGACCATCTCAAAGATCCGAGCCGCTCATCTTCTTCCTCTCGATCTCCTCTCTCTCTTGATCCTGGTTTGGGTAAGCCTTTCTCATCTTCATCTTTTCAGTCACCTTCTATTTTGATAAATTTAGGTCTGATCTTTATCTTTTCATTTCTTTTCCTCTCCTCTACGATTTAGGTTATGTTTGGTTGGGGTTGATCGTGGTTTTCGTGGTAGTAGGGCTCCTCGAGTTTTCCCCAATTTCCATCTTCTTGGTTGTGGCAAGTAGATCTGCAAATTTCAATATAACATGGATGCTTTGTTTTATTGATTGATATTGATTAAATGATAGAATACCTAAATGCCAAGCTGTTTGGATTTTTATTTGTAGAATAACATGTTAGATTAGGTTTTGGTAATCGCTTAATTTAATTTATGATTGATAATTTTAAATTTGATGTAAATGGATGGAATGGATTGTTTGGGGAGCATGATGGCTCAATCTTGTGTAGGTGAATCCTTGAAAGCGTTTAGAATGGAGTGGGAATTGGTATGGGTTGTAGGAACAACAGAATTGGGTTTCTGCATTTGAACGTTCGAACTTGTGGATGGTAGGCTAGAGATGAACATTCAAACATTCCTCCTGAACGTTCGAACGTTGGCCTCTTCGGGTGATTGGCCTGGACTCTGAACGATCGAACTCTGGACCTCTCGGGCGTTGGGAGTGAGACGTTGAACATTCGAACGTTCCTCCCTAACGTTCGAACATTCGACTCCTCGGGTGAGGTTGGCCTGGAGCGAGAGTTCGAGCTCTTCCTCCAAAAGTTCGAACTCTCGATATTTAACTGATGTTTGGGCAGATTTCCAAAGGCCATAACTTTTGAACCATGCGTCGGATTTTCGCGAGCCATATACCATTGGAAAGCTCTTGGAATGTAGAATCCAATGAAATATGTTTCATGAAGATTGGAGATCAGGAAGTGAGGTAAGGATTGAGATTAATAATTCAGACCACGTTTTGTTATAAACAAGACTGTTAACCTAGGTTTGGGCCTTAGACATTGGAAACCATGAACCCACTCACATATGACCATGAATAGAGCTAAAATCGTAGCACATGGCTTGGTGTGCTTTGATGGGTTGTCTAGGTATTCATGTGCTACGCATGGGGCGACCAAATGCGTATGGAACTAGATCAATCGATGCTCAACATGATTGCACACCGAGAAACTTCCTTAAAAACATCGTTAATCCAATTTCCACACATACTCTGTTAGATCATGTGAGGTACAGGGATGACAACATATACCTTGGTTGGATTGTAATTCCTCCTTGACTTGTTAATTGTATCCGTTGAATTCGTTTCCTTGAATACTCAATTAGCATAAAACACTTCTCTAATTGTGAAACACAAATTCTTATAGATTTAGGTCTTGAACCTGACTTAGAATGTACCTTAGAACCCCGTGTCATGTAAGGATGAACATGACTGGCTAATGTATAAGGGATTATCGTGTGGTTTAATTTGTTCAGTGATGTCTTGAATGAGATAATCCCTATGATCATGTCTTGTGTATTGAGTTAGCCAGACTTGCTTATCTTGGTTTTCCATTGTGTCAACATCACATCATTATCATTTGCATCTCATGGCCAGCTGCAGTTTGGGTTTTATTGATGGGCCGGTTACTCGGACATCGGGGTGGACAGTCGGCTTTGGACGGCGTCCATGGCGTTGAATAGTTGGGAGCGGGCTCGGACCGTGCTACTATTCCCAGAACTGGGAGCTAGGATCCCCATGGAGCCGGACTTTGGTATCAGTAGTCTGGATTGAATTGTTACTGGTACCCCATGAGGTGGCTAGGACATCCACGGAGTCTCCCTCTTGATTCTTGCATTGCATTGCATGGTTGGTGGTGATTACTAGTTGATGTTAGGTTCCGTTTATTGCTTCTGATGATTATTACTCATGCTGTATGCCTATTATCGTTCCCTTGTATTCTTATGATCTTATACTTGTCTCTAATTCTTACACATGATGCATGTTATGTTTATTGTATTTTGCTTATCTATTGCTCAACATGTTGTTGACTTGTTCCTTGGTGTGCAAACTCCTCAGGTGATTACTACGAGGAACCAACAGGTGAGGAGATCCCAAAGGATCTCCAACCAGCAAAGGAGGAACGAGAGTGGCATGCCAATGACGTAGAGTAGCATCATCATTCCCGGTACGAGAGCGATTCACTTGGGGCACTCTTAGATTTTTTTATACATTCTTTTGTTGATCCCTTGTTGTCGTATCTCTATCTCATTGACTTTATTCGTTCAATGGTTGTAGTTATTGGGATTATATTGTAAATAATCTAACTCCTTGATTAGTCTTAAATTTGTTCCATTGCAACTTTAATTTTAATGAGATTATTATTCATTGTTGATATCCATATATGGTTTAAATTGTATGAATTCTACAAATGATTATATTTCTTGAGGTTTGAAATGCAATATCCTCACAACGGACTTACGAACCTTGGGCTTAAAGGACAAATTTTTTAATTAGCCCTAAATTTCACTCCCCGGATCCGGTTTATTCTTTAATCGGGTTCGAGGGATGTGACAGTGTTCACTCGAGCACACCTATGTTCACTCGAGCGGACTCCATCCAGAGAGGTAATCACTCGAGCAGTCCTTTTGATCGCTCGAGTGAGTATTTTAGAAAGGGAGGGTTCGCTTGAGCGGACTCTTGTACACGTTTCCGCACTTAAAAGAAATATTCATGTTCACGAGATATCCTCACCGCGGATACCTGTGGGAGATCGCGTGTACGAGTGACGTCTTTGATGAATTCGTATACGTTTTGGTTTAAATCAATTCATAGTATTGGTATCGATTATGTATCATTCATCATTCTCTTTGGGAACTTAATTTACCGTCCTGATCTCGGATTAGGCCCGTGGGACCGAGTTCGAGGTTGCGACACCCATGTTCGCTCGAGGGGACTCCATCCAGAGAGGTAATCGCTTGGGCGGTCCTTTTGATCGCTCGAGTGAGTATTTCAGGAAGAGAGGGTTTGCTCGAGCGGACCCCTATTCGTTCGAGCGAATGCTCTAGAATTCCTGATATTTGGGATTCTCATGGTTTCTTCTCCCATTCATTTCTCAAATCCCTTCCATCACCACACCTGCACAAGTAATGGAGCCTCCATGCTCCCATTTACAACATATAAACCATCCATTCAATTTCATCAATTAAATCATAAAACATTCAAACCCATTCATTCATTAAGAGATTAGAATCATTGAGAAAGAGTATCATTTGAATCAAATGGTAACTAAACAAGATGTAAATCCAAATTAAGTTTATACTTGCCTCACTAAAAGCTTTTGAAAGCTCTCCCTTCACTTATAGCTCAAAGACCCAAAAATCCCCAATCATCAAACCCTAGACACAAATACACATGGAAAAATAGCAATAAATATGCATGCATGACTATCCAAGAGTCCTTTGACTCCTTTAGAACTCAAAACCACCAACATGGAGGGTTTGGCTCTTACCTTGACAAGAGACCCAAATTTGGAAGGAGTGGGGAATGAAGAAGATGGGTTCTTGGCCACAAAGGTAAGAGGAAGAAGAAGAAGATAAGATGAGTCCACTCCTAGCTCCCAAGGCACATGCACTAGACCTCTTGATGGTTGAGAAAGAGAGAAAGAGGAATGAAGGAGAAGAGAAGAGAAGCCCTTGTCGCCAATGGAAAGAAAAGAAATTGATTGGGATGGGTTTGTTGAAAGGGATATAAGAGATAAGGTTCTCATTTTACAAGGAAGCCCCTCCACTCACTAGTATTTCCATAATGAGTCAAATGAAAGCTCACTTACTCAAAGGTTGTTCAAATAAAGTAGAGCCTGATACGAAAATCGACGTGTTTGTTGAAATACACGCGATGACGCCAAGATGACTAGAAATTGATGCAGAATGATAAAATCGATAATTACGAAAAAACCCTTGACTCAACTTAACTGAGTCAAATCGGTTCTAACTCACCTATTTAAGACTCAAGACTCAACTAACTCAACCTCTAGGGGCTAATTAACACTAAATACCATAATTAGTAACTCAGCACAATTAATTTAGCTAAAACACAATTAATTAGCACTAATCGAGATTAAATTGAGTCGGGGTATAACAGTTACTCACGATGCAGATCCGCAGATTTCATTCAATTTCCATTTTTAACTGCCAAGACAAACAAGTTTCTTGTACTTATCGTCATTTTGAATTTACAGGGATATTGTGTCAACACAATCTTCAAAAATACATAAAATTCAATGTGATGGAGATACCACCTCAATATATTTTGAAAAGATGGACAAAGGATGCTAAAAATGGAGATGTCTTTGGTGATAAAGGAGGAAAACCTATTGTTGATTGCAATGAAAATCTGAGTATTCAGTAAATTCACTTTTATCAAATGATTCATCCATTGGCAAAGAGAGCCATCCAATCTCCACAAATGTATGATTTAGCCATCAAATATTTTAAACTATATGGAGGATGAAATGGATGCATTTGAAAATTCAATGACTCAAAATGTTGATACTGTTGGAACCAACTTGCAAATACATACTCAAAATGAGCCGGATAATGAAGTTAGTGGTCTCATACCATCTATTGATACATGTGATCCTATAATATCCAGATCGAAGGGAAGAATACCAATGAAAGGGCGCTTGAAATCAGGGATAGAAACTTGTGAAGAAGCACCCAAGAAAATGTAAGACATGCATGAAATATGTTACGGATCATGATTCACGCAACTGTCCTACAAAAAAGAAAGATGTGAACCATGTGAGTTAAGTTTCACTCTATGTTTTATTGATTATCATATGTTCTATTTTTTCTGTTAACATATTTATTTTATTTAACTTCTCATGCAGGATGACGTATGAGATACAAGATCATATAGCCCATGATTTGCAAAACCTCTATTTATTATATATAATTGGTGAGTCTCCACAAATTCGGTTTTTTATTTCTATTTTATTATGTCTACTTATACTTAAAAATGCAATCGAGGTTTTGTTTTGTTTTGTCCCATCTTGGGTGCTTATGTGGAAATTCTCGCAATATATTATTTTGTGTTTTTTTTATTTTTATCAATTTTTTTTTCAACATCTATCTATAAATTTAAACTTGGAATGTAGTTGTGACCAATATCAGTTGTTTTTATGCAACAGATATCAATCAAGTTAGACATCAAGGATGCTGCAAGATAGGCGATGGACACAGACATGTGCTTTGTGAAATTTGTAAAAGAATTAGCTGGTTATTTATTGTAATTTTTTTAAAGAGAATGAACGGTTATTGTGATAAAATGGATTCTCTTTTGGATGAATACGTTGTAGAATGATTACTCATTTGATTGAAATAAGAATCTAGTGGCATTCAGGTTTTTTGGACTTTTTATTTTTAGTGTAGCCATGAAAGCATTTTAAATTTTTTATTAGAGCATATGGCGGGCCACTTCAATTAGACTTCAACCATTTGTGAAGTAACAATCTCCAATATGGGGCCTAGGATGGTAGGATATTTTATGTGATTGCCATCAAAGTGAATATGAGGGCTTCATGAAGGGTTAAGGGGGATGCTAGAAATTAATTAACAAGCTCACATGTGTGGGGCCTATGACGATTGCCATTGAAGAAATTCTAAGGGCCTAGGATATATTATGTGATTGCCATCAAAGAGAATATAAGACCTTCATGAAGTTGAATATCGTTGGGTTATGGAGGAAAACTAGAAATTTATTAACATGCTCACATGTGGGGCCTATGATGGTTGTCATCAAAGAAAATCCAAGGTAAGGGCTGACTTTATTCATGTGATTGGGTTATGAGTTATGACTACAATTCTCCATGTTTTAAGGAGAAAATAACAAAATAAGATAGATTAGCTAGTTTTTACGAGAATCAATTGGGAACCAAAAGAATCGTCCCTTTTTGTATGGAGCATCACATGTCCTTGCTTTCTATCTTTCTTTAATATGTATATAGAGAGAGAGAGATAAGGTTATGATAGTGATGACATGTGTTAAACTTTGATAAGCTAAAAAAGGGGAGTTTTTCTTTGCAAAACTCTCAGGGAGTTTTGTAGCGTACCCCTATATATATAGTGGTAGACCCATGATTTTTGTTTGAAGGGGGCTTAGATAGTCACTTGAAAAGGTCAATCACTAATTTGTTGCTCTTTCTTAACATTAACTTTGGCAAAGGAGAGAAGTACTGCAACTACAGAATATCTAATTACATCAACTAACATACTGTCATCAAGATTTATATGACATTTGTACTAGTTTTTAAGATTTCATCTTCAAAACTCATATTCCAAGTGAACAAAAAAGATTATAGATTTTGAGCAATTTGTAAAAGAAATTATATAAAAGAGATCCTACCTATAAATCTTTGGGTCACAATTTTTTGACCCAAATCATTAACATTCTCAGATTAATGGTAATCATCAATACACTTAGTTATTTTAAATTTTAATGGATTTTTTAGAGAGGGAAAGAGAGACCGGTAAAAGGAATTTTTTTTAGTTAGGGAAAAAGAGGTGGGGGCTATGGGTTATTTTAAGTGGGGGCCGGGGCCAGACTTCTCTTAAGGCCCTAATGGGCTTTTTATAATTTTGGAGGGGTGAAAGTTTTTGGGGGCTACCAGAATAGCTAGTTCTAATTTAACCAATCAATGCAGCAGAAATAAACCAATCAGACAATATAAAACTAGCTATCTACCAATCACACACCACAAGAAGGCAGACACAATATTTAGCGTGGAAACACTATCCAGGGAGAAATACCACGAACTAGAAATCAAGAGTTCACGAACAGTTACAAGATATACTCACAAGCTCCTTTACCTCAGTCTGTACCTCAACTTGAGGGTTGTAGTTGCTCTTGCAAAGAATCCACTGACACGACATCCATCGTGCCCCATTCTCCTTGCTTGATCTCCCACACCTTGCAAGTCAAGATGAACTATCTTCTGCAAAAAAGGTAGAAGCAGCAACAACCTTCTAGAGTAGCCCTTCATGATAGTCTCCCAATGACTTTAGAGAATTATCTCTCTCTAAAATATCTCTGACTCAAATTAATGAGAGTGGTGGTGGTCACACCTAGGGTTGAGAGTAACAGCCTATTTATAGCCCCAAATTCGTGCCTAAGACTTAGTGCACAAGTAGGACTCAAACTGGAAAATATAGTCTCAAAGGGAACTAATTCGAATCAGAATAGAGACTTTCCCACTTTCTGCGCACCTGTTCGATTGATCGGATAGTGCATCCGATCGATCGGACCACCCAAATAACTGGATGCATTTACAGTCCGATCGATCGGACTAAGGCTCCAATTGATCGGGCCTGGGGAGGTTTGCCCGGTCTTCTCTTTTTTCTTCTCTTCTTCGCTTCAGCTCTTCCAACGACACAATCATAGTCAATTCTAAAAGAAATTAGAAAATACAATCTAATGGACCCAAAGTTATGTCCAACCCATGAATTAGCAAACATAAAAGTACTTACAATCTCCCCCTTTGACAATTCATGGACAAAACTCTCTAGAACAATACAATGATCTACCCAAGAGAAAAACCCAAAATACATTGATTTTTCAGCCCAAAAAAAAAAAAAAAAAAGCTCTTGTAGATCTTTGCTTGTTTTCTCCCCTTAGCTTCAATATTCTCCTCCGTTTTGTCCATAATTGACAAACAATTATCATCAAGCAGCTTCTGTCAATCTGGATTCTGCAGCTCCCCTTCAATATGATCTTCGTATTAGCACTGGGGTGGGGGCTTGAGCTTGTAGATCAGGGGTGTTAAAGCTTTGACACACACACTTGCATATTCAGACAGTTCAGCAGAGTGTGTACCAAGATAGATGGAAGGTCTTCTTTCTTGACCCATACCTCTTTGGTTTTCATAGGTGACTCTTCCTTCTGCTTTTTTCATTACTTCTGATTTGGCGACTTTCGCATCATATTGCAATGAGGTTAAATGTGTCTTTTAATTCCACAGTGATGACAAGTGAGAATTCGTTTAGGACGTGGCACACTCTTCTTCTTGGCAGCTGTATTTATAACATGAACAGCATGATTAGTAACAACTGAATTTTAAACAAAACAGTTAGTACATTTGGCGTTTGATGTAGACGCCCCCGTCAACGTAGCCAATGCCATGCATGTTAGTATTTGCCTTTTGACTACATAGGATGTCATCAAGTTTTTTAGATCCAGTATTCATCCTGTTTAGTGAAACCTTATTTGTATCCAACTCAGAAAGTAAGTTAGTATTTTCAGCTTTCAAGGTCTTCATATCGTGATTAATTAAACTATACTTCTGTGGTTCAACAATCAATTCATCTGCCAATTTATTATTTTCTGCCTCTAAGTGACTCACTTTTGTAAGAGCTTCAGACAATTCAGCTTTTAAAGAAGTATTCTGCTCGTCAGATTCTTTCTAGCTTGTAGCCACTTTTTCATTCATCTCGAGCATCTTCATGGTCTTTGCAAACAATATATAATATTCAGCTTGCCAATCATGTTCTATCTCTGATTCACTAACATCTTGATCAGTCCCATCATCAGAAACTGATGGAGTAGCATAAACTGAAGTTGCCATGAATGCCATGAATTTTTCTTTGCTAGCTTTAGGCTTCTTAGACTCAGATCTTTTATCATCATCCTCAGAAGTATCATCATCCCAAGTCAAGTTGAAAGCCTTCTTTCTTGGCTTTTTGTTAGGACACTCAAAACATTGAATCCCTTTAGAAGATTTCTTCTTTGCAAAATTTTTAGGGACTTTCAGATCACTTTTCTTCTTCTTCATAAACAACTAATATTGCTTCATAAATTGAACAGCAACTTGAGGATCAATCTCCTCAGAATCAAAATCAGAATCACTAGCAATTTTCTTGATGATTCTTTGGAGGCTCTCAAAGCAATACTTTTGGATTTTGATTTTCCAGTAGTCCTTAAGTTTGCTTCAAAAGTCTGAAGGTTGTCAACTAATTCCTCAACTTTGAGAATATTCAGATTTTTATTCTCTTCTATGACTACAACCTTTGCATCAAACCTTTCTGGAAGAGACCGCAGAATCTTTTTCACAATTCTATTTTCAGGAATTGGATCTCCCAAAGTAGATGTATCATTCACAATTATATTCAGCTTTGAATTAAACTCATCAAAAGTTTCATCATCTTCCATTTTTATGGTTTCAAAGGTTGTATACAATTTCTGAAGTTTCGACTGTTTGACAGTGTCAGTCCCTTCATGCACAGTCTGCAGAATATCCTAATCTTCTTTCGCAGTAGTGCATGTAGAAATTCTACGAAACTCAGACATACTAACTCCATTATAAATAGCATTCAAAACTTTAGAGTTGCAGGTGGCTGCCAATTCTTTATCCTTTGTCCACTGTTCTTCAGATTTAAAATTGGTTATCCTTTCAGTAGTGACAGTGGGTAAGAAATAACCTTTCACAACAGATTTCCATAATTTCAGATTTATGGCTTTTACAAAGGCAACCATTCTGGCTTTCCAATAAGCATAATTAGAACCATCCAGCAGAGGAAGCTTATTGGTTGAAGTGCCTTCACGGTGGTTATCCATTCTAACAAAAATATGGATCGACAAAGTAAAAAAGTGTAATCGGCTCTGATACCAATTGAAAGTTTTTGGGGGCTACCAAAAATGGATTACTAGTTCTAATTTAACCAATCAATGCAACGGAAATAAACCAATCAGACAATATAGAACTAGCTATCTACCAATCACACACCACAAGAAGGCAGACACAATATTTAGCGTGAAAATAAAGGGAGAAAAACTACGAACCAGAAATCAAGAGTTCACGAACAGTTACAAGATATACTCATAAGCTCCTTTACCTCAGTCTGTACCTCGACCTAAGGACTGTGGTTGTTCTTGCAAAGAATCCACTGACACGATATCCACCGTGCCTCGTTCTCCTTACTTAATCTTCTCAGAGCTTGCTAGTCAAGATGAACTATCTTCTTTAAGAAAGGTAGCAGCAGCAACAACCTTCTAGAGTAGCCCTTCATAATAGTCTTCCAATGGCTCTAGAGAATTATCTCTCTCTAAGATATCTTTGACTTAGATTAATGAGAGTGGTGGTAATCACACCTAGGGTTGAGGGTAACAGTTTATTTATAACCCAAAATTCGTGCTTAAGACTTAGTGCACAAGTAGGATTCAAACTTGGAAATATAGTCTCAAAGGAAACTAATTCGAATCATAATAGAGACTTTCCCGTTTTCTGCGCACCTGTCCGATCGATCGGACAGTGCATCTAATCGATCAGACCACCCAAATAACTGGATGCGTTTACAGTCCGATCGATCGGACTAAGGCTCTGATCGATTGGGCCTGGGGAGGTTCGCTCGGTCTTTTCTTTTTTCTTCTCTTCTTCGCTTCAGCTTTTCCGGCGACACAACCATAGTCCATTCTAAAAGAAATTAGAAAATACAATCTAATGGACCTAGAGTTTTGTCCGACCCATAAATTAGCCAATATAAAAATACTTACAAGGGGCTGAAGCCCCCATCTTGTTACATGTTGGTCCGCCTATGTATGTATATATATAAATTTAAATTTATCATTCAATCGCCTCACACGTAATCCATACATCGCACGAGCCTTACAGCCTGTACTTTTAGCAAGATATTCGATAAAAAATCGGTCTCTGGGAAATTTATGGAAATGACATGATGGCTTGTCCGATTATATTTGTAAATGTCATATTTCTTTATTAGAAGTCTAAAATCTTAGTCACCTAAAAAGTCTCAAATACTTTTACAATTTTTGAAATACTAATGCTCAAGTACAGAAGGATATTCAAAATTTCCCACAAATTGGAAAATTAGAAACTTTGAATTCAAAGTAAAGGAGGAGGGCCGGGCCCTAATATGCATTTTCAATAGATGCACTCGCTCCCTCCGTCCGGCCCTCATTTCTACCAAATGAAAGGCGCCATTTTGAACCAATTTTCTTGACGAGATAGGGACCGATTTAAATGCTTGTGTATGTAAAATCCAATGGGAAGTGAAGTCAGAGCGAGGGACTCTTCGTCCGCGTAAAGAAAATCCAAGGGAGCGGGCCCCACAACGACTCGACCTTCGTCGAGTGGGCCCCATGCGACTGTCTCTTGGCCGTTAAATCCTCACCTCTTCGCCTCTTGCTTTCCTTCTTCAAACCAAACCGAACAAAAAGAAGGCGGCGGTTTCTTTACAAAATCTCCCAAACAAGAATTAAAACAAGGAGAGGAGAAGAGAAGAAGCATAACCCTAATCCTCTGCAGAAATCTAAAACCCCAACCAACCTAACCGGCGATGATCGATCCAGTTATAGAGCCATCGCAGCCGTCCACGTCGACGGCCAAGGCGGAGAAGGCATTATCCTTCATCTCGCGCGGGTGGCGCGAGGTCCGGAACTCGGCCGGTGCCGATCTGCAGCTTATGCGCGCCCGCGCCACCTCCTTCAAGAATCTCGCCACCTCATTTGACCGCGAGCTAGAGAACTTCCTCAACTCCGCCCCATCCTTCCAGCCGCCTCCTCCGCCGCCCTCTTCGCCGGCCGAGCTCGAGTTCGTGAAGCGCCTCCAGCCCAAGCTCTCTGAAATCCGACGCGCCTACTCGTCGCCGGATTTCAGCCGGAAGGTTCTCCAGAAATGGAGCCCTAGGGCTCGAATTCGGATCGATCTCTCCGCGATCAAGAAGGCGATTGTATCAGAGGTCGAGGACACCATCAAAGTCATCGACTTTGATGTTGATCAGGTCTGGCGTGGGCAGAAGAAGGTCCACGAGAAGGAATTGGAGCGAAAGAGCACCTCTTCTTCGAAGATTTTTGGGAATTTCAAGAGTAAAGAGTTTGTGGAGAAAGTGAAAGCTGCACTGGTATGTGTTTTTTCTCTCGTTTTTCCCTTTTTTCGCTTTAGGATTTGTGAAACTTGATTTCCTTTGAGGATTGTTTCGAGCTGAATTCCAGGTTCTTGAGATTTCATGTATAAGATATTGGTATAGGATAAGATTAGCTTTATCATGAGATGCAAAATTACATGTTTACTTGAGTAATACTTGTCAAGAGTTTGGGGATTCCAGGTTTACTTGAGTAATACTTGTCAAGAGGTTATATTGACATAGTTATATACGCACGAGGGAGTGGTAACGAGTGTGAGAGCTACAGTAAGATAGCCAATAAGTTTCCAGTGACCATAGTTGTTCCATTTGTTGCATTGCATGTTGTTTGTCGAGATTTAGTGTTGGATAAATTGAGAGATACATAAATGGGAAATTGAGAGATGCAGAGGCTTTAGAATCCGAAGGGCTTTAAAAATTAGATGTACAAGACAGAACATGGGAATTGCAACTGCACTGGAGATGTGCAAAGAGTTGAAACTCTTTATAAGAATTGAAGCTTGAGAGATACCACAAAGAGAGATTCCTTCCAATACCTTGACTCTATAATCAGTAAGGATGAGGGATTGAGGATGCTGTTGAAAATAGGATGAGAGTCAGATGGTTGAAGTGAAGACTTGTTTGTGGAGTGCTTTGTGATTGAAGCATACCAAAAAGATTAAAGGAAAAATTTCGCAAGACACTTATTAGACCAACTATGACCTATGAAGCAGTTAATCAAGACATAATACATATGAAAAATGAGTGTTGTAGAGATGAGAATACGGAGATAGATGTGTGGTAAAATTTGGAAAGATGAACTAGAAATGAATGCATTCTACAGTACCTAGAGCCTAGAGGTAGTATCAGTAGGTGATAAATTAAGAGATATTCTTTTGAAATGGTTTGGACATGTCCAATGTAGGTCAACAACGGAGGCACTGGTGAGGAAAAGTTTTTCTATTGGTTGATGGCCCCTCAAGTAAAAAGGTAGGCCGAAGAGGATATGGATGGCAAGTAGTAAGGATAGATCTGAAGAAGTGCAATCTAGAAAATGGAGCCAAGAAAATGTTACTTTGCATCTCAGGCAAGAATAATTTCAGGGGTTGGTGCTAATAAATATTTAAATCTTACCCATAGAGGTGCTGTGTTGAATAATGTTAAGGTGCTACTTAAAGGAAATTGATTTTCTTCTATATTTTTAATTTGATCCTAGTTCAATAAATTATTTCTGCATCCATCTCTTAATGTTTTAAAACATGGACTCAATTTGGCCAGGGTCAGGTGTGGTCTAGTCTACCAGTTGTGCACCCCCAAAACTTCTGAAATAATTTTTAAAAATAAAAAACAAATGGTGCACTCATGGGATTTTAAAAATAAAAAACAAATGGTGTACTCATGGGATTGATGAGAGATAGAGAGAGAAGTTGATAATCGGTCTGCTTTCTGGACTCCTTGGTGGCCACTTGATTATTATCCCTGTCTCTCCTTGGAAGCAAATCATAGTCTCATCCCCATGGCACATAAGGATCTGGGCAAGTGAAGAAGGGTTTTGAAAAAGAAGAAAAGAAGCAAGAAGTTTTACTTCCTCTAGTGATTCTGTCATTTTAGTCTACAAAAAAGCATTAACCATTAAAGAAGTTATATGGGTACTTTTTATTAGGTGGATTGACATGTTAGAAGGCACTTTATCTTTTAGGTGATGACGAATAGTAGGATCTACCAGCCTAGGTTACTGCACTAAGTCTACTGTCTACATAATAAAACAAATAAGCTGCCGGTCTTCTTATATTTCATGAAGCACCACGTCATAAACTCCTTTCTTTTTTTTTAAATTGATTGTGTGTATTGTATTAAATATTAGTAAAGGTTTTACAAAATTGTACAGTATAGGAGATATATACTGAACCAAAAAGGACCCAAAGTGAAAACAAAAAAAAGAAAAAAAAAGCTATGTCAGAACTAAGGGATCACGACACTGTAAAACATATACACGGCTGAGAATAGTTCAAAACCACAAAGTATTAGCAGCTGAACCAGAGGAAATAACCAAACTTGGTTTTCCAATTCCTTCGTTCACTAGACAGTCTACCTACCCATTGGTGCTGTGATTAACATGAAGAAAGGAGACCCTCAAGTCTATCTAAGCTCTTCACTTCTTCAAAAATATGCACCATTTTCCAAGGAGGATTAGCCTCACCTGAAGTCCACTGAATGATACAAAATTTGTCTCCTTCTGCCCTCAAATTATAAAGGTTGAGATGATTACTTTCTCTGAGTCCAGTCAACAGGGCTAAAAGCTCAGCTTTGTTAACTGAACAATGGCCAGTTGGGCCAAAATAGGAAAGGAGCGTAAAACCGTCACTATCACACACTCACTATCACACACCAAACCACCTACACTAGCCATACCTGGACTACCAAGAGAACTTCCATCAAAATTGTGTTTGAAGGCACCAACCAGAGGGGGGACCACATCATAGATTCTTTGACCAGTGGGCATTAAAATCCACCTTTAAAAGCTATGGATGTCTTTGTACATGATTTTTTTCCATTTTTTTTTTGGTTGAAATACAAGTGGTATAAGCAAGGTTTGAAGGCTCATCTGACTTTTCAAACACACACTCTCTCTCTCTCTCTCTCTCTCTCTCTCTCTCTCTCTCTCTCTCTCTCTCTCTCTCTCTCTCTCTCTCTCTCTGTCTGAAAAATGAGCAATAGAAAAGGAGCAAATCCCGACAAATCTTCTGTTTTTTGAAGGAGCTTGTACCAGTGTATTTCCTCCTTTTGTGAATATATTATTCACTTCATGGGTTCATAACTTCATATACCCATACCACCTAGAAAAGTGTCTTTCCCCTTTTGCCTTATCACCTATGATGCAAGGATACTTCAAAATGGGCAACGTTTCATGTCGTATTATATCCGATAACCTATGTCCCTGCCGTATCTAAGGCGTGTCCTTGTAGTATCCATGCCGTATCTGGGCATCATAGCTTATCACACAAACCACCCCCTCCAAATCTTCCCAAACAGGAAATCATCTGACTACCAACGACTCCTGCGGGACTCTTTCCAGCATGGAGAAACACTCTCTGCCTTTTCTATTTACTCAAAGGAAATTCTTAATAATTACATGTGCATCTCAAAAGCCCAAAACCTTCCAAGCCAATTGGTTCTTCCTTCTAAGAGCTTTAACTTTGGAATTATTGAAGTAGCAAGATCGATCTGGGTTCCACTTGGAGTCTGGGATTGGTTTATGTTGGTAATGCTCTTCTTCTTCTGGAGAATGCCAATTGTCTCCATGAAGGAGGTGCTGTTGAGTGCTGTCTTATTCTTCGTGTCTGTAGTTCTTTTCAATATCCTTTGGATGTAAAAATTTGGTATGCTCGCAAATTTAGAGAATTTGACTAGCAGACAGTTGCATGTCCTTTCCTAAAACAGTATTGCCCCGCTTGCCAAACCACGCCATCAACCCACAATGCCAATTGTCTCCATGCAGGATGTGCTGTTCAGTGCTGTCATATTCTTCGTGTCAGCATTTCTTTTCAATATCCTTTGTCTGTAAAAATTTGGTATGCTCGCAGATTTAGAGAATCTGATGTGCAGCCAGTTGCATGTCCATTTCAAAATTTGAATTCCACCCCGCACCCAAACGCACAAAACAAAACAAAAAAAGAAAAAAAAGAGAAAAAGAAAAGAGCACCGCTAAACCACTACATTTCCAACATGTTTTTGTCCAAGTTGTTGGTCTTTGATAGGTAGTAGCATGTATATTAATTTTTTTATTTTATCATGTAGAGCACTATTATTTTAATTTGCATATAATATTCAATAACAGAAAGGAAAAAAAAATGCCGATGTACTGTTTAATTTAATTAATTAATATATATATTTTTTTTTGCAGAAATCAATTTACAAGGAGCCTCAAGAATCAAAGGTTGGTGCTCATCTCGATAAGTATTGCTGAATTCTCATCGTTGATGATATATATCTGTTTTGACCAAACTTTCCAATGCTTGTATCCTTGCAAAGTCTTTATATGTCTCCACTCTCCATTGTTGCATAAAATTGTACTGATAATCATAATATAGTCGTTCAAAAATATAATTTTTTCACATGGTACATGCAATTTCTTTCCTTTTTTTTTTTTTTTTTTTTAATTGGCTGTCAATTGAGAAAAGAAAGGCAAGAACATTTTTTAAGCCATTAAAGGATAAACAACCATGTATAAGGTCTCTTTTTTCAATTTCTTAATCTGCTACATAATTAGACTAGATATTTACCTCTCTTTACATCTACATAATTTGATTGGATACAGGGAAAGAATAACCGAGTATGTTTGTGGGAAATCCCTTTCAGTGTAGTAATTTAGAGTACTAGCATGTACACCTATAAAAGACCTTTCCTTCAGTACTGTTCATTCCAACCTTGTGGCTTCTTAGATTTTGACGGTTTGTCACGAGGTATATGACAACTTGCATTAACTTTTAAACTCCACCCAGATTCTGGGATATTCTGGCAAACCTTCAGACATAGTGTTGGATATGATGCTTTTTTCCCTGCTGATTATTTCTTGATGTTTTTCTTTCTGCATGCTGTTATAATGAAACATCACATAAATATTGCAATAAGGAGACTGTCCAGAAATTCAACATTTGGGACCAAAAAGAAGTGGCTTGTTCAAGCACATCATTATGCCATGTTGTACTTGGAACAAATCTTACAGAATACATTTTCAGTTGGAACAAAGTTTCTCAAATTCTGTTCCCAGTTGTTTTGGCCATAGACAAATTTCACTCTCTATAAAAAATATCTTTTTTTCTTGTATTTCTTAGAGTTCTGTTGTGAATCTTGTTTTTCAATATTGTATGCTTAAAAGAAAAAAAATTTGAAGTTTGAAAGTTGGCCATCATTTTCTCAAAGTTATTTCTTCATGTTTTGCTTTCTGCTTGTTTTTTCATCACATTATTGCAATAAGGAGATTGAGAAATTCTGTGGCTTGTGCACATCATTAAACCATGTTGTTGAACAAATCTTCAGAATACATTGTCAAATGCTTTAGACAAATTTCAAAAAAAAATTGTATTTCTTAGAGTTCTGTTGTGAATCTTGTTGTTCAAATTGTAATTGGCCATCATTTTCTCAAAGTTATATTTATGTGCCATGGATTGTGACCTTTATTTTCTTTTAAATATGTTAATAAGATGATACAAGCTCAAATTAATAAGATGATACAAGCTCAAAACTTTTAGCATCTAATGGGACGCGGTTTGAGCCGACTCGTGCCATTTTTTAGAACTTTTCCTTTTCGTTGATACATTTCTGTATGGACTATTACTTATAGGAAAGTTTTCTGTGATTATTAAGAAAATATAACTTGCATCTTATAATTCAGAATCTAACAACCTAGTCCCTTTAGATTGTTTTGTTGTTTATTAAACTGAGTTCTCAATTTAGCAGAAATCGTGTGATCTCATTTTGAGATTTTGAGAAATCTGACATACTTTTGCATATCTGTCTTTTTCATGATAAAGCAGGTCAATTTATTTTTCCCATCATAGTTAACTGCCATTTGGCTGCCCCTTCTCGTGAAACTAATATCTTTATTTATTTATGTTATTGAAACTGTGGACCTTTCCTAATCTTTTAATTCAGAATGAGCACTTTCGAAGGTGATGAATTGCATTGAGTATGGGCTTTTTGGTTGATGGTGATTTTCTATGTTGCCTACATGAAATTACTTGAGTTGATTATCTTCCCTATTTCATGCAGGAAGTGCCACCACTGGACTTACCTGAACTTTTGGCATATTTAGTAAAGCAATCTGGTCCCTTGTTTGATCAACTTGGTGTAAGACGAGGTAATAAAAAGTGGTCTTTGTTAATCAATCTTATGATCTACCTTTTTTATTTTTTTATTTTAAAGTTGTCATTATGGTCTATTTGCTTTATGGATTCAGGTTGATAACATTTTTACTTGGTATTGTAATGACTAATTTCTTGTGACTTGTGAAAGTTACCTATCCTAATTCCTACTATGCGTTGGTCCATCAATTTGATCTTTTTCTGGTCATCTGAATATTTTCTGGTCTGTTTGAAGTGGTGGAAGGTTCTAGTTGAGGATTAGGCTCCAAGAATTGCAGTTTTATGTTGTGATATGTCGTGTGTGGTAACTTCTATATCATGCATGTGACATGGTTAATGGGATAAAAGAGAAGTACATTCCTTTCTAATGAATTAGGAGGAATTAATTAATCATTAAGAGTGGCATGAACATGAATTGATAATGTGCTCTCACAACTGGGGCACATGCTCTTGATTGGAACTGTTCAGAGGTATTCTTACATTTGATAGGCTGTGGACAAAAAAAACTGCTATAAATGATCCTGACCATTCAAATGAGTTGATGATAAATATTATACATTTTTAATATCTGCTTATCGGATTGTGAAGATCATTTGCAGGGGGTGGTATTTTCCCATGTCTTTCTTCTTTTCTCTCTTTATCCCTCTCTTCCTGTTGTATAATATGCACGTACCATATACAGAAGACATGGCATACATACTTTGCAATCCTGATTGTCCAAATCATTGGGCTAGTGTGGATGACATGAATTCGATTTTCGTAACCACTTTCTCAATTGAACTTGGACCATTGACCTCTTATTTTCAGAAAAAAGTTTCATACTTCCATTAGATGGCCATTAACATGACATTGATCATGTAACACTGGAAAATGATTTCTTTGAAGAAACACTTCAATTTTTTCTATAACTGATTGTTTTTGTTTATTTCACTTATACTTTTATGTACTTGTAATATTAATACCAAGTAATGTCACATGTAAATTTGATTTAGTCTTGAGGCCTTATAAAAATTCAGGTCTTATTTTTTACATGATTCCATGATTCTCTCTTCTGTTGGTTTCTACTTTGATTCTTTAATTTGCACTCACTGTGGGCTTTTCACCCAGATTGAAATGGTTTATGGACGCTTTCCTCCTTTTCTCATGGAAAAGGTGAAAATTTGGATGAGAAAATTTGAGGCTGGGATCATGCACAATAAGTTTCAACACGTATGGATGTATCAGTCATTTCCATTGAATATTTGGACACTGATTTTTCAGTATCTGAAAATACTGAAATATATCAGCAGTATGTTGTATTTCAACTTGTTGTGGAACCTATGATGCCTAGACAAAGAAGGGATATGGCAGGGACAAGCCATGGATTTGGTAGGGACGCAGATTTTACACAAAAAGTGAAGTGTTGGATATGATGCAACACGATTCATTACTTATTTTGAAGTATCCGTGCAGCATAGGTTTGAACCTGATTTGTCCCTGACTAAGTCATTGGGATTTAGCTACAAATAAAATGTGTGTGACACCTATCATATCATGATGTTATCATCTGTATTGGTAATAATTACTCCATTAGGGGGCCACCTATGGAGGCTCAAGATTTTAGATGACTCTGTTTGGCTTATAAGCCTTTGTTGGTTATAATAACATTACTTATGGAAAAATATTGTACAGAATCTTACAATGCCTTGGCTGATTATTAAGTTATAGACTTGTATATGGATGACTGATGTTTATGGACCTTATATTTTTATGTGGATTCTGTGTATTTTTTCTTCTAATATATCAATTACATCTGTGGGTGCAGATATATGCGACAAAGTAGTGGAGGCATTGCATGGCAGACGGAAGGACCAACTTATATGGCGTTCTTTGTCGCCAAGTGAAACATCCCTTATCGAGAAGGAGAATGTTCATGATGAACTTGACTTGAGAATAGCCAGTGTTCTCCAAAGTACAGGGCATTGCTATGAAGGGGGCTTGTGGAGTGATTTTGTAAACCACGACTTGGCTGACAAGAAACATCATGTTGCTATTGTCACGACTGCTAGTCTTCCTTGGATGACTGGAACCGCCGTAAACCCTCTGTTTCGAGCAGCATACTTGTCGAATTCTGCAAAGCAAAAAGTAACCCTGTTAGTTCCATGGCTTTGCAAATCGGACCAAGAGTTGGTTTATCCCAACAATCTGACTTTCAACTCAACAGAGGAGCAAGAAACTTACATTCGGAACTGGCTGGAGGAGAGGGTTGGGTTCAAGGCAGATTTTAAAATTACTTTTTATCCCGGAAAGGTACTTTCCCAATGAATCAGGTCCTAAGAAGCTACAAGTCACTCTCTTAAACTCTGGTTTAACCCACGTTCACTACATAACTCATAAATTATGTGCACAATGTTCTAGAATCATAACTCATGAATTATGTGCAGTGTTCTAGAATAGTATCTAAGAATCAGGGTGAGGAAATGAGTTTGAGTCGGCTCAATTGAATTGTTCATTTAGTCAAAATTTCTGAGTTAAAAAAAAATTTGAAGTATGTATTTTAAATGTTTTAGGTATATGTTATGTGATTGTTCCGATTTGTTTTAGTTCTCGAAAGGACGGCGAAGCATAATACCTGCTGGAGATACTTCACAGTTTATTTCTCCAAGGGAAGCTGACATTGCAATACTGGAAGAACCAGAGCACCTAAACTGGTATCATCATGGAAAGCGTTGGACCGACAAATTTAATCATGTCGTTGGAGTGGTCCACACAAATTACTTGGAGTATATCAAGAGGGAGAAGAATGGCGCTCTCCAAGCTTTCTTTGTGAAGCACATAAACAATTTGGTCATCAGAGCATATTGCCACAAGGTATCAGTTAATTAGTGCTTTCATTTTTGTCATTGTTTCTTGTTCATGCTGATTCAAAAAGGAAGAGTTTAGGGTCTGTTTGGGTGCCTCTAAGTGGAAAGCAGTTTAATTGTTTCGGGATAGTGGATGGTTATCTTTTCTGTTATGGAGACGCAAAATCTGGAGACTACATGAGGCGTGGAACTCTTTTTCTGCCTCTTCTATGAAAAACCATCATCAGCATTTGTTGTTGGTAATGATTTGGGGTGTCAAGGTGTAGGAGTCAACAGACAACATCCTACTGAATGTTTTTTTTTTTTTTTTGGTTTTGAACTGCTCCAAGCTCTCACAGTGGATTGAATGGCCTATCACCAACCATTCTACCATAGTTTTAGAACTAATTGTGATTGTGTGTTCATCCATATCATCATCATCTTCATCAGTTGACTTAAGCCTGATGTTTGATACTTAAATTGTCAATTGCTGTTATGCAGGTTCTGCGTCTTTCTGCTGCAACGCAAGATTTACCCAGATCTGTCATATGCAATGTTCATGGTGTGAATCCTAAATTTCTTAAGGTTGGAGAGAAAGTGGCAGCTGAGAGGGAGCTTGGGCAGCAGGTCTTCTCTAAAGGGGCTTATTTTCTAGGAAAGATGGTCTGGGCAAAAGGTTATAGAGAGTTGATAGATTTGTTAGCGAAGCACAGAAGTGACCTTGATGGACTCAAGTTGGATATATATGGGAATGGAGAGGACTCTCTTGAAGTCCAATCAGCTGCCAAGAAGCTGGATCTGAATCTTAACTTCCTCAAGGGGAGAGACCATGCAGACGATTCACTTCACAGGTACACTATAAACTCTACCGAGTTGTCTATTCTTAAAGGCCCTCGTTACTACTCTGTGGGTCCATAATTTTATTCTTAGTGGGCTCGTAGTTTACCAGCCCACAAGTAGACCTCTCATGGGTAGACCATTTGGCCTTATTTCTTTCCAAGCAAGAAGCCATTTGAGAGACAGACTCGAAGGATAAGATCTGGCTCTTGTGGAGTTGTTTATTGCCCATGATCAGGTAGTTTGAGTAACTTTTCATGAATTAGTACTGACAGTGGGCCTACCTCCTAAAAAGTTGTTTCCAGGCTCAAGTGGCGATGGACTTCCCCATGTGTTGCTAGGATTGAAGTTTCATGGTTCTGTTTCTAGTTTCCTTTCAACAAGGTTTTAAGCCTTGTTTTATTGAACTATTGAATCATATTTGTCAAGCCTTGTCACTGGCATAAAATGGTATTCTCGAAGTATCAGCTAACATCATAATCTTTCTCCCTGAAAAATTTTCTCCTGAATGCAGCGCTCACATAGAATGATGCAGTGTAGACCTCATGGCCACATGTGTAGGGCCCACATAGATTTAGGGATTTATTTTTATGTCAATAGTTTCTAATTTTATTGTAATTAGGATAAGATTCTAGTTTTCTAGTTTAAGTAGGTTTCTTAGGGCTTAAGTTATCTTTCTTATTTATATGGCATTGTAGTAAAGAATTATTCAGCTGTTGATTAATGAAATTAGATTTTCCCATTGAGGTGCGTCCTCGTTTATTATCTCTGCGGAGATTTATTGTGTCTTCGGACATGTGCTTCAGCACCCATTATGCATTTAACACTTTCCACGCAAGCCCTAACCTTAGGGCCTGCATCAGTTGGTATTAGAGCCGAACGATCCATTGATCGTCGGCATGATTAATCCTATCCCTCTTTCCGTTCACTCAACCCCCAACTCCAATCCCAAATCCCTACTCAAATCCCTGAGCATCAAACACCTCAAATCCATATTTTTCCCCAAACCCCAAATCACCAAACCCAGCCCCAATTTTACGCTTTCCCATTCCCAATTTGCATTACCCATAAACCCATTATGCATTCCCGTTCCCAAATTCCAAAAAACCAATCCAGACGACCCCATTCCCAGATCCCCTGATCGAGACCACACCCCTATCTCTTTCGCACAACCTCCAGCAGGACCCAGACCCCACTCGACCCCCATACTCCTTCCCCAGATCCCGAGCCCAAAAAAAAAAGAAAAAAAACAAAGCAGAGACGCAAGAAGCAGAAAGGCAGAGAAGACAGAAAAAGAACAAGAAAAAGAAAGAAGAAGCAGCGAAGAAAAGAAAAGAAGAAGAGGGAAGAGAAAAGCGTACCGTGCACTAGTCGACTGCTAGCAGCAACGCCAGATCTCCAAGCCATCATCAAACAACATCATCGTCTTCGCCAACCAGCATCGTCGCCGTTTCTGTCGTTGCCGTCCCATCTCCTTTCTCCTTTCGTTGAGGCACAGGCGCAGTTGAAGACTCTCATTCGTTCCCTCCCCATATTTGGTCAAAGCAGAACAGCGGATCTGTAGAGTTTGCATTGCAAGGTTAAAGCAAATCAACTTCAGGTCAGTCTCCTCCACCGTCCAATTTCAGATTCCAATTTCAGATTTGTAGATAGCAGATCTACAGAAAAGGTCAGTCCAACACTTCCAATATGAAATTCCATATCAGTAAGTTCTACAATGCACTCCAAGGAGTCAGATATGCATGTCAATATGGATTATGGTATGCGGTAAAAAAAATGATTTTCAGCAATTTCTTGATTTGAAACAAGAAGAATTGTCCGTTCTTGAATATTCTGACGAATTTTCAAGACTCCAAGATGCATGTGGAATGGAGGATGATGATGAACATGATTTCATTAGTTTTGTAAGAGGCTTGAGACCGGACATTATGGCGAGAATGACTGACCGCAAGACCATCCACGAGGCATTTTGGGAAGTAATTCGTGTGGAGCGGATACTTAAAAGGTCTCATCTAGTGGCAATTGCGCTTCAAGAAGAAAAGTCGCCACACATAGCAAACTGTGTTGAGGAACCAGTGCCAGTGGATATGCAGACCGATCGGCCAGATGGTGCAGCCCGGTAACCTTGATCGAAATGTAGACCAATCTCAAGGATGAGATTGATCGAAGCCAAAGGATTCCAGCCCTAGGGCACAAGACAAGCCATAACACTCAAGAGGAATAACTCGATAGTTTTATTGATTGAATAAGAATTACAAATAACAAGAGGTTCTTCTGTATATATAGAAGATACTATTGTTGGATATTGGAAATAGTAACATACCTATTCCTACTCAAACTAGTTATTAGAAAGCAATCCTATTAATCAACTAATTAATATTACAAATTTAGATAAGGATAAGGATCTCTGATTGAATCAGAGATCATGTGGACCCGATCAAGTGGACCCCATCAAGACCTGCGGGTTCTAGTCTTTTGTCGGACTGCATCAACTCTCCATGGCTTGAAAAAACTCGACTCCGATGAGTTAATCGGCTTATAGCGCTCATAAAGATCTGGATTCAAGTGTTGAAAATCTGTTGCAGTGATCTATGTAGCATCGGAGAGAGGACGATTCTTCCAGCGGACATAGAACTTTTGAAAACTTCATTGACGGGTGGAAACAATTTGATCATCATGCACACCAACAATCTCATCAACAGGTGGAAGATTCGAAGGTAGGGCAATAGTCTGCTCTTCAGTTTCTCCATCATTGTCATGACCACGGTAGAGCGTAAGATCTTCTACATTGAAAGTAGCACTGACACCTAAATCGGATGGTAGATCAAGCACATGTGCATTGGAGCCAATCTTTTTGAGAATCTTGTATGGACCAGTATTCCGTGGATGCAACTTTTATAAGCTCCTGGATGCATATGTTCTGGACAGATACGGACCATGACCATATCTCCTTCAGCAAATTCAATAAATCGACGATGCTTGTCTGCTTGCTGTTTATAAGTGGCATTACTGACAGATATATGTCGGCAGACCTCATTGTGCACTCTTTGCATGTGGTGAAAGAAACTTTCAGCATCAGCACTTATTCGGGCATCTACCAACAAAGGGACATGATCAACAGGTAGTCGCAGTCGAACCCCTGTAACAGCTTCAAATGGAGAAGTACCAGTAGACCGATTGACCGAATTATTATATGCAAACTCAGCCATAGGTAATGTTTGATCCCAAGTTGTGATGTGATCACGAACAAGGCATCATAACAACTGTCTAAGACTTCTATTTGGCCATCAGTTTGAGGATGGTAAGCTGTAGAGAATTTGAGCTTCGTATTGGACAACATCCGTAAAGCCTTCAAAAAATAACTCATGAAATTGGTGTCTCGATCATAAACAATAGCTTTTGAAAGGCCATGTAGACGAACAACTTCTTTGTAGAAGAGCTTGGCAACCTTGTAGGCATCACTAGTGGAAGTACAGGGAATAAAATGTGCCATCTTTGAGAAGCGATCAACGACAACAAAAATAGAATCAACTTTTCTTTGAGTCATTGGCAAACCTTGCACAAAATTCATGTTGATGTCTTCCTATGGAGCATGAGGAACTGGTAAAGGCTGATAAAGTCTAGTGTTCTTGTTACCTTTGGCTAGCTAGCACGTCCTACATCGTTCACAAATGCGAATAATAGTGGTCTTCATTCGGGGCCAATAATATCTGTTGCTAACAAGAGTAAGAGTTTTGTCGCGTCCTAAATGGCCACTACATCCTCCTGAATGCAGCTCTCAAACAACATATTCACGAATGGATGTGGCAGGGAGGCAGAGTTGTGTACCGTTAAACAAGAATTCATTTTGAATGCTATAATGAGGATGCTTACTAAGATCACCATTGCTGAGGTTTGCATAGATAGAGCCAAAGTCTTGGTCATCCGCATAATCTAGCTTGAGTTGGTCAAAACTTGGTACACTAACATACATGGTTGTCAACAAATGCTTTTGTCGACTGAGTGCATCGGCTATTAAGTTATCTTTTCCTTCTGCATGACGAATGCTGAAACTGAACTCCTGTATATACGCACTCCACTTAGCACGATTGACACTGATCTTCTGTTGTGAATGTAGATGGCGTAAAGCATCATTATCGGAATAAAGAACAAACTCGTTGCCAATCAAGTAATGTCTCCAATGACGGAGTGATTGTACGACGACATAGAATTCCAAATCATAAGAAGAATACTTTTTCTTGGCATCAGGAAGTTTCTAGATGAAAAATGCAATCGGGTGTCTCTCTTGACTAAGAACACCTCCAATGCCAACATTTGATGCATCACAAGCAATTTCAAAAACCCTGTCAAAATTTGGAATTTGTAAGACTGGTGCCTCTCTGATTTTATGCTTTATTTCTTCAAAAGCTCTAGTAGCAGAACTAGTCCACCTAAATTCACCTTTCTTCATGCATTCAGTGATAGGAGCCATGATAGTGCTGAAGTTTTGAATGAATCTCTTATAAAAATTTGCAAGACCATGAAAGCTTCAAACTTCAGTGAGTGTAGTAGGAATGAGCCAGTCTAGAATTGCTTTGACCTTCTTAGGGTCCATTTTTATTCCTTGTGCTGACACAACATATCCTAAAAGGATAACAGAATCACTAAGAGAGGTGCACTTGAGATTAATATAGAAACGCTCCCGGCGAAGGAGTTGGCAAATTGTATCCAGATGTTGAAAATGTTTTGCTTTTATCCTGCTGTAGATTAATATATCGTCGAAGTAAACGACGACAAACTTTCCATTATAAGATTGCAATAACTGTGTCATGACTTGCATGAAAATATTGGGTGCGTTGGTTAACCCGAAGGACATAACCAACCATTCATAAAGACCATCTTTGATCTTAAATGCAGTCTTCCACTCATCACCTGGTTTTACATGGATTTGATGATTACCACTTCGCAGATCAATTTTAGAGGAAATACATGCACCCGTCATCAAATCTAGCATGTCATCTAATCTGGGGATTGGGAAGCGGTACTTTACCGTGAATTTATTGATTGCACGACTATCCACGCATATACGCCAACTTCCGTCTTTCTTTGGAGTGAGAAGTGTAGGTACTCCACAGGGACTGAGGCTTTTCCTGATATATTCTTTTTGGAAAAGATCATCAACTTGACTTCTTAATTCTGTATGCTCCATAGGACTCATTCGGTATGCATGCAAATTTGGAAAAGAAGTGCCGGGGACAAGATCAATGGCATGTTGAATGTCACGTAATGGAGGTAGCTCCTTAGGCAACACATCTTGAACTAGATCAACAAATTTCTTTAGAAGTGGCTCTGCTTCATGTGGGACAGAGGTAGTAGGAGATTCTTCTGGAACTTGCCTTGCAATCAATGTATACACAACGCTCTGCTCTTTACTTTCATCTTAAAACTTCCGCATAGTCAAGATAGGAAGTGCTGGAGCTGTATTTGATGTGGATGAGGAAGATTTAATGGGCAATGGAAGCAACCGAATTTTGCCTCATTTCCAGTTGAAAGTATAAGTATTGTGCTCATGATCTGTAATGACCTTAAGTTTCTGTAGCCATACTCGTCCGAAGAGAATGTGTGTGACGTTCATTGGAATGACGTTACAACGAATTGTATCTTCATACTTTCCAACTCTAAAAGGGACTACACATTGCTTACAGATAGGAATGGAGTAATTGTTAATCCATGCAACTTTATAAGGTCTTGGATGCTTCTCGGTTGGTAGCTTGAGCTTCTCTATTGTTTCTTGAGAGATAACATTTATCGCGCTGCCACCATCAATGATCATGTTACAGGACTTGCCCTTGCAATTGACTCGCGACCGGAAAATGGATGCACGATTCTAGTCTTCATTTTCTTCCTTTGAATCAGTTACTAGGAGACGAGGGTCAAGAAAAAGTGATGGGTTGCTGTCATCAGCTTTTGTATCTTGCAATTGATCTTTTGTGGTTTTATATTGAGGCTCTGCATTGAACGGCTCTGCTTCTATTTTCTCATCATACTGTTCATCATCTTCTGGCTCATTAGCAGTATATAAATTTCTATGTGGACACTTGGCTGCATAATGTCCCTTTTGTTTGCAAGCATGACAAATAATTTCTCTCTTATCTATTCGTCCGCGGGCACGGTTATCATTCTGATTCTGCTGCACCCACTGATTTTGCTATGGCAAAGCCTGCCTCTGCTGAATGGCTTGTTATGGCATCTGCGGTGTTTGCTGGAATGGTTTAGGAGGAGGAGGACAATAACCTTGTGTTTGAGTATCTGTGAAGCACGGATACATGAAAATGGGGGGGCGTATCCGTATCCCGGGCGTATCGGACACGGATACGCCCGGATACGGGCTGGATACGTCTGGGATACGCATTTTTCGTATCTGAATTATTTTTAATATTTTTGAATATCGGACACGTGCGGGACTCGTCTCGGACACGCACGGGACTCGTTAAGTGAGAAATAAAAAGAAGGGAAAGAAGAGAAGGGAAGGGAAGGGAAGAAAAAAAAAAACAGAAGAGAAGAAAACGTGGGAGAAGAGAAGGGAAGGGAAAAAAGAGAGAGAAAGAGAAAGAGAAAGAGAAGGGAAAGAAGAGAAGTACCTCGCCATCAAAATCGCCGTCAGCATCCGCCATCACCAACACTCCTTAGACGAGCAGTACCTCGCCATCACCATCACCTGCACACCTGTTGTTGTCGTTGTCATCAAACCCTAACATGAGGTGAAAGGGTTAGGGCTGCTCCACAGTTGCCGCTGCAACCTCCACCGTTGCCGTTGCCTCTGCTGCTACAACTGTACCACTGCTGCAAGGGACGACTGCAATTGTGCCGCTGCTGCAAGGGACGACTGCAACTGTGCCTGTTGCCACTTCGCCCAGGTTCTTTTCTCTTCTTTCTTTCCTTTTTTTTATTTTTTTGCCTTTTTTCTCTACTGCTACAAGTTGGAGCTCTCCTCAGTTGAAATTTCTCTTTTTATCTCAGAACTTGCTTTTTAGGGTTTGTTTGGATGAATAAGACAGCATTTTTAGGGTCTTCTCAAAGTGTTTCCTCGGTCTGCATTTTTTTAACTGATTATTTTATCATTGATGAATTATATGTATGTTGTTTGGAAGGTAAATAGTTGTCGTCCAGATGTGTTTGGCCCATACAGAAAGTTCCTGGATGGTTCGAGATGCCATCTAGGAGCAGGATAGTCACTGTTTTGGAAAATAGCAGGCAGCTGGTTGCTGGTTACTAATTGCTGATAGCTGTGGTACATCTATAGTGATCAAAACCTGTGTGGACTGCCAAATTTATTGTGATTTGCCAGTTGAAAGAGCTTAAGTCATTGTTTCTTGTAGTTTTCTTGTAGTCATTTGCATTTTTTATGCCGTCTTTACTGTAATGGCTTCTTGATGGCTATTTTGATTGAAATAATGTTAGATTTTTATTACATATTCATATAAAAAAATATAAAAAAAAAAAATTTCAACGTATCCCCGACGTATCGTATCCTACTTTTTTAAGAAATGGCATATCTGCGTTTCCGTATCGTATCGTATCCGTATCCCGTATCCGTGTCCGTGCTTCATAGCTGAGTATGGTTAAAAGTAGGTTTAGGTCCTCTTCCAGTGGAAGACTCCTCGACTTGAAAATTGTTACGGATAGGAATGGAGTAATTGTTAACCCATGCAACTTTATAAGGTCTTGGATGCTTCTCGGTCGGTAGCTTGAGCTTCTCTATTGTTTCTTGAGAGATAACATTTATCGCGCTGCCACCATCAATGATCATGTTACAGGACTTGCCCTTGCAATTGACTCGCGACCGGAAAATGGATGCACGATTCTAGTCTTCATTTTCTTCCTTTGAATCAGTTACTAGGAGACGAGGGTCAAGAAAAAGTGATGGGTTGCTGTCATCAGCTTTTGTATCTTGCAATTGATCTTTTGTGGTTTTATATTGAGGCTCTGCATTGAACGGCTCTGCTTCTATTTTCTCATCATACTGTTCATCATCTTCTGGCTCATTAGCAGTATATAAATTTCTATGTGGACACTTGGCTGCATAATGTCCCTTTTGTTTGCAAGCATGACAAATAATTTCTCTCTTATCTATTCGTCCGCGGGCACGGTTATCATTCTGATTCTGCTGCACCCACTGATTTTGCTATGGCAAAGCCTGCCTCTGCTGAATGGCTTGTTATGGCATCTGCGGTGTTTGCTGGAATGGTTTAGGAGGAGGAGGACAATAACCTTGTGTTTGAGTATCTGTGAAGCACGGATACATGAAAATGGGGGGCGTATCCGTATCCCGGGCGTATCGGACACGGATACGCCCGGATACGGGCTGGATACGTCTGGGATACTCATTTTTCGTATTTGAATTATTTTTAATATTTTTGAATATCGGACACGTGCGGGACTCGTCTCGGACACGCACGGGACTCGTTAAGTGAGAAATAAAAAGAAGGGAAAGAAGAGAAGGGAAGGGAAGGGAAGAAAAAAAAACAGAAGAGAAGAAAACGTGGGAGAAGAGAAGGGAAAAAAGAGAGAGAAAGAGAAAGAGAAAGAGAAGGGAAAGAAGAGAAGTACCTCGCCATCAAAATCGCCGTCAGCATCCGCCATCACCAACACTCCTTAGACGAGCAGTACCTCGCCATCACCATCACCTGCACACCTGTTGTTGTCGTTGTCATCAAACCCTAACATGAGGTGAAAGGGTTAGGGCTGCTCCACAGTTGCCGCTGCAACCTCCACCGTTGCCGTTGCCTCTGCTGCTACAACTGTACCACTGCTGCAAGGGACGACTGCAATTGTGCCGCTGCTGCAAGGGACGACTGCAACTGTGCCTGTTGCCACTTCGCCCAGGTTCTTTTCTCTTCTTTCTTTCCTTTTTTTTATTTTTTTGCCTTTTTTCTCTACTGCTACAAGTTGGAGCTCTCCTCAGTTGAAATTTCTCTTTTTATCTCAGAACTTGCTTTTTAGGGTTTGTTTGGATGAATAAGACAGCATTTTTAGGGTCTTCTCAAAGTGTTTCCTCGGTCTGCATTTTTTTAACTGATTATTTTATCATTGATGAATTATATGTATGTTGTTTGGAAGGTAAATAGTTGTCGTCCAGATGTGTTTGGCCCATACAGAAAGTTCCTGGATGGTTCGAGATGCCATCTAGGAGCAGGATAGTCACTGTTTTGGAAAATAGCAGGCAGCTGGTTGCTGGTTACTAATTGCTGATAGCTGTGGTACATCTATAGTGATCAAAACCTGTGTGGACTGCCAAATTTATTGTGATTTGCCAGTTGAAAGAGCTTAAGTCATTGTTTCTTGTAGTTTTCTTGTAGTCATTTGCATTTTTTATGCCGTCTTTACTGTAATGGCTTCTTGATGGCTATTTTGATTGAAATAATGTTAGATTTTTATTACATATTCATATAAAAAATATTTAAAAAAAAAAATTTCAACGTATCCCCGACGTATCGTATCCTACATTTTTAAGAAATGGCATATCTGCGTTTCCGTATCGTATCGTATCCGTATCCCGTATCCGTGTCCGTGCTTCATAGCTGAGTATGGTTAAAAGTAGGTTTAGGTCCTCTTCTAGTGGAAGACTCCTCGACTTGAAAATTGTTACGGATAGGAATGGAGTAATTGTTAACCCATGCAACTTTATAAGGTCTTGGATGCTTCTCGGTTGGTAGCTTGAGCTTCTCTATTGTTTCTTGAGAGATAACATTTATCGCGCTGCCACCATCAATGATTATGTTACAGGACTTGCCCTTGCAATTGACTCGCGACCGGAAAATGGATGCACGATTCTAGTCTTCATTTTCTTCCTTTGAATCAGTTACTAGGAGACGAGGGTCAAGAAAAAGTGATGGGTTGCTGTCATCAGCTTTTGTATCTTGCAATTGATCTTTTGTGGTTTTATATTGAGGCTCTGCATTGAACGGCTCTGCTTCTATTTTCTCATTATACTGTTCATCATCTTCTGGCTCATTAGCAGTATATAAATTTCTATGTGGACACTTGGCTGCATAATGTCCCTTTTGTTTGCAAGCATGACAAATAATTTCTCTCTTATCTATTCGTCCGCGGGCACGGTTATCATTCTGATTCTGCTGCACCCACTGATTTTGCTATGGCAAAGCCTGCCTCTGCTGAATGGCTTGTTATGGCATCTGCGGTGTTTGCTGGAATGGTTTAGGAGGAGGAGGACAATAACCTTGTGTTTGAGTATGGTTAAAAGTAGGTTTAGGTCCTCTTCTAGTGGAAGACTCCTCGACTTGAAAATTGTTGCGTCTTCGCAGCTGAAGTTCATGCTGAGCTTTTCGGGTTTTAGAAAATACCTCATCAACTTTGGTGTAATCAAACATAACAACTTCCCGTCTAATATCATTTTGCAATCCATTCCGAAATCTAGTGATAGTAAGATGATCATCTGTTTTCAAATTACAACGAGCAATATATTCGCGAAACTTGTTTGTATATTCTTCCACAGATAGATTGCCTTGTTGGAGAGTAAGATACTCTTGTTGTATTGTGTCGATGTAATCAGGAGAAAGGAAATTGCTCTTGAGCCTTTCTTTCATGTTGAACCATCTAGTAATGGGCTATTTCAAAGCAAGTTCATTATTTTTACACCATAGCACCAGATTCTAGCAGGACCCTTAAGTCTAACTTTCGTAAAGGCTATCCGCTGCTCATCATTCATGTTATACCAAGCAAAATAATCTTCCAGAGAATTAAGCCAATCAACAAAACCCTTGAGACTGACATCTCTAGAGAAATCAGCCACATCAATTTTAACTTTTTTCGTGATATCATCAGTGTGGTGTGCAACCATGGGACCCTGGGTGTCTCGTTCAGCGATGAGACGCTGTACGAAGTCACGCATGGATTCATGTTGCTCAGGCCTTTCTATTTGGATGGGTGTGATTTGTTGTGGGTAGTGGACGACCCTTCCTTTGCAACCACTGCTTACTTTGCAATTCAATAAGTGTAGTCTCAACGGTGTGTAGACGATCCATTACCTCGTCCATATCTTGGCCCAATTTGAATAATTGTTCATCATGTTCCTTGTCTATGAGCCAATGACTGAGATTGTCACCTCTTCTAGGCATGACTGAAAAGAAGTGTTTTTTTTTTTTTTTTTCTTCAAGTGGGCTGGGTCGGGTCTGGACTCAAATCGGGCACAGACTGTAGGTCAGGCCCAAATGTTGGCCCAATGCAGTGCTGCCAAAATTACACGTTTGAAAGAGAGAAAACCTTCTCCCCTCGGGTCTCATGCACAGAGACAAATTAAAATAGAGAAGATTTGCTTCTTACCTATTTCGACTCAGAGAATCAAGAAAACGAAGAGGCGCTAGCGATGGTGCAGTGGAGCAGATGATGTTGAGATGATTTGGGGGGGGGGGGGGGGGGGTGTCTTCGCCTGTAAATGGTGACGACGCGAGTCGAGTCTTCGCCTGTAAATGGTGATGATGCGAGTCGATTGTGACGATTGCTTCGTCTGATCTTGCCGATGGTAGTGAAAGATTGATAAGCGATGATCCTGGCTGAAACATGGAGATGAGGGCAAAAGCAATCCAAGAAGCTAGGTATGCCTTCTCAATCTCTGCCTTCTCTCTCTCTCTCTCTTCCTCTTTTTTTTTTTTTTTTCCGGTTTGGGGCTTGCAACGAAGGGTTGGGTGCCTGATGATTTTTTTTTTTGGTAGCAGGAGATGGGCGGAATGGCTGGGATGTGTTTTCTGAGTTTGGGGCATGGTGTGCTGGGGTTTTGGGGTTAGGGAATAAGGGTTTGGGATTTTTGGGGATTTGGTTTTCGGTAGGGGTGGATGGTGGATTAAGGTTTTGGGAAGTTTGGGTTTAGGGATTTGTTTGATTGCGGTAAGTCTGCGGCGAGGGATGGGTTGATGTTTGATTGCGGATGATGGGTGTTAGGTTTAGGTTGTGAAAGGTGGTTCCGATGGACGGAGTTGGGTTTCTGAGTAACAGGGCTGGTGGTATAGGGTTCAGTTGGGTTGGTGACGAAATCTGTGAAGAGATGGAGGGATGGATGAGATCCAGGAAGGACAAACGTCTTCCTGGCGATCGGATCTCTGCTCTGATACCAATCTGGCGTAGCCCAATAACCTCGATCGTAATGTAGACCAATCTTAAGGTTGAGATTGATTGAATCCAAAGGATTCCAGCCATAGGGCACAAGACAAGCCATAACACTCAAGAGGAATAACTCACGATAGTTTAATTGATTGAATAAGCATAACAAATAACAAGAGGTTCTTCTGTATATATAGAAGACACTATTTTTGGATATTGTAAACAGTAACATACCTATTCCTACTCAAACTAGTTATTAGAAAGCAATTCTATTAAGCAATGAATTAATATTACTAATTAAGATAAGGATAGGGATTTCTAATTGAATCAGAGATCAATCCGGCGTAGCCCAATAACCTCGATCGTAATGTAGACCAATCTCAAGGTTGAGATTGATTGAATCCAAAGGATTCCAGCCATAGGGCACAAGACAAGCCATAACACTCAAGAGGAATAACTCACGATAGTTTAATTGATTGAATAAGCATAACAAATAACAAGAGGTTCTTCTGTATATATAGAAGACACTATTTTTGGATATTGTAAATAGTAACATACCTATTCCTACTCAAACTAGTTATTAGAAAGCAATCCTATTAAGCAACAAATTAATATTACTAATTAAGATAAGGATAGGGATCTCTAATTGAATCAGAGATCAAGTGGACCCGATCAAGTGGACCCCATCAAAACCTGCGGGTCCTAGTCTTTTGTCGGGCTGCATCACCAAAGTTGGACAAAGAAGATTCCATATCTACAGTTGGCCTTGAAATTTCTCCTATGAGTACTAATAATTCCGAAGTGCAAATACCAAGTGATGAAGCGCAAGTTATTGATATTCCGCACATTAATTCTCTTATTGATTTTGTCTTTCGAGATCAACTATGTCAATTGGGAGATGACCAGCGGATAGTCAGAGATTCTGATTTGATGGTGCATGTTCTACAAGTAAGGCACATAAACACATATTTCAGCCATCAAAAGCAATTATGCATGAAGTTGTGCCAAGAAGTTATAGATTGAGCGACAAATCAGAAGTTCGTCAGATTGGTCTTTAATTCAGGTGGACATTTTCCGAACTCGAAGTCGAGTTCTTTTTCAAGTGGGGGAGAATGATGTAGTGTAGACCTCATGGCCACATGTGTAGGGCCCACATAGATTTTGGGATTTATTTTTATGTCAATAGTTTCTAATTTTATTGTAATTAAGATAAGATTTTAGTTTCCTAGTTTAAGTAGGTTTCTTAGGGCTTAAGTTATCTTTCTTATTTATATATGGCATTGTAGTAAAGAATTATTCAATTGTTGATTAATGAAATTGGTTTGGTTTTGTTTGGTTGATTAATGAAACTGGGTTTTACCATTGAGGTGCGTCCTCGTTTATTATCCCTACGGAGATTTATTGTGTCTTCTGACACGTGCGTCGGCACCCATTGTGCATTTAACACTTTCTACGCAAGTCCTAACCCTAGGGCCCGCATCAGCTCTGCAGGAGCGGTCATCCTGACCATCCCAAAGGTGGTATCCCCCTGAATTTCACGCACTCGCCTGTGACGACTGGCACTGATCAGTTGGACTGTAGAGCATAGGAGAAAGTCTTCCCTTTATCCCTTATTTTTTTGACATATGTTGCTACAAACAAAAACATTGGTCAATATTTTCAGTCGGTATGACTAACATATATTGCTACAACTGTCCTGGCAGCAGATATTTCTGTCATGTTTTTGGAAAATCAGTCCATATAGCTCATGCATCAATGACTAGTATTGCTTTTTTGGATGGTTCAAATGAGTATATAATGTTATATTTTCATCCTTATAATTGACGCAAGCTCCACGCTGATCCCTGCTTGCAGTTATAAGGTTTTCATCAATCCCAGTGTCAGTGATGTTCTCTGCACGGCTACAGCCGAGGCCCTTGCCATGGGAAAATTTGTTGTCTGTGCTGATCACCCATCAAATGAGTTCTTCCGTGCATTTCCCAACTGCTTAACCTACAAAACATCAGACGACTTTGTTGCCAGAGTCAAAGAAGCATTAGCTAATGAACCCCAGGCTCTCACTCCTGAGCAGCGACATCACCTCTCATGGGAGGCTGCAACTCAGAGATTCATGGAGTGCTCCGAGCTGGATAGAGTCTTGAATAACTGTCAGAACCTCACCAACTCTAGCAGAGTTCACAAGAAGATGACAAAATCAGCTTCAATGCCTTCTTTGACAGAAATGGTTGATGGGGGATTGGCATTTGCTCACTATTGTTTCACTGGGAATGAGGTCCTGAGGTTGTCAACCGGAGCAATACCTGGCACACGTGACTATGATAAGCAGCACTGCAAGGACTTGCACCTCTTGCCGCCACAGGTGCAGAATCCCATCTACGGCTGGTAACCATTTTCTCTGATCGTTATCGATACTGCTTTGTGTATAACATATCGTATACTATAGAACCTGCCTTTCTCTAGTTAGATAGAAAATAATTTCCCCTGCTATATAATTTCATTTCTAGCTCCAGAAAAAGTCCCCATGAACTCTTGGCATCATTCATGTGTTAAAAGAGATCACAACCATCCAGATTTTGTAACTGTTAAGTGTAGTATGTGTACATGCACGATAAATGTTCTTCAAAGCGAGAAAGGTGAATAAAGGTGAATAATACCACCACATTTATACACTGGAGCTTTTCAGGATAATTTTCCCCTTCTATTTTCTCCAACTGATTCTCATTTTTGGCTTCAAATCAAAGCAGGTCTAGTGCTTCTTGCCATAGGATATGTAAGTTATATTGAAAATATTCTCTCACCATGTGTTATTGGTCTTGTAAGATGTTATTGGCAGGGATTCTGGACGAAACAATCATGGTTTTAAGAAAATTGTTTATTTCCCGACTTTTATTCTTTTACTTTGCATGTGTGGTCCTGTAGAGGTTGAAATAGATATGGTCAAACAGGAAATCATACTAGTTTATCGGCATTCAGTATAATGTTCCTTAAATGGGAAATTATTATGAGTGCTGCTACCTATACACTGCACTGCAAATTTATTTTTTTAAAATTAAAAATAAAAAAACTCTAAACTACCCCTCCCCCTCCCTGCTCCGGCAGCCCCACCCGCCGCTGCCCTGCGCCGACCCCGCCAGTTGCCGCCCTGCGCTGATCCATTTTCCTCTCCCTCTCCCTCTCCCTCTCCCTATCTCTGCTCCCAGGTCTTTCTGCATCTTCCTCTCCCTCTCCCTCTCCCTCTCCTTCCCTCTCTCTCCCTATCCCTGCTCCTAGGTCTTTCTGCACCCACCCGCCCTCATCCCCATCCACAGCCCAACCCCAGCCCTGCCCCCACCATCCCTTGAGTGCTACCGAAGTGGAGTAAGAGAAAGGGAGGGAGAGGGAGAGAGACAGGAGGGAAGAGGAGGGGGAAAGGAAGACTGTGCTGGGGAAGGGGAGAGTGATGAGGGTGGGGAAGGGGGAAGGGCATGGAGAGGGAGAAAGGGAGGAAGAGGGAGAGGGCGGGCGGGGGCTGCCGGTGGGTGAGCAAATTTGCAGGTTTGGAGAAATGGGTTCTATGGAAAATGGGGTTTTCTTCAAGAGAACCCAATTACTGCGTTCTACATCGAGCAGAGGCGATCGAAGCTCGTTTTTGCACAAACCCATATCGAGATTCGCAAGATTTCTCTTTTGCGAGAAAGTCGACTACTTTCAGTGGATTTGCACTATAGCCGTCTTCTTCTTTGTCGTCATCCTCTTCCAGGCGTTTCTTCCGGGCTCTGTCGTGGAGAAATCAAGTGATTCAATGACGGGGTTGAGGGGTATAGAGGTTTATGGAGATTTGGGTCATTTGAGGGAGATGGGGTTGCTGGATTTTGGTGAAGGGGGGGAGAGAGAGAGAGGGAGAGGAAGGAGAGCAAGAGGGATCGGCGTCGGCGATGAGGGTGGCCGGAGCAGGGAGGGGAGGAGAGGGAGAGGGGTAGTTTAGGGATTTTTTTACTTTTAATTTTTCTTTTTTGTGTGGAGGGATTTTTGCAGTGTGTAGATAGCGACCCACAATTGTTATTGATGTTAGTATTGGAAATTTTCTTGGCAAGGTTCAAAATTCCTATAAAACTTATCAACTTGTTAATAATCTCCTTTAAGGCAAAGGTGAAGTCTAGAAAGCATATATAAATCTGAATATGGTGTATTGAAAATCTCTCTTAAAATGGATCATTGAAATCTGTGACTCGCAGGGGTGTTCATGGACCAGGCCGGGCCGGGCCTAGCTAGGCTAAGGTATGTCTAGGCCCAGCCCGCCTTTAGAACCACTGGCCTAGGTCTAGCCCAAGCCCAACATGGGCTATAAAACTTAGGCACAAGCCCGCCCATTTAATCAACCAGGCCAGGCTGAACTGGGCATTTGATCACTTTGTGGGTATTTGAGCACTAATTAAATTAAATTACATGCATTTTTTATATGGACAGAGCCGGGCTATGGGCTTTCTATCACTTAATCCAAGTTATGCCCAATTATTAATTGGGCCCTAATTACATATCCTAGGCCCGGATCAGGCTCTGGCTAGCACGGCCCATGAACACCCCTAGAGTGGAGAAGAAGATTTCATCAATAAAAACAAGTGCTAGAGAAATAGTGGGTCTAAGGATCTTAACTTGGTTCTTACCTTGGCTACCCAGGGCTCGAACATCTTTTCCCACTTGTGTGGGCTTTCTTTTCGCTTGTGCAGGCTTCTTTTCCATTTTTGTGGGCCTTCTTGCCTTTTGTGTGGGTTGTCTTCCCGTGTGTGTGCGAGTTCTCTCTTGAATCCTAGGCCCCTTGGTTGGATTACCAAAAAAAAAAATAAAAAAACCTTGGTTATGGCTTTTACATGACTTGCAAAAAGCTTTGTACATTCGAGGCAACATTCACCTGCGAGCAGATTGCATATCAGCTATATGCAGTCCAGCTCGGGAGGCTTACTTAGATGCAAGTTTATCAGTATGAGTATGATGGATTGAAAGTCTCGCATGGCCAAGGGGGATCGAGAAAATCAGTCCCACCAGCTTATCCTAGCCCTTTATTTAACGACTTTAAAATTAATGACATCTTAACCATAGGTTTTCTTGGGATTTAATACAACAGTGAGTTTAGGCTTACAAAGAGGAAAAATGGGCCTGATGCTTGACCATGGGATGAAAATAGTATCAAACGCCCTGTATAAATGAAAGGTGGGCCTGAGTGGGGGCCTTGGCGCTGGACTGCACTTGCAGTTGCTCGTTAGAGAACATATTTCGTATTTGTCCATAAACAACTACTAGGCCTGCTAGTGGGAAGGTCTTGTAAAGATCAATTGTATTTTAAGTATATTCTCATCATCAACGTCTTTATATCATCGGCATAACTTGGGCTTATCTCCACTCTGAAATAGATCAACAAATAAATTAGAAAACTAAGAAAATGAGTTCTCAAACTCCACTCTGTAGTAGATCAACAAATAAATTAGAAAACTAAGAAACTGCGAGCACAGAGGTGAGGCCCTAAGGGGACGAGGAGATAAGATGGAGATGTGGATCTAGATGGGACCCTTGACTTTCTTAGGATCTGATTTATTGGGATGATGGTTGGATAGTCATTTCCATAAGAGAGTAAATGATTTGATGGCCATTTGTGAAAGCTCACTTCTTTTTCTTTTGGTTTTTTTTTTTCATTTAACCACTTTGATTGGAAAACATTTCTTGAAACTCGAAGGAACTCAATTTCATGCAAACGGATGTGCCTTATGATGTTTAGATTCCTAGGAATTCTCATTACAGTGGGTTTTGGGAAGGAGAATTGATGAGGTGACGAGTGAAGAAGCTGAAAATTTAGATGGAACCTTTCGTTGAATGTGATCTACTAGTGTAATGTTTGGATACGGTTCATTTCCTACTGATGGTGAGTCTATTTGATGGCCCTCTGTGATTTCACTATTCATCCTTCAATTTTAGCCCATTGGATAGGAATTTTAGCTTATAAATTTTAGGAATTCAGTACTGATTAAATCAATTTGACCTTATAACCTAACCAAAAAAATTTGTGCTTCAAAACATGCTTCTTTTACTTGGAAATGGTTGTTTGTAATTTCAGTGAATATATTCTCCAAAATCAAAAGTATAGCTAGTCACTCGGAATAAGAAATTAAAGAGAAAAAGGGGCACTCGAATACAATTCAGATTGATTATTAAAAAATTATAATTAAAAACATGTTCAACAAGATGGGAATCTTCAAAATGTGAGATAGGCATACATATGGGGATTACAACATGAAGTTAAAGAATTTATCCAATAATTGAGGACATGAGTATCTAGTTTTTATTTTTTTGAAATCTTTTTATACTGTTGTCAGAAACAATTTTTGAGATCATGCATATTAAATAATTCTCTATGAGATCGTTTTTCTCTAAACTAAAAATCTTTTCAAAAAAAAAAAAACTAGAGAATTTTATCGGAAAAACTCCTTAGGTGGCAGATACACAAAAAAGGACCTAATACCCAATAATTTCTCACAGACAAAAATGTCCTCCCATCACTTTGGTTTTACTTTTCCCAAGTGTTGATATTAATGTTCATTACAATATCTTCGACGCTTGACACATATTTGATCTCAGTATTACAAAAATGCCCTTTCCCTTTTTTTTCTCCCGCCTCTCTTCATCCGCTCCTCTTTTCAATTCCTCCAATGTCTTCTTCCCAGATGACTCCCTCCTAGTGTCCACCTGTTCGCCAATAATGGCAGATTCTCCATCGCCATCCTTGGCATCCTTGCTGGCAGATGGTGTAGAGAGGTACCAAGGTGCCTTCATGCCTTTGCCTAGTCAATGAACACTGCCAAGTCCTTATGCATGTGTTCTCCCAGTTGCATGAGAAGGTCAAGGTAACCTACTAGAAAAAGAGCCATCACCAAAAAATAAATCACCATTTTGGCTCTCTCGCCCTCTTTTTCAGATGTCCTTTGCAGAGTGGAAACACTAGAAAGAAATAGAAGATGACTCTAGACTCCAAAGAACTTCTCTCCTTTCCATCCTTGAAAGAAATATCAAGGGAATCTCAATCTTAACAGTTCATTGGCTCAGATGCCCACCAATTGCATTTTCTCCCATCTTCAAACCCATCTTTGTAATGCCCAGAAGTGACGTCTCTTTCTAGACTCTCATAATCACTTCTATTGCTATTAATACCTTGAGACTAGAGAATGTTGCACCCTCATTCTTACTGAGCATATATGCGTTGAAATTCATATCGACGCTCAACTGAGAATAATACTAACTGAGTTGAGCATTGATATCGACGCTCATTAGGGGTGGGGTGGGTTGCAGCCTTCCATTATTACTGAGCATATATGTGTTCAGATTCATATTGATGCTTAATTGAGAATAATACTAACTGAGTTGAGCATTGATATAGACGCTCATTACAGTTGTTGGGCGTCGATATCGATGCTCAAGTTGAAAGGAAAAACCAAAACAAAAGTGATGGGAGGGCCTTTTCTATCCGTGAGGGTCTATTGGGTCCTTTTTCGTGCACCGGGCACCTAAAGAGTTTTTCCCGTAAAACCCTCAAAGACCTATATTTGTTTGCTCATAATAGAATTCCTCAAAACCCTTCCAATGAAACAACCATGGTGAGGGACTTGGGTGTGTGTGCGTTGCACATATTTACTAGAGAAAATAATTCTTTGAAATCTCTAGTAAAGTTACTGGCATGAAAGAACACACGAAAAAGCTGAAGAGTGAAAGAAACAAAATTGGAGACGCAATGGCATGGTGATGGGCCCCTTTGATGGGAAGCCAATCCTTACAAGTTACAACTCCAGAGGCTTCAGAACCCCGCAAATGAACCGGTTGTAAGTCTGTTATTCCTTCATAATATGTTTTCACTGACAAGAGTTTGGTGACTCATATAAGGTGTTGGTTTGCTCCCTACGTCGTGTGTTCGAATTTGGCCCAAATTCCCTAGGTGGGAAACCTTTGTCATAAAAAAAAGAGTACATGTACGTATCTGTACATTTAAAAAAATACGCCGGTGAATTTTTTTGTGGCGTTTGGTCGGAGGTCCCTCAACATTGTATTTTATTGCAAAATGTTTACATTTATTTTGCTGTAGAGGTAAAGGTCCCTTTTCAAGTTTTAAATAGATAAAAAGTCCAAAATGCCCCTTGTGATACACTCTCTACGTGATTAAAAAATGCTCAAAATTAGCCCATAAATTTCGTGAAGAAGAAATGTCTCGACAAATTAGGGATTTCGACAAAAGAGAAAGGTGAAAAGTGATTCAACGAAGCATATATCATCATATTGCACGTAGAGGCGGACCAAGGTTATAGGGACCTGGGCCTCAGGTCCGAAATTAATTCTATGGAGAGTTTTTTTTTTTTTTTTTTTTGGGTATAATTATGGAGTTTGAATGGGGCCTTGGAGCAGAGGTGGACCTACGTTGGAACAATCTATGAAGTTGCCCCAGGTTGGAATTGAAACCCTCATAGAGTTAAATGGGTCTTGGAGAATGTCCCACATATCTAAATTTGTCGCTCTACATATGTCTAAAGATAGCCTGGCCTCACATATGTAAAGCTTCATTGGTAAAATGAAAAGAGAAAAAAAGAAAACACCGTGGGAACACATCACTTCCCCTTCTTCAACCTCTTCTTTCGAAATCCCTTCGTGCTGCTTGTCGATTGAGCTCTTCGTTGCCAGTTCTATGTACTGTATAGACTACTACATTTTCATCTGTCAAACATATCTAGTACTATAATCCTTCTTAGTTACTCTATGCCTAAATTTGAACGCTTAATCTCCAAAATCTAAATCCAAACCCTGAATCCCCAAATCCGAATAAAAAACCCTAAGCCCTAAACCATCAAATCTGAGTAGATCGACAAATCCAAATATGACCAAATCCATTCCCATTATCATCTTTTCTTACCCAACTATGATTCAAAGACAGAATTTCACTCCTATTATATTATCTAAAGGTTGGAAGCTTTGAGATAGTGAAAAGGGAAAGGATGGTTGTCCTCAAAATGTTTTTTTATTTGATTTTTTCTCACACACCCACTCACCTTGAACTTGCAGCGATCTACATTGGACATTGACTTTGACATACAAATTTAGTGAAACATGATAATGTGAGATTGAGTATCTAAAATTAAAGTTAAAATCATTTTTTATCCATCTAATGCCTTTTGGTACTTCTGATTAACATCCTAATTCCTAACCTCTTCATTGCCAAATCTTTAATAATTATCATGCATCTAGTTGAGTTCCACGAATTAGACATTTTCTAAAGAAAAACCTATATGTGCTATTTCTTAATGTGAAAAAGTCTAACAAAGTCTAGCAAAATTTTAGACCTACGCAAATGAAAATCCTGGGTCCACCACTGATTGCACGTCTTTTTTTTCTTTTTCTTCTTCCTTTTCTTTTTCTCCTCCTCTTCCTTCTTCTTCTTACTCATCTTCTTCTTTGATAGAGTCATCTTCTTCTTCCTCTAATTCCTTTTCGCTCAATGCAAACAAAAAGTAAGTTGAATATTATAATATTTGCAAACAGTGATCATCTTCAAACCCTAGTAATCTCTATATTATAGGAAATGGCACAAATCATCAATAAATTGGGCATCCTCATTTTTAATTTCTTTTTCTCTGTTTTAGATGTAAATAAAATATAAAAAGATAATATAAAGGTGATGAAATTGGTTCCCCAATACAAACTGATTCCATCTTTTGCTTCAAACTTAACCCATTAAAAATCACTATTAATGATGATGCCTAAAATTGGTTTCGGACACCACCCGTGAAGTAATAAATGGTTTATGAAGTAAATAAAGTAGAGAGAGAGAATTTATAGTGGTTCGGTCAATATGACCTACGTCCACTTCAGAAGGGCGAAGGTTGCCAGTAGTTTTTACTTCTCCAATGTGCAAAGGTTACCAACTAGGAGAATACAGAAAGTTGTCTCTTATTGTTTCAGGCTTCTACTGCGTCCGTCTGCTTGTTGTCAAGGGCCCGACCTAACAGTCAGTTGAAACAGGAGAATGAGAGTATGCAAAAAGAGCTCTCCGTTGCTCAAAGAAAGATTGCTGCTCTTGAAGCTGTTGGAAGAGCTTCCGAGGCTGATCTTACAGCAGCCTGTGAGAGGGCGACCAGGTTTGAGACTGAGCTCTCAGCAGCCCACGAGAGGGTGGCCAAGGCAGAGGCTGAGCTTGTGAAGGCCCGCGAGAGGGCTTCGCTCAGTGAGGCTGAGCTTGCATAGACCCGTGAGAGGGTGATGCTCAGGGAGACTCCCGTGGAGACAAAGATGAAGGTGGCTCGTGAGAGAGCTTCTCAGGCTGAGGAGAGGGCTATCTTGGCTGAGAAGGAGTTAGCGTATGGTCTTGTTGATGCTTTTATTGATGGCTATGAAGAGCTCTGAGGGAAGATCTCTGCTGCTTTCCTAGATATTGATTTCTCAGGCTTCATGCCTACTGAGGCGCCTGATGACAGCAGTGGTAGCTCGGATGATGATGATGTTGAGGATGAGGATAATGGCAAGGATGATGGCGAGGATGATGGGGACAGCCATGAGAGTGATTAAGGGCCATGGGCTTTTGCTGTACTCTTTTTTTTTTTTTTTTCACAAAATGCAGAATATTTTATTTATCCATTGCTTATTGCTTAAACAGTATCAATTGAAAACAAAAAAAATTAAAAAAGAGATCAAATCAGGCCCCACACCCTCACTACTCTGACTTCCTTAGGATATTACTGATAGTACCTCTTCAAATGTTCCACGTTCCATGGATGAAGTAAGACCTTTCCTTCGGAATTTTGGATTCTATAGGTGCTTGGCCTTACTACTTCTGTTATGAGGTACGACCCTTCCCAGTTTGGTCCCAGCTTTCCTTCGCGAGAGTCCTTTGTGGCCAGGATCACCTTTTTGAGGACTAAGTCTTCCGGTTGAAAGGAACGAGGCTTCACCCTCGAGTTGTAGTACCTTGCCATGCGCCGTTTGTACTCTGCATTTTGGACCATAGCCATCTCCCTTACCTCCTCCACCAAATCGAGGTTGATGCGGAGTCCTTCCTCATTGGTGACGGGGTCATGGAGATGGACCCTTAAGGATTGTACACCTATCTCGACAGGGATGACTGTTTCAGTCCCGAAAGCGAGAGAGAAAGGGGTTTCTCCAGTAGGGATTCTTGGTGTGGTTCGATAGGCCCACAACACTCCTGGGAGGTCGTCGATCCAAAGACCCTTCGCTCTTTCGAGCCTTATCTTTAGGTTGCGTAGGATCGTTCTTACCATGACCTCTGTGTGTCCATTCGCTTGTGGGTGCGTCGGGCTAGAATGAGGCTGCTTTATCTGGAGGTCGGAGCAAAAGGTGTTGAAGAGTTTATTATCAAACTGCTTGGCATTGTCACTAACAATGGCGTTAGGTATCCCAAAGCGACAGACTAGGTTTTTCCAAACGAAGTCTTTTACCTTGGAGTCTGTTATTTTTGCTAGGGGTTCTGCCTCTGCCCATTTTGTGAAGTAGTCAATGGCAATGACCACAAACTTGCACTGTCCTCTACTCAAAGGAAGGGGGCCCAAGATATCAATACCCTATTTGGAGAAGGGCCATGGGCTCAAAATTGATGTCAGCTCCTCCGGTGGTTGCCTAGGCACAGTAGCGAAGCGTCGGCACTTGTCGCATTTTTTGGTAAATTCTTTGGCGTCTTTTACCATGGTAGGCCAAAAGTATCCTTGCCTAAGCGCTTTGTGGGCGAGAGAGCGTCCTCCAGAATGATTCCCACAAATTCGTTCATGGATTTCTCGGAGGCCGTAGTCAGCTTCCTCAGGAGAAAGGCAGCGCAGCAATGGTAAGTAGTAACTCTTCTTGTAGAGTGTGCCTTATAGGAGAGTATACTTGGAAGCTCTCATCCTGAGTTTTTTTGCTTCAAGGGGGTCATCTGGCTCTGTCCCTTCTTGGAGGTACGTCCTTATGGGGGTCATCGAGTTCGCTCCATCCATTGCACAGTTGATGTTTGTTATATCCACATGTAACTTGCTCGGCTCGAACTAGTGCCCGGTGATTATCGGTTCTGCAGATGAGGCCTCCATTGATGAGGAGAGCCTGGCGAGTGCATCTGCAGCCACGTTATCCCCTCTAGGGATGTGACAGATCTGGAAGTATTGGAACCGCTGGATCAATCTTTTCACCATGCCAAGGTAATCCTGCATTCTTGCCTCCTTTGCTTCGAACTCGCCATTTACTTGGTTGGCAACCAATTGGGAATCACTATAAGCAATGACGTGCTGGGTGTCCATCTCGATCGCCAATCTCAAACCGGAAAGGAGGGCCTCGTACTCTGCTTCATTATTAGAGGCAATGGAGTGGAGCTTCACTGCATACTTAATGTGTGTACCATCAAGGCTGATCACAATGAAGCCAGCTCCACTTCCTTCACTGGTTGCAGAGCCATCAACGTACAACTTCCAAAGTGGCAGTGGCGAAATCTTGGTGTCTGGAAGAGGCTGGGCGCCTGGAAGAGGCCCCTCGGCGCCCGGGGAAGAGGCCTGGGCGCCCAAGGGCGTCTGGGCGCCCATGGGAGAGGTGTGGGCGCCATGTGGATGGGCGCCCGGGCGAGGTACCCCCCTGCGAGGAGCCGTTGGATGTCCCTGGCGAGGCGCTCCTTGCGGTACTCCTCCAAGTTGCACTCCTCCTTGCCCCGTGAGTATGAGCTGTAGGATCTGCTGGTTTTGGGTTACCAGCTGCTGCATTGTCTCCAACATTTGTTGAGGAGTGGGAGCAGGAGTGGGAGCGCTTAGGGCAGGATTATTCGGTAGAGGATCATCCTCGCCTTCTCGCCTGGGATTATCCTCTGGTCGTCTTGTTGATCTAGTGGTGGTCACCATAGTTTTGAAAGAGGAAGTGTTGAGAATTTAGTCTTTCCCACAGACGGCGCCAAACTGATGATGCCTAAAATTAGTTTCGGACACCACCCGTCAAGTAATAAATGGTTTATGAAGTAAATAAAGAAGAGAGAGAGAGAGAATTTATAGTGGTTCGATCAATATGACCTACGTCCATTTCAGAAGGGCAAAGGTTGCTGGTAGTTTTCACTTCTCCGATGTGCAAAGCTTACAAACTAGGAGAATATAGAAAGTTGTCCCTAAATGGGAAATGTTGCTCTCTGTATTTATAGCCTTCCCCAAACAGATGAGGGCGACTTTACTTCAACGCTCCCTCCACTTCGACGGAGCCTTCGAACTGCCCTCGATAGACGAGGCACGTGAGATATTCTCCGCGGGACTTGGTAAAAGCAGGTTAAAGACTGACGACTATTTCCGAAGCGACGTGGTTACCTTGACGTGGCAGTCTTCGTAGATTTGGGCTCGGATCCCAACGGACCGGATCTTCACAGATTTAGGCCCTGGCTCATTAAGAACTGGGTCACTTGGGCCTGACTCATCAATTAATGATGACCAAAACTTTTATGTTTTGACTGAAAATACCTACCCGCTTTCACCATGTTTTAAAACCATGTTTATAATTGTATAATACCATAATTTCCTAATAAACAATCTATAGATGAAAAATTATTGTATAAACTTGCCTGACGTGTTCTTCCAAACGCTATTGCAGACTTGTAGTGTTCTGAATTTATTTGAGTTTGCATGTTCTTTTAAACACTATTCTAGACTTACAGTGTTCTGAATTTATCTAAGTTTGTTTCAAAACTTAGATAAATTTATCTGAATTTCTGGCAAAAACTAAGATAAATTCATTTCAAACTCAGATAAACTCATACCAAATTCTAATTAATTCACTTCAAATTCAAATAAATTCACTTTAAACTCAGATAAATTCATATCAAACGCAGATAAATTTAAACCAAATTCAGATAAATTCACTTCAAATTCAGAAAAATTCATATCAAACTCAGATAAATTCACTTTAAACTCAGATAAATCCATACCAAACTCGGATAAATTCACTTCAAATCAAATAAATTCATACCAAACTGATAAATTTATCTGAGTTTTACCAGAAGTTCAGATAAATTTATCTGAGTTTTGGAAATATAGTAGCCACGTGAGGAAGAAACTACACAAGATCATAGAGACTATTGCGCACGACTAGAGCGAACCCATTAAAAAAGGAGTCAATACCGATCCTGTGTGGGGCAAAGGTCAGTTCAATACTTCTCCTATGTCTTTATGCAATTCTTCTCCTATGTCTTGTGGGGCAAAGATCGCAGAAACTCTCGCGCACAGAAACTCTTGAACAATGAGGTGGGGCAAAGATCAGTTGAAAAACATAGGCTGATGATCAGATCTTGGGCATCTCCAACAAGATAGGTATGACATGAATGGCATGGTTATCTGGTGATTTCAAAGAAAACCTAAGAAAGCCTCTACAAGTACTGTCGTACTTTAGTGCAGGAGGCCTCAATTCCTCCATCTCATTTGAATTTCGAAATTTGATATATTCCCTCCCATTTGAATTTCAAAACTTGATCTAAAACGAAGAAATAAAATCAGCGAGACAGCTTGATGAATTTACAGGGGCAAATAGTAATTAAATATCATGTTGAGGAGCTTAAAACTAGAGATAAAATGCGTGATATAACTTAAGACGGTAAGAAGGGTAAATCAGTCATACAAATATATGATCTGGCATACTTAGTAACCTCCGCCTGAAATAAGTCTAGGCGCATGAACTAGAGACGTTAACCGAAAATTCTATGGATTAGAGGCCTTTAAACAATTATGTCAAGGGACCTCTTGCTAATTTTCCCAATCTTTTTTTGTTTTACAATGGAAAAATACTTTTGCGGTAATGTATCCCAGTGCTCTCACCTCCTTTTTACCATTCATGCTATATATAATACCAAGTTTTACGCACTAATAACAGAGACATAGCCAACCTCTCTCAATGCGTTGCACGTGCTGTGCACAAAAGAAATCTGAAGTTAAGCAAAGACCAAAAAATATACTTCAAGTGGGTACGGAGAAAGCATGTTTGTAAAGTCTTTAGCATGTGATGATGTGATACCTTTAGAAAGAGGTGGCTCACACTAACGCTTTCAAATTTATTTAATTAATAAGAGATAGAGAGAGAGAGAGACACAGAGGCAGAGCCATTACTTGACAAAGAAAAACTGATAAAGAAGAAGACGAAGAAGAGCAATTGATGATAGGTTAGGTAAGGAATGATCTGACATGATATGCTTCGAGACGCATAGGGAGCAAGCATAGGTGGTCGTCATTATCACTAACATAATATGATATATGTGCTATCATGTGAAGCATCAATAAGCAGCACTTCATGAAATGTGATAAGATAATTTAAAAAGCATCAATAAGCACATTGAACGATTGATAGGCCACTCAGCTGATTTGAGAAGTAGACTGCACTTTTCTTCTTCCACAACTCCCTTCACCTGTCCCTGCACTTTTCCTCTCTCTCTCTAATTGGGTCAGGTTGGGCCTAGGTCCATTGTGGACTCCAACATGGATTCATACAATTATCTTGAAACAATTACCAGTGGACCCATAACTGTGGAAGACCCTATTGATTGCATTTTCAGGTAAAATTTGATAACCCCATCACCTACCCATGTTGGACCCATCTCATCATGCCCCCCTCCAATCACCCGTAAAGATTCCCAACTGTGAATTGATTTTGGTGGTCTCACGGGCCACAGACCATTTTAAAAACATATTATCTCCATTCTCCACGTTGGTGCTTTCGGGGTGTCACATAATCGTCATCTTGTAGACAGACATCAGTGTGTTTTGGTCCATGTCACATCCCACCACCTGCACCCCATTCATAAATCCCAGAAGATTTTACCAGTGTTAAACTATTGTTTATGAGTCACTAGTGAGGTCCACTTGGGCCAACCTTTTATCAATATACCACGTTCATACCCCATTCATGTTCAGTACCATTCACCTCAATCTGCATCAGGCCTAATTTGACAATCATGTGATGTTTACTTACTATTGAATTGAATCTTAAAAGAATAATTTATTAAAAGACGATAAAACTTTGACAGCTATTAAATCAAGAATTAAGATGAATTGATAGGGATGATTTTTTGTGAAACCTTTATCCATCCATGATGAAACCTTTCCATCCCACCTTTCCCTTCTTATAGACATTCATCTAGATGGACACCACAAGCTGGACTGCATTTTGAACATTAAGTGGTCAACTCAAGGGACAAAATTCCCCTTATCAAACCATCTCAGGAGCTTAAATCATCATAAAAATTCATCTGTCAACCTCTACTCTCTCTCTGCCCCTCTCTCTCCTGATGAGGCTTGGCAGCCTCTGCTTTTACTTAGTTTTTTAAATAGTAAAGCTTCGGATAACATTTCTCTAGGGATTAGAGACAGTCAGCAGAGCATTTCAGCTTTTAAACCTGTTCTAGAATATTTTTTATTACCACTAACTCAGTCAATGAATCTTCACTTCTTCTTAATATAAAACAAAAGACCCCATGTACTATCCCAAGAGACTTCTCACTACAAAACAAAAGAAAATGGTAATATTCTTGTCTAATAGTAATATTATTAGAAAGCAGACTGAAGTGAGTCCAGTACAACCGGTCCTCAATATATTATTTGATATAACACATATATGATGAAGGCAACTTTCAATGGGTGGTCCTGGAGAATCCCCATGGATTCTCTTTTAGGTATTTTCCTTTGAAAATGAGTTCCTAAAGGGCATATTCTTCCTCAACAGTGACGATAACCAAAGTATGATCTTCAAAGGCATTGTCCTACCTCCGACACTATGCTACTTTTGTTCCACACTGAATGTATACAATGTTCTTTTTGATCCACAGGGGCATGAAATTAAAGTAGAGGCAGAGCTTTTGGTATTCTGGTAAAAGAGGAAAGAACAAACAGTACCCAAAAGCTGAGTATTCTGGTTATTCGATTTTTTATTTTTTGGTAAAATGGTTAGTGGTTTTGTATTATATTAATACATAGCAGTCTATATCAGTTTCCACATTGTATTATGGTAAGTGGCACTCACAAGACGCAACAATACAGCCAGAGCCAAGGACCAGGTTCATCATTCTTGGTCAAGTTATTGATGGTAAATAAAATATTTAATTTTTGTTTAAAATATTGAAGTATTAGACACCCTAAACTTGAACTTAAGTCGGGTCCAGCCGAGTAACTTGATCGAGTCTGTAAATTTTAACCAGAAGTTTAGAACAAAGATCAGATCAAAATGTACATGTGTTGAGATGCAAGCAGCATCACACATATTTGGGATGAATCCATACTAGAAATCTTGGCGTTACCCATTTTTATGGTAAAGTTTTTCTATTACTTTTTGAAAATCTTAGTACGATTTATATGCAATCATATTTATACTATGTTTTCCCTGCATGTGGAATGACTGTCCATGATGAGATTGATGAATGTATTTTTTTTTTTTTTCCCATTTATTATGGATCCAAACATGCATGATGATTTTTAATATCAGTATTGCGATTTATTTATTTCTCAATACTGCATGCTCCCATTTCATGTAACATCACTTACGAGCATGTTGACACAATACATACATGTAATATATGCTCCCATTTATCTCTTCGTTATTTCCACTGCATATGATCGGTGGGCTGCCACTTTTGGGTGAGCTAGGACCCCATGATGAAGCCACCAGGAATTTGTTTAGGTCAGAATCATTTGCTCCACGACATTGTGTTTGGAATTTGGAAGGTCAAAAGGTGTGTGTGCGTTTGTATTTTTTTATATATAATGTTGCCATAGACGAAAAGGAAAATGACAAGATATTAAAGAATAGAGTGGTGGATGTGGGGGCTTCTAAATTTTGGTATGTGAGCATTAGGTCATGCGTGGTGTGGCCTGTCCAGGGCTTGCTGTCGAGCATTGAGCCAGCTAAGGCTCACGCTCAGACTCAAGCTTAGTTCATGAGCTATAAACAAGGAGAACCGAGCTCAAATTAGGGCTAGTGCAGCTCGAGTCTACTAAGAGCTCAGCTTGTTTAACATTGGGCTCAAATTTGTTTCCTCTCTCTCTCTCTCTCTCTCTATATATATAGATATATATTTATGGGGCCAACTCCAGTCTCAAGCTTAGGATAAGGCAAGCTCAAGTATATGGTGGGGCCCATCTTGGGACTCACATGGGGATGAGGATGGGGGAAATTTCAAGGACTCTCTGTGATCTTCCTCTCTACAAAAAATAACCGCAACCGTGATTTCTATCATCTCCATATGAGCCCAAAAGTTTAATAGTAAACAATACATTTTGATCGATACATAGTTGATCAAATGGTCCAGTAAATTCGGATTTGACAGAAAGTTGGTGGACATGTGCAATTTAGGAGGGTCATGTGCTTAGTCCATTTGGATAGACTAAACGGTGGGCTCCACAAGCATGAGCTTATGAAATTTTATCCTAAGCTCGAATTAGGAGAGCCTTGCTCTCTCTCTCTCTCTCTCTCTATATATATATATATATATATATATATGGAAGATGCTCCTATGAGAGATATCTCTCACCTTAAAGTGAGAGATTGAGTGGGGCCCCTTATATCCATATCCAATGCCAACAACTTAAATGTGAGGGCCCCCACTCCTATCTCTCATCTAAGGTGGGTGAGATATCTCTCATATGAGTATCTCCCTATATATATGAAATGTAATGCGTAACCATAGACCCTGAAGAGGACTCAAAATGTGATTAGTATTCTCTTGCCGTGGATGTTTGCACATTATCGAACCATGTAAATTCTTATGTCTCTCTCTTGTGTGGCATATTTTCTAGATTGCAAGTATTCGTGCTTCCGCATGCATGCGCACAATAATTGGTATTTGAGCTTTAGTTGTGAGTGCGATCAATTTTGTCATTGGAACGTAAGAATCACGCGGTTATGTGAAAATAGTGGGAGGACAAAAAGGGGAAATCCTTAACTAGGGGTTTTGGATGCAACAGTATAGAGAATGTTGTGCAAAGATGTCTTGCATATAGTTTGACTCTTACCACTGATGATCACCCGCCCCCCTAATGTTGGTCGAGCTCCACACTTTGTTACATTTTTTTATTATTACAAAATTCAATTTAAAAATAAATCTGATTCAAATTAGTGCCAAATTAGGGTATGTGCCAATTCATAGGATTTTAGTGAGAATAGGGGGGCTGGATTGGTCATGGGGGTCTTATGAGGTGGTAAAATTTTTACCTCTCTTGCATCATATATTTCACTTCATTGCTCCACCAAATCATTATTTTAAAACTGAGAAAGAACATTACAGGTAGACCTTTTCATTATGGAGAGACATTTATATGAATTTTCTTGTTAAAAGAATTTATATCGAAAAAAACCATATTATAGAAAACTCTAGAAGGCAGGAACTAAATAATAATCGTTAATAGCAGAAGGACTTTTGAATGGTCGGAGAATGAATTTTCCAGAACGAAAAAATACCACACTTAAGAAGCTATCAAACCTTGAGGGTGTAAAATCACTAGCCATGACCATCTATGTGAAATACATTTAGCTTGCACTCCATCCACATTAAAGCTTTCCCATTCCTTTTACCCGTGGTGAGAATATATGCAATGGATCAAACATTCATTGGAGGTGTTGTTAGATTACATGGTCTCAATCCTATGGATGATGTAATAAATTGATTTATTTCAATATAATCATGTTTACCTTTCATGAGATGAATGTTTTTGTTCCCTACTTGTACATAACTAATACAAATGATATGATTGTTCATGAGATGAACCAGAGTCTACAAGTATAATAGATGTAATACATGTGTATGGATGAGATTCACATACGGGAGACATGTGTCGCAAATCTTATACTTAAATTGATTCACAACCGGTGATGAGATTGGGCATCTCATCTGATAAGGTTGCAGCACTTTAATCACTATGAGATAGTATGATTTGTCTCGATCATTAGAATGTAAGATTCTAGATCATTGTGGTGGTATATTAGAACGATGTATTGAAGGACCATGAGAAGCACCTTATGAAATATTGTCTTTACTTTAATGTTTGCTCTCATAATTCCTAGCAAATGACTCTCAATCCTGAGACATTAATAAACTCAAGTTTCTATCTAATATTTATTTGCTTTGAGTCACAAATGAGTGAGGCCAATTGTAGGTCAACACCTCGGTGTCTTGGGTACGTGGTAGTAGGACTGTGGGAACATTCAATGGTCAAGATGGAATCTATCATGATCATCCACTTGTGCCAATTAATGGATTTATCATTGGTAAGTGCGCACCCATTTTAATTAAGAGTTAATTGGATGGTACTGATGATCACTATATGATTGGGTCTCAAGGATAATAAGCTATGGATCTAAGTTGGATAGACATGTTTAATCCAATTGATCAATGGATATAGATGGAGGAGCCTACTTATAGCCATAGGGAAGTTTATGGTCTTCTTGTAATTTATTCTTAAGACTGGAGTACAGTTGTATTTATATAGTGGAGTTATTTACATGAGATGTGGGGTCGGGGTATCCCAGTTGAAGCCAGCTTTTTATGGAATCCCTAGTGGTCCCTACGCTAGCCCAAGTTATTAGATAGTTACTAATTCTCTTTTAACTCTAAAAGAAAAGGAAATAGAAAGTTGCTAATTGCATTGGAAGTTGGACTTCTAAGAATTAATAAAAAGAGGAGGTTGCCATAGCTTGAAATAAAGGAGAGGGGTGGACGTCCCAAGTATGCTAATTCCATCCCTTGGAATTCACGCCGAAGCCCTAGTGCAAGAATTGCACGCCCCTCTCTCATTTCTCTTCTAGTTTCTCTTTCGGTTTCCCTTAGAGCTTCTTATTATTATTATTATTATTATTATTTTTTGGAGATCCCACCCTTCTCCTTAAGAAAAGAGATCTGATACAGGTTATAGCGTGGAAGACAATTATGTCTTGGAGATTCTAATTTGCTACAAAAAAGGAGTTCTTCATCAAGCAAGTAGTCTATTTCTCCATTAGAGCATTACCAAGCTCCCAAGGTAAGATCTACTTCCTTGCATGTTGTAGATTTCATGGTTGCTTGTTTGCTGCTATTTTCTATCTTAGAGATAGAGCTCTACTGATCATGGTTGATGAGATTGAGGTCTTAGATCCTGAATTGGTTTTGTAGCCTTGTGGATAATTGATTCCTGCATTAAGTAGGTCAAAAGTTTTTGAAACCTATCCATGAGACCCACCTACTTCCAACATGTGTGAGCCCAAGAGAGAAATGAGTCAATAACCAAACAAGAATCCACGGTAGGAGGTGGCCATGGCTCAAACTTTATATACTAGAATACCACCTCCCTTTTCCTTCTTCTTCTTCATCTCCTCCTTCTTCCTCCACCTCCCCCTCCTTATATACTAAGTGGTCCTTAAGATAAAATTTGTCCTTTCTTGCTTGGTCGATGCTTATTGATTTTTTTTTCAAGCGACTTATTTAGGGTATTGGAATGATATCTGATATCCACCCATGTCGTCAAGACAAGCACTACAGGCTAATATCAGCCAATATGTGTGCCAATATAGACCGACATAGTTTATTATCTTATATTTTCACTTAAAATAAAATATTGTAATAACATACTTAGGCTTTATTTTGGAATTGGTATAAAAAATAGTGATCAAGTCTGGGATGGGTCAGTGTCTTGGACCTAACTTAAACCCAGTCCCATTACATCCCTAATCCATGTACATATAAAATAGCACCAAAAAAGCCAAGTAAGGTCAAATTAAATCCTTCAAGGGATGGGAAAAGTCCTAGCCCTTAATAGTGTCATTATTATTAATTAATTATATTTTAATTAACTAAGTGAAATTAGTAGCTAAGCAAGTCTGGTTTACTGATAGAATAGTGTGTGCGGAGTTCCGTAGTATTTTGAATTAGAGTCTGGTTTACTGATAGAATAGTGTGTGCGAAGTTTCGTAGTATTTTGAATTAGTTTCACGGTAGGGGTGGTTTGCAATTTGAGTAGATTTTCATATTTCTTAGACTTTTCTCTCAAGACGCATTTCGATCCGATGCGCTTAAGCCCTCTAAATTTCAAACCCAAGTGACCCAAGGACTAAACTGTATTTTCCATAAACTTTTACACCAAATACGAGATGGTGAGCCTTCACTTTGATTCACATTTCTTTCTCTCTTTTCCTTCTTTCTTTATCCCATTTCTCTTCTTCCCTCTCACTTTCTTACTTCATAAAAGATCAAGAGGACCTCCAAGTTTCAAATTGTCGACATCATCATCTTTCTTAACTTCCATAAGCTTAAGCATACAATTTTCCAAGTTTTTCCCCTTCCTCATACCCTACGTAAGTTGTTCTCTATATAAATTCTTGGGTTTGTTGCTTTACTAGTTGGAAATGACATAGGTTAGCTCATTAGCCTCTTTCCTTTTGTGTTAGTGATTTTGGGCTTTAGTTGGTTTCCCAAGAGTGGTCTTCTAAGAGGTTTTCTAAGCTAGGGTTTGATCTTAAGTGTTTCTCTAAACCAAGGCAAGTGACTATATGCAGTTTTCTATTGATATATGTGCTATTATTGATGATTCTAGTGTCGACTTGATCTTAACAGCCTGAAGCTCATTTATTGTAATTGTGAGAACGACATGTCTAATTGTGTTTTTCATTAATGTTGTTGAATGGTGGATGGAAGGAGGTAGTTTATGGTTATATGAAGAGGGTTAGGCCTTAGTTATGTGAGCTACAGAAGGCGTTATTGAAGGTGGAATGAATGCCGCAAAATCTAGAGCCGAACAAGCTTCTGAAATCGATTTCTAGAAGCTTACAGCTAGCCGTATGACTCCTAATACTAATTGTGAACCCCCACGTTTCAATTGTGAAATTGCATCCAAAGGCTACCCTGATCTGCCTGACTGATAAGTTGATCTACGGTTAGCTTACTATTAACTGTGGCTAACCGTAGAGTAATTCACAGCTAACAATGGAACCTTAGGAAGACAACCCAGTTGCACTATGGTTCCATAGGCAAAACCCTTATTTTTGGACCCTTTTGTACTACAGTTAACCATAGCTCACCGTAGGCTAACCATATGACTAGCCGTAGAGACCTCATGACTAATCGTAGGTGCCTAGTTTCTCTTTTGAAAAAGGAAACTCTAACTTAGGTTGTGTGGACTTAGTTGGGAACCCTTGGCATTGTATGATGATGATTAATTGGGAGACCAAGAGCGAGGGATGTTTGTGCTGATATACCCTTATGGATTGTCAAGATAATATACGAGGTACAAACCAAGTCAGAGTGTGATGATGTGGGGTAAGGTGATGTCAAACATTGTATTATGCACCAAGGTGGTTGGATAGGACATCAATGACCTCATTATCTCCTAGGATTGAATGGTGATGCGGCGTACGAAGAAGGCAATTAATAACCTAGATTGGGTTTGTAATTCTCCTTTTAACTATTGTATAACTGGGATTTGTTGTGTACTTTTGGTATTGAGATCTACATGCCACGAGCATGCTCCTTAGCTTTGTGATTGTATTATTGGGATCACATTGATAACTTAGATGGATTTATGATTCCTTTTAAACTTTGTTATTGGTTTAGTTTGCCTTGTATACTTCGTATCATTGTTTGGAATTGAAAGAGATATTGAGGCTAGGTGACTTTGATTGTGAAAACTTTCAGATGACTGCTTGGGTATTGGATTTTGATGTTTAGACTTTGATTCAACTTTGAAGGATTGGGAGTAGTCCCTTTTTTCTTTTGACAAATCTTGTTTACGCAAGATAGGCCTAGTCCTTCACTAATTGTATCGATAGGGTTCTCCGAGTTAGGTACTACTCAGCTATTAACGTCTAACACAGCCGATGCAACTTTGTGATGACTATTATAATGTGACTGCAAATCGATTTTTTAGATGGATGTACACACATTGGATAACGCAAAAGAGAGAGTTTTGAGGCATTTTTTACACTGAGCTTCATTATTGACCGAGTTGTACTCCCGTGTGTTCTCTCCACCACAACTTGTTTGAGTACACTACAACAAAATACAGTTTTGCCAATGTAGTCATCGCGTCTGGAAAGGTAGGTTTTGAGTCGGCAAAGGATTTTTCAATGCATTTCAGTGTGTCAGCCGTGCGTTAACTGTGTTGGCATATCCCTGTACAATTGCCAACGCACTGCAACGTCGGCCAATACGTCGGCAAAGAGATGTGCGTCGGCAAAAATTCCAACTTTCATTATTTGAAAACCATTTTTGCCAATACAGTACTAGCGTCAGCAAAACAAATGCCGACGCTGGTAGTGCATTGGGAGTTCCTAGTAATGGCCGACGCTGACAGCGCATTGGGAATTCATATTAATGGCCGACGCTTGTAGTGCGTTGGAAATTCCTGGTAATGGATGATGCTCGTAGTGCGTTGAGAATTCGTGGTAATGGTCGGCGATGATTAAGCATTGGGAATTTATGAAATAGCTGACGCTACCAATGCGTTGGAAACCCTTAACCGACGCAACCAATGTGTTGGAAATGCGCTATATCTTTAGGCTAAAACGTTGGGAAATGCAACTTTGCCGACGCACAAATCACGTCGGGAAATGTTGGAATACATTTTTTTTTTGCAACGCATGCTGGTGCGTCGGAAAATATTATTATTATTATTATTTTAAAATACACAAATATTACTACTTGATAATTTCTAAAAATCTTTAACATATACAAATGTCTATGATCAAAATAAAAAAGGTAATCCCTGAGAGCCCGTAGGCAGCATAATAAAATCCAAAATCAATCTGCAAAACCATAAAGAACACCGTCAGAATACAAGTAGCAATAAATTCTTGCAAGGCAAAGCACTCACTTAAAAAAAGATCTTGGGATAATGAGACAATATTAAATTAGCATAATACTTTTATATAATCAATTTGCAATATCCATATGACAATAATGTTGAATGGATGTTGATGGTGATTGTGATATTTCTTAGTCACATGAACTAGTCCTGTCTGGATGTCGTTGGTTTTTTTTGCTAATTGGTAAGATTGTATTGAGAGAAAAAGGGCAGAAGCCCCTAAAACAAAGAGAAGAAAAAATACAAGCACTAGAAAAAACCAGCTAAAGGCAAAACAGAAAGGGAGGAGAACTTCTCCTAGAAGCACAGAAAAAAGATGATGAAGAATAGACCAGCAACACCAAAAATGTTCTAACAGCAAAGAGAAATGCAAACAAGACACTTCTCTACAAAAAGCAAAGGGCTGCAAGGCCAAAGGACGCTTAAACCAAACCTGAGACAATTAAAATAGCCACCAAACTGAGGAAGCCCCAACTGAAACAACCTGCAACCTACTAGACTCCAGAGACAAATGAGAAAACTTGGAATCTAGCAGGACCCTAAGAAAACTTGTCTGGGGCACGTAGAAGACAATGATGATTCTCCATGTTGATGATGTTTGAGCATGTTTGTGAAGGTAAAAAATCCATATCTCAAATTTCTCATTTGTAGTTGAAGACAATGCTGGTTCTCCATGTTGATGGTGTTTGAGCATGTTTGTGAAGGTAAAAAATACATATCTCAGATTTCTCATTTGTATTTTTATAAATTGATATTTCTTCTTTTTATTCATCTTTGAAGAATATAAGATTACATCTTCTTGTTTGCATAAGCCAACATGAACACTCCATTACAGAAAATTACATCTCATACTTTAACAATAAAATAGAAACTTCATGTTTAAAAGAAAAGAACATTGCAATATTTATCCAAAAATGAAAAAAACTATACAAGAGCTTGAATTACATCATAATATGCTCCAATGCACTGTACTAGAGATGCATTTTAAGAAGTTTTGAGTTCTAATCTTAATTTGTCAGATATCTAGATAAAGCTTTGAATGAAACATTGTATTTTTAGTGCCAACAAAAACATCATTAAAAACTTAATTTCATTTAAAAGAACTAAAATAGTAGTTATAATTTACTATTATAAATCCTTTGGGAAATCACTAATATTAAAGTAAGAAGCATTAACAACCCAAAGCTAGACTTCCATGATAGGACTATAGCTTGTAAACTTTTATAACTGAAACACAGAGCATAATGGAAGATTAAAAAACCAGAAAGAAATTTTTGATATAAATTAAAAAAAAAAAGATACATTGTTTTAAAACACTTAGCTGATAGTTATTGAGAACTACTACTATTAGCTTCTGCCAATCCACAAATTAGCATATAAAACATTAAACGCACATCAAGTCAGACCATATATAGTGCATGGTATCCCAAAAAACTTTTAAAATGAAAAAAAAAAAAAAAATGAAACATCGACGAAATGTAGGAACTAAGAAGATCACAAATCAAATGAGACATGGATGAAAAAGGTGCTAAATTTACTTAATAAATCACAAATTTCTCCAATTTTAAACTATTCAAACACTTATCAAATTATTCTCAAAATAAACAGAGAAAATCAAACAATCACAAAAAGAAACCCACAACAAAAAACCCAGTTATATCAAACATCCAGGTTTTATAAAACTTGAGGGAAAGCGTCTCAGGTAATGTTTATAGAACCCATTCCATTAAACAAGATCTACTGATCTCTCAATTCCACACGCGAATAAAAGTAGGAAAAAAGAATAACAACAAGGAGATTACTGAAACCCTAGTTTCAATGCCTCTGAATTTAATGTTTTGATAGATGGTCATGAGGTAAGATTGGTTGAGATTACAAATGGGGGAAATTAAAAGGAAAAAAAGGGGTTTCAATCTAGAAATCCCTTGCAAATGATTCGGGGGTTTTTGCAAAAAAATGGGTAGGTCGGGTTGAGATTTTTGCTCCGCAAATTAGGGTTCTTGTTTTGGCATTGAAGACACTATACTAGAAATAGAAAAGGAGAGAGGAAGAGATTAACCTGGAAGGAGAAAGGGATGAGAGCCAACACCTGCAAGGAGATTGGCGATTGAGATGGGGTCGACAGAGCTGCAGTTAGAGAGGGGTCTTCGCCATCCATTTGTGAGAGACGATAGAGAGTACAAGAGATGGGGAAGAGCAGAACGGGAAAGATGAAAGCTTTGGGCGGTTTTTCCTTTTTTTTCCCCTTTAAATAACTCGTCGCAAATACCGTTGGATCAGCCTCGTGATCTGACGGTAGATAATCGACTTCGCACGAAGCAGGTGTGAATACTTCTCACCTGATCAAATCCCTTTATACATATAGGGTTTTGTAAATATATGATTTTTAACTTTTAGTGGGGCCGCTTATGTTCGCCACTATTAATAACTTCTAAGAAGGGCTACATTCTTCCCGCCGCTAAAAGTGATTTTTACCCTAAAAAATATTGGCTGATGTTAAAAGTTAGAAGGTAAAAAGCCAAAACTTTCCTGCCTAACACTGGGGCTGTCGTTGAACCATTTTTTTACCAACAACCTTTGTTATGGCCGTCGTTATAAGTTAATAAGAAATTGAGTTTTAGTAGGACCAACTTTGGCAGAGGGTTAGGAATAAATCAAAGAGTTGAAAACGGCAGAGGGTTGGGAATAAAATCAAAGAGTTGAAAACAGTGTGCTCAGGTTATCTTGGCCAATTTTTTTATTTTTTTTTATACTAAACGGGGCTTTACGGAAGCAAATCGTGCGTTGCCAATGGTGCAGATAGGAAGTCAGAGCTTTCCCAACGCAGACCTGTGCATTGCCAATTAGCAAAATAATTGCCAACTTATTTTCCACAACTTTTGCCAATACGGTCTTACTTGTGTCAGTAAAAGTAGCAATTTTCTGTGACTTTTGCCAACGCAGTCCAAATATGCATTGGAAATATGATTTTTACCAAAGTAAATTTTCATTGTGTCGGCAAATAGTGTCGGGAAAGGTTTTCAACAACTTTTGCCAACGCGGTCTTACTTGCATTGATAAAGTAGTAGCAATTCTTTGTGATTTTTGCCAACGTAAATTTTCACTGCGTCGGAACATAGTGCCGGGAAAGGAAAATTTGTCATAGATAGGGCTTTGCAGACGTAACTCATGCATCGACAATGGTGCGAATAAAAACTCAGAGCTTTCCCAACACACACCTGTGCGTCGCAAATAGGTAAGATAATTGCCAATGCGTTATTGCGCCGGATTTAGAAAAATACGCGTTGGCAAAACTTTCCTTCTCTTTTGGGGGAATTTTTTTGTTGGCGCCAATATGGTTACCATTGCTTTTGCCGACGTTGTCTTACTTGCGTCGGTAAAAGTAGCAATTTCTGTGACTTTTGCCAACGCAGTCCAAATATGCGTTGAAAATAACACTTTTGCTGACGCAGCTTTTTTATTGTGTCGGCAAATAGTGTCAGGGAAAGGTTTTCAACAACTTTTGACAATGCGGTCTTACTTGCATCGGTAAAGTAGTAACAATTCTCTGTGACTTTTGCCCACGTAAATTTTCACTGCGTCGAAAAATAGTGTCGGGAAAGGTAAGTTTGTAATAGATGGGGCTTTGCGGACGTAACTCATGCGTCGGCAATGGCGCGAATAAAAACTCAGAGCTTTCCCAACACACACTTGTGCGACACCAATAGGCAAGATAATTGTCAACGCATTATTGTGTCGGCTTTAGAAAAACATGCATTGGCAAAACTTTCCCTCTCTTTTGGGGGGACTTTTTTGATGGCTTTAATATGGTTGCTACAACTTTTGCCGACGCGGTCTTGCTTGTGTCGATAAAAGTAGCAATTTCTGTGGCTTTTGCCAACGCTGTCCAAATATGCGTTGGGAATAACACTTTTGCCGACTCAAATTTTCACTGTGTCTGCAAATAGTGTCGGGAAAAGTGCAGTTTGTTGTAGTGGTAGGGAGTGCAGTTATAATATCCCATGGTGATTAACCTATGCGAACCGCCTTAGGGTGTTACCGTAGTTTATTGTCTGATTTTTTCCTTTATTTATCGAGATAATTTACAAATTATTCCTTAGTATGCTTGTTATTAAGATCCAATATGACCACATTGTCTTTACTTCGATTTAATTTTGCATATCTATTGTTATTTACGTATACCTACCTGCCATCTATTCGTACATGGTCTAATGATTCTACTCTTGGTGCATAGGTACTAAGCCCACCAGCCTTAAAGGAGGAGACAGAGACGTTTCAGGAGGATTAGCCTGACGACGTCCACGAGTGGTGTGCGGACGACATAGTTTGGGTCGTCTTGAACCCACACTTGAGAGTCTTCACGATACAAGTATATTCATTTTGTTAGGTCTAGGTTTTTGTTAGAGGCCATGTAATTAAAAATACTTTTGGTATAATTGTTTTAACTCTAACCTTAGTAACGAAAATCTATGCCTCTCTCTTTGATGTTTTAATATTGCTATCATCTGAAATTATGTGATAATGAAGCTTCCATTATAATTGTTTGTGACCTGACAAAAATATTTATACCTAATCGCGGACTTTGATCTTTAGGGACACTAATTGGGGGTGATGAGTTCATAAAGATACACTTTCATAGCATTATTTTATGAGTTTTCAAAGATAAAAGAACTCAAAACACTATTGTTAGCATAAAAATCATAAATTTCCTCCCCATCATGCTTTGTTCATATCTTTCTATTATAGATTGCCATTTGAATGCATTTATATGAGTTCCAATGGCTTCCATATAAAATATGTTCCAAAATACTTTCAATTATGTTAATTTATCTTTGTAGGTGTTAATTGAAGATTAGTTTGAATTACAGTTGAAATTCAAGAGTTAAAGAGAGTAAGGATAAGTTTGGAAGACAATTGGATGAAGAAATGATAAATATAGGCCAATAATAAGAAGAAAAATAAAAGACCTGGGTTGGTATTTTGACCATATCTTTTTACTTGGGTGTTCGATTGAGGTAATCTTAAAAGTATTGGAAAGCTTGTTCTAAAATCTACAAATCATATTTCACAACATTTTTTCCAATTCGGACATTTCAGGGGTCAAAATCGTACATCAATGTGGGAACTGTTTTCTAAAATGAGAATCACATTCATATGTTAATATTTCCATTCTTGTGAAGTTCCACATTGGAAAGAAACCAAAAGAGAGTAAGGCAAATGTTTCTATATAAGGAAGGAAGCTCTAGGCATTAAAGGCACAAGCAAGGAGAGCCTCCTCCTCTTTACTTAAACTATTCATGTAATTTAGAGCAATTGTAGAGAGAAAGTGAGGAAGCTTTGTAAAACTTGAAGATTTGGAATGAAAGCTTTGTCTTCTCCAATGAGTGGCTAATTCCTTTGACTGGATCTTTTAGATGAAGCTAAGTTAATACTATTCCTTTTGCTTATGCTTTTAATTTCCTTTGTTTATGTGCTTAACATGCTAGAATAGATTTTTCTTCGTTGCAATGTGCTACATTCCATGCTTATTTTCTATCTTAGCATTTTTTTACTACTATGTTTAGGTTTGATAAATTTATGCTTAGGAGTTAATATCTTTTTGATGGTTTATGCTTAGTTTTGATAGATAGTCATTAGGAATCTTTTATTTTTTATGAAGGGAAGAAGGTTTAGCTATTAGATTGTTTAATTTCTATCTTAGATCTTTGAAGTTATATTTTTCAAATCTAAGCATTGATTTGTCATTAGATTTTAGTATTTGTTTGGGAAAGAGAAAGCATTAGTGTTGGATTAGTGTCACTTATTAAATTCTAGATGATTCAATCTATCCATTAGTATTGCTTGTTGCTTATTTTACTTACTTTAGTTAGATTCTATTTACATTTTCACACATTTATTCACTTATTTTAATTCTTACACTCCATTTCTCTATTCACACCATCAATTCCAACTTGATTTTACACTACTTTAGCACATTTTCTTTTTATCCCATCAACTTATTTTCTATCTTTCACTTGTTATTTTGACACACTTATTCACTTGATCTATCTAACATTGCTCATTTGTTCTTGTTATTGACCTTGTTATTTTTCTTTTATCATTAACTTTGTTACTAACATTGTTCTTGGTTTATTCTCACTTGAGTTCTTCTATTTTTACTAACATCTCTTTGTTATCGAATTTCTTATTTTCTTTTAGTTTTCATTTACTATTTTCCTTGTTATTATCTTATTTCTTGTTTCCATTGCTTTTGTTATTTCTATTTGCTTTTGTTAGCTATATTTGAGTTGATACTCTTTTTCATTGATTATTATTATTTTCCTTGTAACGATCCTCTTGGGAACGATATTCGGATTTCCATAGTCTATATTACTTGAGATAACCGTATACTTGCGGAATTCGCATCAAGGGGCCACATGTATTTTAATATGTCAGAAAATCTTCAATTGGCCTCTAATCTCATGCACCAAAATGTAGGGGTCGGACATGATAACATGTTTGTTTAAATTAAATTACATAGGGACTCATTGTCAAATGAGCTCCACTACAAGATTAATAAAGAAGAGAGATGTGAATTAAATGAAGAGGGGAAAGAAGGACGAGACCTTGATTTTCCTAGAATTTGAGTTAATAGGGTGATGGCTGGGTATTCTTTTCCCATCTTCCCTTGACTTAATTTTCATAAAAAATGGAAGGTCATTAATTTGATGGTACTTTTGTATGTTCACACTTGGTCTTCATTTATAACCACTTGTAGTATGAATTTGTCTACTAATTGGACCATTTTGTGAGGATTTAAACTATTTAAAAAGATGGATGGATCCATGCTTGCTTTTGTACGTAATTTCATCATTCATTGCAGCAATTACCATTGGCCTCATCAGTTTTAGAAAGTATGATAATGCACATGTTACTTACATTTTCATAAAAGTATCAAGATTTTCAAATAACAAGACTGCTTAACTTTGATCCAAACCATCACTTCAACCATCGCTCCAACATTGCACCCAAACTTTGATGTCGATCAGACTAACTTTGGCAATTTGATTAGACACTTATGAAAGACAAAGTTAAATTGTATTTTTCCAGTCCAATAGCGAATGTAACTCCTATTTTAAATATATGAAAGAGACTGATATCAATTGAGAAAGTAGCCTCAATTTGTTCAAATGATTTTGACCGCTTAATTTATTTTGACCGTTGAGTTATGTAACTTCTCTCTATTTTATTCAATAATGACTCCTCCATTACTCTTCCACATTTCTCGAAATATGTAACAGTGCCGCTCTCCCTTCTATGGTTTACTGCATCTCCTCTTCATATTTCCATTTTTTCTCTTTTAATTCATTTATAACATCTTGTGCTTTCGTTTTATCATTTCCTTTCTTAGTTTTGTTTGAGTTTCTATCTCAATGTCTTTCTTAATGACTGCCATTTAATGAATAGTAACGAAAATGTCAGTTAATTAAAAATAATTTTTTCTTTAATTCATTTTTAATTAACAATTGTCATATCCCTCAAAATGAATGAAAAATAACTAACAATACTAAAAAAAAATATTTTGAAGCTGGGGCTTTTTTAGCTAGTTAGATTGAATTTTTATACAAAAATAGGAGGAGAAAACTTCACATTGGATGGAGATTTTGGCTCACCAATGGTTGGCCTATTGTGAGCAAAAATAAATTTGTTAATAAGAGTAGTATTAATAATAGATTTAATGCGTTTTACTTAATTGCTTTTAACCCGCTTTCTTTGAAGAAGATCTTAAGCCTACTTAATTCTCAAAAACAGCATATTAGTTAGGGCCAAAACTTGAATAGTTGGGATGTTTGGAAGGTGAAACCTCATATTAGATTTAATCACTTCCTTTAGAATTACGAGCCCTCAAACTTGCTTTTAAAAGCAAACAAGTTTGGGTGGCAGTCACAGTTTTACACTCTGCAACATACATACATACATATACATAGCTCTCTCATATTTACATCTCCTCATTTCTATCTCTCGTTGGCTCTGAGCACTGACATTTTCCAGTGAAATTGACTCCAATTCAGGTATTCCGATCACAACATCATTGGGAAGTGGTTTTACGGCCCCTCTGTGAAGAGAGGGAGTTCTTTCAGCTACGGAGGCTGGTTCTTGAATTTTGCAAGGTGGGCCAGTTTCATTAACGGCCACCATGAGTTTCTCTGTGTGGCCAAACGATCTCAATGAGCAGCGAAGCACTGTGCCGCTGGAAGATTTCTAAAAGCGCTATCATATCAGATGAAGTGGTTTTCAGGGCGGTGTTTTAGGTCCGCGGCAGCAGTATTTGCACCAGGATATGGGTCGCAGCGGCCATCGGTTTCTTCATTGTGCGAACTGCTAATGACAAGTCCGCCAATGCCTTCCCGGTTTCGGAACTCATCTTCCGACATGCTTTCCTGAATTCTTTGCCGGAATTCCACTGGTACTGGATCAGTAGTGTACATGGTAAATCAGATTGAAATATGGGGAGGTTCTGTAGATTAAACCAATTTATAATACACAGCCTATTGGTAAAAATGGATCA
>QPKB01000004.1:48809130-48822293 GCA_003546025.1 Camphora micrantha | reverse complement strand
AAGGAAACTCTAACTTAGGTTGTGTGGACTTAGTTGGGAACCCTTGGCATTGTATGATGATGATTAATTGGGAGACCAAGAGCGAGGGATGTTTGTGCTGATATACCCTTATGGATTGTCAAGATAATATACGAGGTACAAACCAAGTCAGAGTGTGATGATGTGTGGTAAGGTGATGTCAAACATTGTATTATGCACCAAGGTGGTTGGATAGGACATCAATGACCTCATTATCTCCTAGGATTGAATGGTGATGCGGCGTACGAAGAAGGCAATTAATAACCTAGATTGGGTTTGTAATTCTCCTTTTAACTATTGTATAACTGGGATTTGTTGTGTACTTTTGGTATTGAGATCTACATGCCACGAGCATGCTCCTTAGCTTTGTGATTGTATTATTGGGATCACATTGATAACTTAGATGGATTTATGATTCCTTTTAAACTTTGTTATTGGTTTAGTTTGCCTTGTATACTTCGTATCATTGTTTGGAATTGAAAGAGATATTGAGGCTAGGTGACTTTGATTGTGAAAACTTTCAGATGACTGCTTGGGTATTGGATTTTGATGTTTAGACTTTGATTCAACTTTGAAGGATTGGGAGTAGTCCCTTTTTTCTTTTGACAAATCTTGTTTACGCAAGATAGGCCTAGTCCTTCACTAATTGTATCGATAGGGTTCTCCGAGTTAGGTACTACTCAGCTATTAACGTCTAACACAGCCGATGCAACTTTGTGATGACTATTGTAATGTGACTGCAAATCGATTTTTTAGATGGATGTACACACATTGGATAACGCAAAAGAGAGAGTTTTGAGGCATTTTTTACCCTGAGTTTCATTATTGACCGAGTTGTACTCCCGTGTGTTCTCTCCACCACAACTTGTTTGAGTACACTACAACAAAATACAGTTTTGCCAATGTAGTCATCGCGTCTGGAAAGGTAGGTTTTGAGTCGGCAAAGGATTTTTCAATGCATTTCAGTGTGTCAGCCACGCGATAACTGTGTCGGCATATCCCTGTACAATTGCCAACGCACTGCAACGTCGGCTAATACGTCGGCAAAGAGATGTGCGTCGGCAAAAATTCCAACTTTCATGATCTGAAAACCATTTTTGCCAGTACAGTACTAGCGTCAGCAAAACAAATGCCGACGCTGGTAGTGCATTGGGAGTTCCTAGTAATGGCCGACGCTGACAGCGCATTGGGAATTCATATTAATGGCCGACGCTTGTAGTGCGTTGGAAATTCCTGGTAATGGACGATGCTCGTAGTGCGTTGAGAATTCGTGGTAATGGTCGGCGATGATTAAGTATTGGGAATTCATGAAATAACTGACGCTACCAATGCGTTGGAAACCCTTAACCGACGCAACCAATGTGTTGGAAATGCGCTATATCTTTAGGCTAAAACGTTGGGAAATGCAACTTTGCCGACGCACAAATCACATCGGGAAATGTTGGAATACATTTTTTTTTTTGCAACTCATGCTGGTGCGTCGGAAAATATTATTATTATTATTATTTTAAAATACACAAATATTACTACTTGATAATTTCTAAAAATCTTTAACATATACAAATGTCTATGATCAAAATAAAAAAGGTAATCCCTGAGAGCCCGTAGCCAGCATAGTAAAATCCAAAATCAATCTGCAAAACCAATAAAGAACACCGTCAGAATACAAGTAGCAATAAATTCTTGCAAGGCAAAGCATTCACTTAAAAAAAGATCTTGGGATAATGAGACAATATTAAATTAGCATAATACTTTTATATAATCAATTTGCAATATCCATATGACAATAATGTTGAATGGATGTTGATGGTGATTGTGATATTTCTTAGTCACATGAACTAGTCCTGTCTGGATGTTGTTGGTTTTTTTTTGCTAATTGGTAAGATTGTATTGAGAGAAAAAGGGCAGAAGCCCCTAAAACAAAGAGAAGAAAAAATACAAGCACTAGAAAAAACCAGCTAAAGGCAAAACAGAAAGGGAGGAGAACTTCTCCTAGAAGCACAGAAAAAAGCTGATGAAGAATAGACCAGCAACACCAAAAATGTTCTAACAGCAAAGAGAAATGCAAACAAGACACTTCTCTACAAAAAGCAAAGGGCTGCAAGGCCAAAGGACGCTTAAACCAAACCTGAGACAATTAAAATAGCCACCAAACTGAGGAAGCCCCAACTGAAACAACCTGCAACCTACTAGACTCCAGAGACAAATGAGAAAACTTGGAATCTAGCAGGACCCTAAGAAAACTTGTCTGGGGCACGTAGAAGACAATGATGATTCTCCATGTTGATGATATTTGAGCATGTTTGTGAAGGTAAAAAATCCATATCTCAAATTTCTCATTTGTAGTTTAAGACAATGCTGGTTCTCCATGTTGATGGTGTTTGAGCATGTTTGTGAAGGTAAAAAATACATATCTCAGATTTCTCATTTGTATTTTTATAAATTGATATTTCTTCTTTTTATTCATCTTTGAAGAATATAAGATTACATCTTCTTGTTTGCATAAGCCAACATGAACACTCCATTACAGAAAATTACATCTCATACTTTAACAATAAAATAGAAACTTCATGTTTAAAAGAAAAGAACATTGCAATATTTATCAAAAAATGAAAAAAACTATACAAGAGCTTGAATTACATCATAATATGCTCCAATGCACTGTACTAGAGATGCATTTTAAGAAGTTTTGAGTTCTAATCTTAATTTGTCAGATATCTAGATAAAGCTTTGAATGAAACATTGTATTTTCAGTGCCGACAAAAACATCATTAAAAACTTAATTTCATTTAAAAGAACTAAAATAGTAGTTATAATTTACTATTATAAATCCTTTGGGAAATCACTAATATTAAAGTAAGAAGCATTAACATCCCAAACCTAGACTTCCATGATATGACTATAGCTTGTAAACTTTTATAACTGAAACACAGAGCATAATGGAAGATTAAAAAACCAAAAAGAAATTTTTGATATAAATTTAAAAAAAAAAGATACATTGTTTTAAAACACTTAGCTGATAGTTATTGAGAACTACTACTATTAGCTTCTGCCAATCCACAAATTAGCATATAAAACATTAAACGCACATCAAGTCAGACCATATATAGTGCATGGTATCCCAAAAAAATTTAAAATGAAAAAAAAAAAAAAAAAAATGAAACATCGACGAAGTGTAGGAACTAAGAAGATCACAAATCAAATGAGACATGGATGAAAAAGGTGCTAAATTTACTTAATAAATCACAAATTTCTCCAATTTTAAACTATTCAAACACTTATCAAATTATTCTCAAAATAAACAGAGAAAATCAAACAATCACAAAAAGAAACCCACAACAAAAAACCCAGTTATATCAAACATCCAGGTTTTATAAAACTTGAGGGAAAGCGTCTCAGGTAATGTTTATAGAACCCATTCCATTAAACAAGATCTATTGATCTCTCAATTCCACACGCGAATAAAAGTAGGAAAAAAGAATAACAACAAGGAGATTACTGAAACCCTAGTTTCAATGCCTCTGAATTTAATGTTTTGATAGATGGTCATGAGGTAAGATTGGTTGAGATTACAAATGGGGGAAATTAAAAGGAAAAAAAGGGGTTTCAATCTAGAAATCCCTTGCAAATGATTCGGGGGTTTTTGCAAAAAAATGGGTAGGTCGGGTTGAGATTTTTGCTCCGCAAATTAGGGTTCTTGTTTTGGCATTGAAGATACTATACTAGAAATAGAAAAGGAGAGAGGAAGAGATTAACCTGGAAGGAGAAAGGGATGAGAGCCAACACCTGCAAGGAGATTGGCGATTGAGATGGGGTCGACAGAGCTGCAGTTAAAGAGGGGTCTTCGCCATCCATTTGTGAGAGACGATAGAGAGTACAAGAGATGGGGAAGAGCAGAACGGGAAAGATGAAAGCTTTGGGCGGTTTTTCCTTTTTTTTCCCCTTTAAATAACTCGTCGCAAATACCGTTGGATCAGCCTCGTGATCTGACGGTAGATAATCGACTTCGCACGAAGCAGGTGTGAATACTTCTCACCTGATCAAATCCCTTTATACATATAGGGTTTTGTAAATATATGATTTTTAACTTTTAGTGGGGCCGCTTATGTTCGCCACTATTAATAACTTCTAAGAAGGGCTACATTCTTCCCGCCGCTAAAAGTGATTTTTACCCTAAAAAATATTGGCTGATGTTAAAAGTTAGAAGGTAAAAAGCCAAAACTTTCCCGCCTAATACTGGGGCTGTCGTTGAACCATTTTTTTACCAACAACCTTTGTTATGGCCGTCGTTATAAGTTAATAAGAAATTGAGTTTTAGTAGGACCAACTTTGGCAGAGGGTTAGGAATAAATCAAAGAGTTGAAAACGGCAGAGGGTTGGGAATAAAATCAAAGAGTTGAAAACAGTGTGCTCAGGTTATCTTGGCCAATTTTTTTATTTTTTTTATACTAAACGGGGCTTTACGGAAGCAAATCGTGCGTTGCCAATGGTGCAGATAGGAAGTCAGAGCTTTCCCAACGCAGACCTGTGCATTGCCAATTAGCAAAATAATTGCCAACTTATTTTCCACAACTTTTGCCAATACGGTCTTACTTGTGTCAGTAAAAGTAGCAATTTTCTGTGACTTTTGCCAACGCAGTCCAAATATGCATTGGAAATATGATTTTTACCAAAGTAAATTTTCATTGTGTCGGCAAATAGTGTCGGGAAAGGTTTTCAACAACTTTTGCCAACGCGGTCTTACTTGCATCGATAAAGTAGTAGCAATTCTTTGTGATTTTTGCCAACGTAAATTTTCACTGCGTCGGAACATAGTGTCGGGAAAGGAAAATTTGTCATAGATAGGGCTTTGCAGACGTAACTCATGCATCGACAATGGTGCGAATAAAAACTCAGAGCTTTCCCAACACACACCTGTGCGTGGCAAATAGGTAAGATAATTACCAATGCGTTATTGCGCCGGCTTTAGAAAAATACGCGTTGGCAAAACTTTCCTTCTCTTTTGGGGGAATTTTTTTGTTGGCGCCAATATGGTTACCATTGCTTTTGCCGACGTTGTCTTACTTGTGTCGGTAAAAGTAGCAATTTCTGTGACTTTTGCCAACGCAGTCCAAATATACGTTGAAAATAACACTTTTGCTGACGCAGCTTTTTATTGTGTCGGCAAATAGTGTCAGGAAAGGTTTTCAATAACTTTTGACAATGCGGTCTTACTTGCATCGGTAAAGTAGTAACAATTCTCTGTGACTTTTGCCCACGTAAATTTTCACTGCGTCGAAAAATAGTGTCGGGAAAGGTAAGTTTGTAATAGATGGGGCTTTGCGGACGTAACTCATGCGTCGGCAATGGCGCGAATAAAAACTCAGAGCTTTCCCAACACACACTTGTGCGTCACCACTAGGCAAGATAATTGTCAACGCATTATTGTGTCGGCTTTAGAAAAACATGCATTGGCAAACCTTTCCCTCTCTTTTGGGGGAACTTTTTTGATGGCTTTAATATGGTTGCTACAACTTTTGCCGACGCGGTCTTGCTTGTGTCGATAAAAGTAGCAATTTCTGTGGCTTTTGCCAACGCTGTCCAAATATGCGTTGGGAATAACACTTTTGCCGACGCAAATTTTCACTGTGTCGGCAAATAGTGTCGGGAAAAGTGCAGTTTGTTGTAGTGATAGGGAGTGCAGTTATAATATCCCATGGTGATTAACCTATGCGAACCGCCTTAGGGTGTTACCGTAGTTTATTGTCTGATTTTTTCCTTTATTTATCGAGATAATTTACAAATTATTCCTTAGTATGCTTGTTATTAAGATCCAATATGACCACATTGTCTTTACTTCGATTTAATTTTGCATATCTATTGTTATTTACGTATACCTACCTGCCATCTATTCGTACATGGTCTAATGATTCTACTCTTGGTGCATAGGTACTAAGCCCACCAGCCTTAAAGGAGGAGACAGAGACGTTTCAGGAGGATTAGCCTGACGACGTCCACGAGTGGTGTGCGGACGACATAGTTTGGGTCGTCTTGAACCCACACTTGAGAGTCTTCACGATACAAGTATATCATTTTGTTTGGCCTAGGTTTTTGTTAGAGGCCATGTAATTAAAAATACTTTTGGTATAATTGTTTTAACTCTAACCTTAGTAACGAAAATCTATGCCTCTCTCTTTGATGTTTTAATATTGCTATCATCTGAAATTATGTGATAATGAAGCTTCCATTATAATTGTTTGTGACCTGACAAAAATATTTATACCTAATCGCGGACTTTGATCTTTAGGGACACTAATTGGGGGTGATGAGTTCATAAAGATACACTTTCATAACATTATTTTATGAGTTTTCAAAGATAAAAGAACTCAAAACACTATTGTTAGCATAAAAATCATAAATTTCCTCCCCATCATGCTTTGCTCATATCTTTCTATTATAGATTGCCATTTGAATGCATTTATATGAGTTCCAATGGCTTCCATATAAAATATGTTCCAAAATACTTTCAATTATGTTAATTTATCTTTGTAGGTGTTAATTGAAGATTAGTTTGAATTACAGTTGAGATTCAAGAGTTAAAGAGAGTAAGGATAAGTTTGGAAGACAATTGGATGAAGAAATGATAAATATAGGCCAATAATAAGAAGAAAAATAAAAGACCTGGGTTGGTATTTTTACCATATCTTTTTACTCGGGTGTTCGATTGAGGTAATCTTAAAAGTATTGGAAAGCTTGTTCTAAAATCTACAAATCATATTTCACAACATTTTTTCCAATTCGGACATTTCAGGGGTCAAAATCGTACATCAATGTGGGAACTGTTTTCTAAAATGAGAATCACATTCATATGTTAATATTTCCATTCTTGTGAAGTTCCACATTGGAAAGAAACCAAAAGAGAGTAAGGCAAATGTTTCTATATAAGGAAGGAAGCTCTAGGCATTAAAGGCATAAGCAAGGAGAGCCTCCTCCTCTTTACTTAAACTATTCATGTAATTTAGGGCAATTGTAGAGAGAAAGTGAGGAAGCTTTGTAAAACTTGAAGATTTGGAATGAAAGCTTTGTCTTCTCCAATGAGTGGCTAATTCCTTTGACTGGATTTTTTAGATGAAGCTAAGTTAATACTATTCCTTTTGCTTATGCTCTTAATTCCCTTTGTTTATGTGCTTAACATGCTAGAATAGATTTTTCTTCATTGCAATGTGCTACATTCCATGCTTATTTTCTATCTTAGCATTTTTTTACTACCTATGTTTAGGTTTGATAAATTATGCTTAGGAGTTAATATCTTTTGATGGTTTATGCTTAGTTTTGATAGATAGTCATTAGGAATCTTTTATTTTTTATGAAGGGAAGAAGGTTTTAGCTATTAGATTGTTAATTTCTATCTTAGATCTTTGAAGTTATATTTTTCAAATCTAAGCATTGATTTGTCATTAGATTTTAGTATTTGTTTGGGAAAAGAGCAAAGCATTAGTGTTGGATTAGTGTCACTTATTAAATTTTAGATGATTCAATCTATCCATTAGTATTGCTTGTTGCTTATTTTACTTACTTTAGTTAGATTCTATTTACATTTTCACACATTTATTCACTTATTTTAATTCTTACACTCCATTTCTCTATTCACACCATCAATTCCAACTTTGATTTTACACTACTTTAGCACATTTTCTTTTTATCCCCATCAACTTATTTTCTATCTTTCACTTGTTATTTTGACACACTTATTCACTTGATCTATCTAACATTGCTCATTTGTTCTTGTTATTGACCTTGTTATTTTTTTTTTATCATTAACTTTGTTACTAACATTGTTCTTGGTTTATTCTCACTTGAGTTCTTCTATTTTTACTAACATCTCTTTGTTATCGAATTTCTTATTTTCTTTTAGTTTTCATTTTCTATTTTCCTTGTTATTATCTTATTTCTTGTTTCCATTGCTTTTGTTATTTCTATTTGCTTTTGTTAGCTATATTTGAGTTGATACTCTTTTTCATTGATTATTATTATTTTCCTTGTAACGATCCTCGTGGGAACGATATTCGGATTTCCATAGTCTATATTACTTGAGACAACCGTATACTTGCGGAATTCGCATCAAGGGGCCACATGTATTTTAATATGTCAGAAAATCTTCAATTGGCCTCTAATCTCATGCACCAAAATGTAGGGATCGGACATGATAACATGTTTGTTTAAATTAAATTACATAGGGACTCATTGTCAAATGAGCTCCACTACAAGATTAATAAAGAAGTGAGATGTGAATTAAATGAAGAGGGGAAAGAAGGACGAGACCTTGATTTTCCTAGAATTTGAGTTAATAGGGTGATGGCTGGGTATTCTTTTCCCATCTTCCCTTGACTTAATTTTCATAAAAAATGGAAGGTCATTAATTTGATGGTACTTTTGTATGTTCACACTTGGTCTTCATTTATAACCACTTGTAGTATGAATTTGTCTACTAATTGGACCATTTTGTGAGGATTTAAACTATTTAAAAGATGGATGGATCCATGCTTGCTTTTGTACGTAATTTCATCATTCATTGCAGCAATTACCATTGGCCTCATCAGTTTTTAGAAAGTATGATAATGCACATGTTACTTACATTTTCATAAAAGTATCAAGATTTTCAAATAACGAGACTGCTTAACTTTGATCCAAACCATCACTTCAACCATCGCTCCAACATTGCACCCCAAACTTTGATGTCGATCAGACTAACTTTGGCAATTTGATTAGACACTTATGAAAGACAAAGTTAAATTGTATTTTTCCAGTCCAATAGCGAATGTAACTCCTATTTAAATATATGAAAGAGACTGATATCAATTGAGAAAGTAGCCTCAATTTGTTCAAATGATTTTGACCGCTTAATTTATTTTGACCGTTGAGTTATGTAACTTCTCTCTATTTTATTCAATAATGACTCCTCCATTACTCTTCCACATTTCTCGAAATATGTAACAGTGCCGCTCTCCCTTCTATGGTTTACTGCATCTCCTCTTCATATTCCCATTTTTCTCTTTTAATTCATTTATAACATCTTGTGCTTCGTTTTATCATTTCCTTTCTTAGTTTTGTTTGAGTTTCTATCTCAATGTCTTTCTTAATGACTGCCATTTAATGAATAGTAACGAAAATGTCAGTTAATTAAAAATAATTTTTTCTTTAATTCATTTTTTAATTAACAATTGTCCATATCCTCAAAATGAATGAAAATAACTAACAGTACTAAAAAAAATATTTTGAAGCTGGGGCTTTTTTAGCTAGTTAGATTGAGATTTTATACAAAAATAGGAGGAGAAAACTTCACATTGGATGGAGATTTTGGCTCACCAATGGTTGGCCTATTGTGAGCAAAAATAAATTTGTTAATAAGAGTAGTATTAATTAATAGATTTAATGCGTTTTACTTAATTGCTTTTAACCCGCTTTCTTTGAAGAAGATCTTAAGCCTACTTAATTCTCAAAAACAGCATATTAGGGCCAAAACTTGAATAGTTGGGATGTTTGGAAGGTGAAACCTCATATTAGATTTAATCACTTCCTTTAGAATTACGAGCCCTCAAACTTGCTTTTAAAAGCAAACAAGTTTGGGTGGCAGTCACAGTTTTACACTCTGCAACATACATACATACATACATACATAGCTCTCCTCATATTTACATCTCCTCATTTCTATCTCTCGTTGGCTCTTGAGAACTGACATTTTCCAGTGAAATTGACTCCAATTCAGGTATTCCGATCTCAACATCATTGGGAAGTGGTTTTACGGCCCCTCTGTGAAGAGAGGGAGTTCTTTCAGCTACGGAGGCTGGGTTCTTGAATTTTGCAAGGTGGGCCAGTTCATTAACGGCCACCATGAGTTTCTCTGTGTGGCCAACGATCTCAATGAGCAGCGAAGCACTGGTGGCCGCTGGAAGGATTTCTAAAAGCGCTATCATATCAGATGAAGTGGTTTTCAGGGCGGTTTTTAGGTCCGCGGCAGCAGTATTTGCACCCAGGATATGGGTCGCAGCGGCCATCGGTTTCTTCATTGTGCGAACTGCTAATGACAAGTCCGCCAATGCCTTCCCGGTTTCGGAACTCATCTTCCGACATGCTTCCTGAATTCTTTGCCGGAATTCCACTGGTACCTGGAGGAGTAGTTAATTGTAATTCAGATGAAATATGGGGAGGTTTCTGTAATTTAAACAATTATAATACGCAGCCTATTGGTAAAAATGGATCACCTAATAGGCAAGTAGGGTCCACGTGTGGGGCCCATTCTATGTTCACATCACATGTCCTAACCTTTTTGACATTGTGATCTACTGGGCCGACCAACGTTCATGATAGGATGAAAGATAAAACGTTTAGAAGAATTTTGTAGTACCTGAGTCTTTGAGCTGGTGCATACATTGAGAGCGTCGACGGAGCATGCACATTGTCGAGCCAAGGCTCCAATCTTGAGGTATTGGTGCCATGGATGGCGAAATCTGAACCGTCCATGACCCGGTTCCCATCTCGCGAAATTAGCCTAAAAATGTAAGGGAGGCAAAGGTTAGCTTAAAAATTGCAATAGGGATAATTTTATAAATGAACAAACGTCAAAATCTCAACAGTTATGTACCAATTTTGGACATGACAGATAACAGTTTTCTATGTTTAAGGGCACATTTTCAGAAAGACCAACGCTGATTTTTCTTTTTCTTTTTTTGCTCTTAAGTTTGCATCCCTATGTGTGGAATATGCAAACCTTTTATATATTTCTTATGCCACATAGAAGATTGCAATTCTTTTATCAAAAGAAGGAAGAAGAAGCAAAAGAAGAAGATAGCAAGGACACAGCCAGAATATTGGCCTCGGTTCTAAGCTAAAAAATCTTCTTCGGAGGGCCAATGTGAAAACCAAGTATAAATTTCCACCGACTTTCGGGAGATTTTAAAAAAAAATCTGGGGTGCCATCCCATGTAGAACAGCCTTTCACAAAAATGCCCTTTTGTCTTATGGTGGATTCCTTCTTCTGTCTCATAGTGGATTCCTTCTTGTATTTTCTCTTGATTTGATCATTTACTTTAAGTAAACTTCTCCTTCATTTAAACAAACATGTCCTGGGGAGGCTAATTTAAAAAAAATCTGAAACATGCATTTTTTACTTTCTTTCCAAGACAAATATGTCATCTCACAAGTTTATTTCTGCTAAATCTACAGCCACAATTTTGACATTTATTACTATGAAGGCCATGCCCCAGCTTATTATTAGATTAACAGAATCACAAATTTCTTACCAAAGATTCTTCAGAGGTTTTGGAATTGAGAATGCTCTTGTATGCTTCAAGAAAGGACCTATCCTTCTTAACAACATCAGCACTTTCTCCTTCCTCTTTCTTCAAGTACTCTTCTCCAAACCCTGTAATCTTTACAAGTATCAGGTGACTATGAACTACTAATCATGAAAAAAAAAAAAAAAAAAAAAAATTGTAAAATAGTTAAAGATGGTTTATTTAATGAGTGTTCTCTCTTACCTTCTAAAAACATTGCAATCTTCTCTATGTTGTTTCCTATTAACTTCTGCAGATCTTCACCAGCCCAAACGGGGCAAACACAAACAGAAATGAACAAGCAGGTGCAGCTACCAAGGATTATGGTTGATAATCTCTGGTGGGCCAGTTTGATGAGCTCGTCAACTCGGTAGCCCGAAACTGCCACTAGGCTAAATGTTAGTATAAATATCACTACCCCGTAATCGTATCTCGCCTTGATGCCGGGGAAGAATCGGGCGAATGTGGACGCAGCAGCTGCATCACACCGAAACCATTTCACTTTGGTTAAACCAAAATCAATAGAATGCTTTAATTGTATTGTGGAAGAGGAATTTTGCATTATTCTTTTGGAAGGGGAAATGCATGGCAAGCCCAGGACTTGTGTTTCACATGTGGGTCCCATATTTCATGAGTGTCCATCCATGAGGGGCCCATCTGATCAACAGTAATGATAGCCAAAACATGGTTCCATTTCTGTGTACTCAAGAAATAAGCAAAAGTGTTATGCATGTACTAAGGTGAGGGTGGAGACCATAGAATAAAATGGGTCTTATCTAATGACTGCATCCTACCTATTAAGAACACAAAAGCTCCTAGAATGATAGGCTCTCCTCTCTCTCCTGAAAAGCTTGCAAGTTGATGAGCTCCAACTGCTAAAGCACCAGCGAGCATTGTTGCAAATATTCTATTGAGACCTTTACTCAATGTTGCACCTGAAAATATTCAATTCATGTTACTATAGAACATATATTTCTTTTAAGGACTGTAAAGATGTGGTGTAACATACACTCACCAACTGTGTACTCAAAAACCACAACTACAGTAAGCACAGCCCACATCGCATTCACTCCAAATCCATCATAAAGAGGCCTAAGATAGTAGAAGATGGAGACCAAAGTGAGAGCCAATCCCACTTTGAGTGAATGAAAAATCCTCCTTGGATCATCTTTTCCTATCTTCTTCACCTTCTTCGGCACCCCGGCCACATTCTCAACCAACTGGGGAACCAAGTTATCGACTCGCTGCAAACATCGTGCCCAAAACCCGATTCTCTCATCACCCGCTTGCCCAATTTCCATAGCTTGGAAATGAGAAGAATGCTTGCATGAAATGGTGTAAAGAGCCCAAGAGAGATTGCCTCAAATATCGTTATGGGTCTCTCCAGTTCGTGTCGCTAGATAGATGGACAGAAGAAACAAGCAATATTCTAGATGGAGCTATGAAGAGAAATTGTGGAGGTGAGTAAAGACGAAGGGGTCTCACTGGGCTTATAAAGAAGATAGTGAGAAAAAAAAGGTGGTGGCCGTCTGCATTAGTTTATTGAACACAGGTGTGATGGTTCTTGTAGATTGACAGGACAAGAATTTTCGTTGGCAAGAAGTACCAAATGGGCTGACTTTGCTGTGGCTGGATCCACGTAGTTCGATGGTCGAGAACCATTTGCTTGATCCTTTTTGTATTTAACTAAGATAAAGCTATGTATGTAGAGGGAAAACCACAGTAGAAAATAAAGATGGTGGTATACACTACCTTGTGGACACTGTAAAGTGCATGGCCGCCTCTGACTTCAGCTACTTTACCTTGGTAAAATATTTAAACACCCCCGGGCTT
>QPKB01000004.1:48795397-48808130 GCA_003546025.1 Camphora micrantha | reverse complement strand
GGTCGAAGACATCAAAATCTCATCTACCATGATCAGTAGAACACTATTTCCAAGATAGAAAATAGCAACCAACAAGCAACCACGAAATCCACAATATACAAGGAAGTAGATTATACCTTGAAAGCTCGGTTGTGCTCTAATAGAGAAGAAGACTGGCTAGATAAAGAAATCTTTCTTATTAGCTAATTAGGATCTCCAAGACCTAATTGTCTTCCACACTATGACCCGTTTAGGATCTCTTTCCTTAAGGAGAGTGGTGGAATCTCCAAAAGAAAACAGCCAGAGCCTCAAGGGAAACCAGAAGAGAAACTAGAAGAGAGAAGGAAGGAGAGGACGTGTGCAACTCTTGCACTTGTTGGGCGTGACTCCCAAGGATGATATATGCATGTTGGACGTCCAAGCCTCTTCCCCTTTTATAGCATAAGCAACCTCCTCTTATTAATTATTATTAGAAGTCCCAATTTCAAAACAATCAGTAACTTTCTTTTTTCTAATTAATCATTAGAAATCTCACTTCCATAATAATTAATAACTTTATATTTCCTTTCATTTTGAGTGATGATAACTTGGGCTAGCATGGGGACCACTAGGGATACCATAGAAAGCTGGCTCTAATTGGGACATCCCAACCCCGCATCTCAAGTGCAATCTACGCCCACAGTTAATTGTAAATAACTCCATTATATAAATGCAACTCCACTCCAATTTTAGGAATAAATTACAAGAAGAGCCAAAATTTCCCTATAACCACAAGTAGACCCCTCCATCTATATCCATGGATTAACTGGACAAGTCTACCAATTTAGATCCATATCTTATTATCCTTTGGACCTAATTATTTATAGTGATCATCAGTACTAATCTAATTAACTCTTAATTGGGATGGGTGCGCACTTACCAATGATAAATTCATTAATTCGCACAAGGGAATAATGAGGATAGATTCGATCTTAACCATTGAATGTTCCTACAGTCCTACTACCACGTACCCAAGACATTGAGGTGTTGACTTACAATTGGCCTCACTCATTGGTGACTCAAAGCAAATGATTAGACAGAAAATTGAGTTCATTAATGTTTCAGGATTATGAGCATATTGCTAGGGAATTATGAGAGCAGTCCTTTTAGTAAAGACAGTATTCCATAAGGTGCTTCTCATGGTCCTTTAATACAATCAATGTACTAGCATGATGATCTAGAGTCTTATACTTTGATGATTGAGATAAATCACAGTATCTCATAGTGATCATAATGCTGCAACCTTGTCAGATGAGATGCTCAATCTCATCACTAGTTGTGAAGCTATTTAAGTATAAAATTTGCGACACATATCTCCAGTATATGGATCTCATCCATACACATGTATTACATCTGATATACTTATGGACTCCGGTTTATCTCATAAACCATCATGTCATTCGTATTGGTTATGTGCAAGTAAGTAATAAAGCACCATTTATCTTATGAAAGGAAAGCAAGATTATATTGATAAATAAAGAAATAAATCAATTTATTACATCATCCACTAGATTGAGACCATATAATCTAACAATCCCCCACTTGGGCTCAATGCTAGTCAAAGTTGCATCTCATGCACATCCCATCTATATGTTGGTCAAAGGCTTAGTAAAAGGATCTGCTAGATTATCTGCAGAGACTATGTTGGTGATTGCAATATCACATCTCTGCACAATCTCTCTGATCAAGTGATACTTCCTTTGTACGTGCTTTTGGCTCTTATGGCTCCTGGGTTCCTTGAACTGTAAGACTGCCCCGCCATTATCACAGTAAATTGTGAGCGGCTGTCGCGCTAAAAGTACCACTCCAAGTTCCAGAATGAATCTTTTGAATCATATTGCTTCCTTGGCTACTTCATAAGCCGCTACATATTCAGCCTTCAAGGTGGAATCAGCGGTACATTTCTGTTTAATACTCCTCCAGCTGACCGTTCTACTGCCAAGTATAAACACATATCCAGAGGTTGATTTCCTGGAATCCTTATCTGAAATGAAGTCATAATCTGTGTATTTGACTGGAATCAACTCATCACTGCCATAAATCAACATGTAATTTCTAGTCCTTTTCAAGTATTTGAGAATACATTTTACAGCAGTTCAATGGTCAGGACAGGTTTAGGTTGATATCTGCTGAGTGGGCCCACTGCTTGACAGATATCCGGTCTAGTACAAAGTATAGCATACATGAAGCTACCAACAGCCGAAGCGTATGGTATCGCTCTCATCTGCTCCTTTTCCATAGGTGTCTTTGGACAATGATCCTTGGAAAGGTTCATTCCATGACTGAAAAGTGTGATATCCTTCTTGGAATCCTGCATAGCAAACCGTACCAGCACCTTATCTATGTACGCAGCTTGGCATAAGCCAATCATCATTTTTTTCTGATCTCGATAGAGTTTGATCCCTAGAATGTAGGTAGCTTCTCCCAAGTTCTTCATATCAAAAGTCTTAGCTAACCAAACTTTTACCTTTGACAACATTCATATGCACTCCCAACGAGAAGGATGTCGTCGACATATAACACCAAAAAAACTACCATGCCTCCTTCATTATTCATATACACACATGACTCATTCGGATTCTAACAAAAACCAAATGATTTGATTACCTGGTCAAAACTGATGTTTTCAACTCCGGGATGCCTGCTTCTGTCATAAATAGACTTCTATAGCTTGCAAACTCTTTGCTCTTAGTTATTAGCTACAAAATCGTTTGGCTACATCATATAGATGTCTTCCTTAAGATGACCATTGAGAAACGCCGTCTTGACATCCATTTGCCAACTCTTGTAATCGAGATGAGCAGCAATGGATAAGAGTATCTGGATGGACTTGAACATGGCTACCGGCGAGAAAGTTTCTGTGAGAACTTGGTCCGGGCGGCACCCTTAACCATGGGGCGTAGCGTATCAACCACGGGCTTCAAACGGTGAGTCTCCGTTAGCCCGCGTTGGAAATATCAAAGTCCTGACCTTGGGCTTATAGGTCAAAACCGGTATTAACTTAGCATGAGGCCTTTTAAAACCGTGCTGCCCCGGAAACTGTAAGCACTCCGAAGTTAAGCGTGCTCAGGCGGGAGCAGTACTAGGATGGGTGACCTCCTGGGAAGTCCTCTCGCGTGCATGTGGGCCAAAGCGGACAATTTCATGCTAAATTGGGTGGGGCTGTGACAGTTGTTATCAGAACCGAGGACGACTCTATTTCCAATGGGGGGACCCTTAACCACGAGGCGTAGCGTGTCAACCACGGACTTCAAATGGTGAGTCTCCATTAGCCCGTATTGGAAATATCCAAGTCCTGACCCTAGGCTTATAAGTCAAAACCCCGTATTAACTTAGCATGAGGCCTTTTAAAACCGTGCGGCCCCGGAAACCGTAAGAACTTCGAAGTTAAGCATGCTCGGGCAGGAGTAGTACTAGGATGGGTGACCTCCTAAAAAGTCCTCGCGTGTGCACGTGAGTCAAAGCGGACAATTTCATGTTGAATTGGGCGGGGCTATGATAGTTTCCTTATAATCGATACCTTCCTTTTGAGTATACCGTTCTGTAACAAGCATGGCCTTAAAGGTCTCAACTCTTCCATCTGATCCTCTCTTTCTCTTGTAGACCCACTTGCACCCAGTAGGTTTAATATTGGCAAGCAAGTCCACAAGTGTCCAAACCATCTCACCTTTCATAGCTTCTTCCCAACGTCCCGAATCTAGTCATTGATTGCTTCATTATAGTTACAGGGATCTTATTCCAGTTCTTCCGAGATTGCCTCGTATGACTCTCCTAAAAATGAGAACCTGTCAGGGGGACCAACAATTCTCCCACTACGACGAGTCACTGGTGTAACTACTGGGTCAGGTATGGGCAGATTTTCTTCAAGTTCGGCCATTCTTGGATTTAAAATTGATTTCTCTTGAATTTCTTCCAAGATAACATTTTCTAAAGATTTTTGGTCAATCATATAATCTTCCTCCAGAAAAACCGCATTGGTGCTGACTAGAATAACCAACCTTTAGTTTCTTTGAGATATCCTATAAAAGTGCATGCTTCCGACTTCGATTCCAACTTATCCGTCTTAACCTTCAGCACGCGTGCCGGACAACCCCAAATATGTAAATATTGTAGACTAGGCTTGCGCTCGAACCACAACTCTTGGCGAGTCTTAGGTACAAACTTAGATGGCACGAGGTTTAGTATGTACGCTGCAGTATTCAAAGCATATCCGCAAAAGGATATAGGTAACCCTGAGAAACTCAACATAGACCTGATTATATCTAAAACAGTTCGGCTCCTTCTTTCCGCTACTCCGTTCTATTGAGGCATACCAGAAGCAGACAACTGGGACAAAATCTCATTCTCTGATAAGTATCTCATAAATTCTGCATAGAGATATTCCCCTCCTCGATTTGATTGAAGGGTCTTGATACTTTTACCTAATTGCTTTTCCACTTTTGCTTGAAACTCTTTGAACTTTTTAAAAGCCTCGGACTTACGATGCATAAGGTATATGTATCCATATCTAGAGTAATCATCGGTGAAAGTGATGACGTACTCAGATCCTCTTCTCGCTCTAACATTGTAAGACCCCGACCCGAGTGAACCCGATTAGTACTAATTAAGTTGCGTGTTAGTGCTAAGCTTGATTGGTGATTTTTGATTAAGTTGGGTTTGGAATAGTTTTGATCCTAGTTTTGGGCTTTTGAATGCTTTGGTAGCTTGTGGGGCCCTTTGGGGGTTCCCTTTTTGGCGTTGCATTTTCTTGATGGATTTTCCCGATTTGTTGTGTATGGTGTTTTTGGCCCGTTGCATTCACCTTGTGGATTCTTACAACTTTCATGTTGATCCCGTGTCCATTCGAGGCCCCGAAACCCAAATTCTTGGCCTTGAGGGTAAAACAGTCATTGCACACCAAATCTGTACCCAAAACTTGATATTCTCGAAACCCGCGAAACATAGACTTTTTAGAAACTAGATATTTCGACGATCATTTCTTCCTTCTTCGTCGAATTCATCCGAGGTACCGAAAGAGATGATATCAGCCACCCAAGTTCATTAAGTTGTGGGACCCAACCTCCCCTTTGTTAACAAAGAGGAACTCACCCTCCATTGCATTCCATTCTCCATGTCCCAGCCATTTGAGTCTAGGGTTTTTCTCTAGCAAGTTCCTCTTCTTCTCCTTGCTTCTTCATCTCTAATCCTCACCAATCTTGCACCAAACTCAAAGTGGAGACCACCAATCTCTTCCTCTCCTTGCAAGCTTCACCTTGATACTATTCTTGGAGAAATCTCCCCATATTGAGACCTTCCTTGAACTAGTTCTTCTCACTTGAAGGTCATCCAAGTAAGTGATCCCTCTCATCTTCTAGATTTATAATCTTCTAGCCTTAGGGAAGCTACATTTGCATTATTGAAAGGTTTCTTTGTCATTTCATTGTTTGACCCATGTAAGGGTTTTATTTGGGGATTTTGCCTTGTAGCTTGGACCATTTTCTTGGAGGACTTGTTAGAGCTTAATATCATTAATTGAAGACTTGAGGCAAGTGAATGTTGGATGTTTTTAAGTTTCAAATGGTTTGGTAGCATTTATGGATTTTTATGCTTTCATTGATTTCCTTTATTGATTTTTCCATGGTTGCAATAAATGATCTTTATATCTCTTGATAGTCTCATTTAATGTCTTGGAAGCATGTAATTAAGTCATCTTGTTCATAGTTTTCCTTGGTTAATCATGTGTTGGAAGGAAAGGGAAAAAGGGAGAAAAAAATCAAGTTCCCGGAACTGCTGCACGCCCAGGTCCGATCGATCGGACGTGCAGACCGATCGATCGGACTGTCTTTAACTGTATGGGTTTTGGAGCCGATCGATCGGGCCCTGTGTAGAAATTTTGGCCGATCCATCGGACCCTGTTCAGAAAATTTTGGCCGATCGATCGGACCTTCGGTCCGATCGATCGGAGGACTCAGATTGAGTCCAGTGGGTTTTGAGATTTTTAGATTTTTTTTCTTTTCTTGGTTTTAGGTGGGACCTTGGCTACCCTCTTTGGACTCATTTGACCATGCGTGAGGACGTCTTGAGCCGATGCTCCTCACGGTTGGTTGGGTGACATCGATGTTCACTTCATTTCAATCTTGAACGGGACGGAATGACGCGATATCTTCTTTATATCTAAATACAAGACTTTTTCCTTGGTTATCGCGAATTCTATTCCTTTCGATGACTGAGTAGGTTGCTCGATGTCTCCGAATTAACATCATACTTAGGATGGACCATTTATAGTCTTGATTCCCTTATCATAACATCTAGTTATAACCATAAGCTCATTGTAAGTTTTGAAAAGCGTAAAAGTGCATAAGGAGCCCGGAATGTCTTCAAATTCAAGGAGTACCAATTCATATCTATGATCGACATACGGGACCCCTATTCACTCAAATAGATCTTAAAATCATTGTCTTTCCTGATTTAGCATAGTTCATAATATTTCTCTATTTCCAAGCCTTGCATTACATGAATGGTTTTCCCGAAAGTATTATTGTACACTTGGAACAGTTACTTGACCTGAAGTGCATTGCACCACATGATATGTCAGTGTGCTCTTGAGCACCCCCGTCTTGCCCGTTTGATTATGTATTCGTACTTGATTTGCTTGCATTGTCTCGATTGTATTTGACCTATGAGTCGGCACCACTAGGCTTGGATAACCCTGTTGGTCTGATCAACCGACTTGGAGATCCCCCTCTTGTCCCGCCAGCTGCAGTTTGGATCCCGCTACCCGGTCATTACCGTGGTCTTGTCCCGATGCCGCAGATTGCTACTGTGGTCCCCGATGCCCGGCTCGCTACCGTGGTCATGTATAGTATTGTATATGTATATGTATCTATATGAGATCCCCTGTTTCTCCTCACCTCGAGTGACTGAGATCAGGGCCTAGTTATTGCTCTATCGCTTTAGTGATAGAGGACTTAGCTTCTTGTGGTTGCCACCTTGTTATCCCCGATTCCTTGGTTACCTCATATGTTTTATCTTGTTTACTTGTTTTACAGCAAATGATTTATCTGTTTTATTAGAGTTCTTGTTTAAACAGATTTCTATGCTTTTCAAGGTATTTCATCTATTGTATATTGTTGTATCTTTTCATTCTCTTGCCAGACCGTCGTGTCTGATCCTTTGCTTTGGTACTCAGGTCCCGTTGCCGGCTTCCTTGAGGAGGAGCCAGAGGAGGTGGTAGGTGAGCCGCAGCCTCTGGTCGAGTGGCGTGCTGACGATGTCATGTAGACATCTGACTGCTTGGAGATGCGTAACATTTTGAGGGGAACTCATTGACCATTCTTTGGGGGTTATTCTTTTGTTATATTAGCCTTTGTTGGCCTCTATTTTTGGGATTGTAATTAACTGATATTTTGTTTAACTTTAACAACTTGGGAAACTTGCTATATATATCATTACTCATTCTGATACAGTATTTATACTTGTGGTTATTGTCTTCATGACTAATGATAGTGGACTATTTGATTTGCTACACGCTTCCGCACGAAAAAGAAATGTTAATTGATGATTGTGATATCCTCACCGCGGACACCTGTGGGAAATTAAAATCAAAATGTACATGTTGTTGGTTCATGACACACTAATGGTCCCGATCCCGGATCAGTCCTTCGGGGGCCCGGTCCGGGGTCGCGACAAACATTCCAAGAACTCTTTCTCTAAGGCCTATAGTGCATACAGCTGGACATATTTTGGTGAGAGGTCTCTAGATGCGTCACATCAGACATTTTCATGATTGATTTACCCTTTCAACTATTTAGGCATAAAATTTTAAAATTTGAAAATTTAAATCTTCCAATCTCCCCCTCATTTCAAGGTGGGCCATGATTGTTTAAATTTTAAAATCTTCCATTCTCCCCCTCATTTCAATGTGGGCCACGATTGTTGATCGGAGAAGATTGCTTATTTCTGTTTTGGAATTGTGGCAAAGAACACAGAGGGAGAGGAGACTTGCAGGCAATTCTCATTGGAGTATGCTGTAATGAACATATCAAAGACGACCAAGTTTATCCGGACTCTACTTTGGTTCCGGATAGAGAAGGAGATCGAATTGATCTCTGGTGGGGCCACGCAAATCGCAGAGTTTCTGTGATCTGCTGTTCTTGATCAAACCAGGAGAAGGGCTGCCGGACTTGCAGAGAACGAATGAAAAAGAGAGAAGGTTTGCCGCCGTACCGCCTCCCCTGTCGTCACTGTGCCATCGTTGTCAGAGAAGGATGCACTTGGATTCGGCCTGGGCGCTTGTGGAGTTCTGTTGTAGAACACTGAAGAGGAAGAAGGCGATTGAGCCTGGGAATGTAGCAGGTCAATTCCATTTGAAGATCGGCTCCGGAGAAGATCATTTGATCTTTTCGGATCGGATTTCAGAGTAAAAAATGGTGACAGAGTATCCGGCCAATCTTCGCGTCCCCGAAGAAGGAGGGTCCCCATTGGTCCTTCCGCATTGTGCCGTGGCCGAAGGAGAAGAATCATCGATGCTCTCTGGTTCTAGTTGTGATTCTAGAGCCAGAAGGAGGAAGTCGCTACCGCACCACCTCCCTTGTCGTCGCTGTGCCATCGTTGTTAGAGAAGGATGCACTTGGATTCGGCCTAGGCGCTTGCGGAGTTCTATTGCAGAACGTTGGAGAGGAAGAAGGTGATAGAGACTAGGAACTGTAGCAAGGGTCGGTTCTAGTCGAGGTTCAGGTCACGTGAGTCTGACCCGTTAGCAGAAGCCCATCACATAGCAGTAGGTGATCGACGGCCGGTTACGAAGGATTGCTTCACTGATTGCATCACTTGGTCGCTACAGCAATATGACTAAATTTTTATCAAATTTATCTGAGTTTTTGTCAAATTTATCAGAGTTTTGGCAAATTTATCTGAGTTTTTGTTAATTTTATTAGAGTTTCTCGGAAATTTATATGAGTTTTTGAAAAATTTATCTGAGTTTCTGACAAATTTATCTGAATTTTTGACAAATTTATCCAAGTTATTGTCAAATTTACCTGAGTTTTTGGCAAATTTATCTGAGTTTCTGACAAATTTGTCTCCATGTTGAAAATTTTAACTGAGTTTTTGAATAAATCTTTTTGCACTTTTTTGAAATCGATTTGTGTTTTTGAATTTTATTTGTATATTTTGAAATTTATTTGTATCTTTTCAAATTTATTTGCATTTTTTGAAAAAAATTTAACTAAGTTTTTGGCAAAAATACTTGAGTTGTTTGCAAATTTTTCTGAAATTTGGAAAATTAGTTTATCTTAGTTTGGAAAAATGTATTTGCATTTTTTGGAATTTATTTTATTTATTTTGAATTTTATTTATGTCTTTTGAAATTTATTTGCGTCTTTTGAAATTTATTTACATTTTCTGAAATTTAGTTGAATCTTTTGAAATTTATTTGCGTATTTTGCAATTTATTTGTGTTTTTTTTATTTATTTAAAAATCTCATTAATGGGATTTTCATTAATCGTGGCCAACTAATTGGTAACTGACCATTATTAATGGCATATCCCACTAATCAAGGGATATGATTTATCTTTAAATAAATAAGAGCTTTTAAAGGAAAGGTAACTTGGACATTTTAGTTCTTTACATTTGGAAAAATGACCTACAACACTATTAAAAAAAGATTGTGGATCTAAGGCCAGAAAGTGAAACGTTCAGGACCTTTCGCCGAATGCCCCCGTAAAAATATATATATATATATATATGGGAAATGCTCCGATGAGAGTTACTCTCACGATACTGTAAGAGTAAGGGTGGGGTCCTCACATCCATATCCAATACCAACAGCCTAAATGTGAGGGCCCTCACTCCTTACTCTTACAGTACCGTGAGTGTAACTCTCATAGGAGCATATCCAGACAGTTGCTAATCATCCCTTACTCTTAGAGTACCGTAAGAGTAACTCTCATAGGAGCATATTTGGACAATTGCTAATTTAATTGGAGTTGTGGTAGCATTTAATATCATTACCAGTTGTTAATTTTGTTGATGGGTGATAATTCGAAATGAAGAGTGTTTACATATAGATTGCCTATTGTTCTGCTTCTGTTCCCTTTTGGGATCATATCCAGACAGAGGAGAGTTATCCATTTTCTTGCTTAAAACAACCTCTCAAGAAAATCAGATCCAACGACTAGATAATGCTTCAATTCCAACTAGATTGGGCCAGCCCACTCCAGCTGCATTTGGACTTAGTTGGTGCTGATTTTATGGGCTAAGAAATCACCTAGACTCCCTTTTCGGACCAATCTATTAATTGGGTTATTTCAGGGCTGAAGACTGTTTAAAAACCCAATAGGTAGCCAAGTTTACAACATTCAAAATCCTGAAATCTCACCCGATCTATTGGTTGTCCGGGTGGTAAGGAGTGACTATTCTTAGTGGGAGGTCAAGGTTTCGAACCTTGCATCCCTCTTCCTCGCATTTGTGAGTTGTTATTACCTCATACTAGTGTGAGATGCCAAAAAAAGAAAAAAAACTATTAACAAAAGATTTGTCGGTGCTAGATTATAAATTTTTTAAGCTTTTATGTGGCGAGATTTTGGATTCTTAAAAAATGATGTCATTATTTTGATTGGTTTGGATATCTTTTAAAAGTGGGGCCAATGAGAACACATAGAATATGAGTCGATTCAGGAGTATCATGAATTTTTTCGTTGATCCACTGAGTGCTAGGTTATAAAAATTCAAAGCGGGCCAGACTTTTATTAAGAGAAATTTGATTGGACCCATAAATATGGGATAATTTATTTTTATTGGATTTAATTTTTTTTAATGGGCCCAATGAGGAGTGTTTTGAAAAAAAATTCTTTGTGCTGTTTTTAATTTTAAAAAGTAAAGTATTGGGTATCAATGTAATTGGAATGGATGAATATCTAGAGATTTGAATTAAGGATTAATATTATTTTGAGTATGGAGGTCTTTTGCGTAAGTCAACAAAATTGGCTACTTTTAAAATATTAAATAAGAAAGAATTTAGGGAAATAATCAATACTAAGGGGAGAGAATTTAGGAAAATAATCTGATTTGGGGGAGAGATGACAGAGGTGATAATAGTTAGAAAATTATAATAATGAATAGGTGTGCCACTTGTCGCCGCAAAAGTCCAAAAGTGAGCGCCGCATGTCACTCTCGCACAAAGAGGTTGTTGCTTTAAATATATATATATATATATATAATGCGTGAGCTATGTCTCCTCGTATTTGCGAGTCCCCATTACCTAGGGATGCAAATGTGTCCCCGATTCTTCGATTACACGGAGGTTCCAATCCGTTAAAAACCGGGTTTGAGTCCTTATTTAGGCCCTGCTAAGTAAATGAGTCCGGATTTGGTCCTTTTTTTGGACCCGTGACCTAAACGGTTCCGGTTCCAGTTCCACCTTTGTTTGGACCTGTGGACTCGAGACCCGACACATTACTTCAATTTTCAAGAATCTCTCCTTAAAATTAGATTTTTTTCCCCATATCATTCTTTACCTATACCTAGGACCAGAACCCAGACCCGCGCAGTATATGGTTCTGGTTCAAAGCCTGGTACTACCTTCTCCTTAACTGTTCTGGGTCCGAAACAAAGAAACTGGTCCTGAGACGGTTCCGAGTCCAGGTTCAGTTCCACCTTCTTCTTAACGGTTCCAGGTCCTCTAGACCCGGACCGGAACTGACCCGTTTACATCCCTACCATTACCTCATATGTGTGAATTGTGTCTCCTCCCATATGCGAATCCACATTACTTAGCATGTGTGAATTGTGTCTCCTTGCATGTGAGTTCCTATCACCTCGCATGTGTGTCTTTTAGGATCCCAGCCCTTAACCGGGTACAAAAAAAATAGTCCGCCAAGTTGTCCGACCCTTTTTGGGTAGTTTGGTAAATAAGAAATTTAGCAAAAAAATATGAAAAACTAAAATAATATAATATAATTAAGAGATTCTTTAAAAAAAAAATCTCCCGGGGTTCCGATGCCTATGGTCCGAGACTAGGCGTAGTCGACAGAGATTTGACGGAGTCCTACTACTTTCAACTTCAACGACTCTCAATGAATTAGAGTTTACCTGGCCAAGTCAAAACCAAGTTGTATCAAGATTAAAACCATGCTTTGCACGCTTAAATTATTAGTAATGGGCTGGAAGTCAGGCCCAGGCCTGGCCCACCATTCTGCAAGCGCGTATTTGAGTCAAAACCATCAAATCAATGGGTGATAATGCACTAAAAAGCCCATGGTTTAGGTAGTTAGGGCCTTTACAGTGAAGCATTGAAGTTATGTCCCACGAATTTTCTCGTAGACCCAAGGTCTTGACTACTCACAAGTCACACATTAATAGAGATAATGCAAATAATGCAAGGAACTCATATGGTGGGGCTCAAAAGTGACAGGCCCTTCGTCCTATGCATACCTTTTTTTCCTCTAAATAAATGTTTGTCGACAGCAAAAGCTTGATTCAGATACCCATTAGCACTCTAATCCTTAGTAAAGAAATCATGCATTTGTGTTGAAAAATCCATGTTCGGAACATTGAGCTGATAGATGGAAGTCCCCATTCTTTCCCCTATTTAACTATTCATATTCTTCTCTTCAAGCTTCAAAGTTTAGTTGGTACTTGGTAGGGTTTAAACTTTCAGTTCCTTTTCAAGTAAAAAGGAGCAATTGTGGAGAAATATGAATGTCGGGCTTGATTATCTTTCCAAGGGAGACTTCT
>QPKB01000004.1:48781804-48794513 GCA_003546025.1 Camphora micrantha | reverse complement strand
AATCTCTTCCTTCAGGTCATCCACATTCGGTACACACAACCGATCACGAAAATACAATACTCCATTCACCATCTTGAAATCCGGATGTTCTGCAGTATGATCCACAATCCTTACCAAATCTGAATCTTGCAACTGACCGTCCTTGATCTTCTGGATAAAAGTGGGCTCAGACACTGTCATATTTGCTAACATAACACCCAAGTCTAAGGTCTGCACTTTTACACATAATTCTTCAAACTGTTGAAGAACTCTGGCTCCTCTCAAGCTGGCTATGGTCCCTGACTTCCTGCTCAATGCATCAGCTACAACATTCACTTTACCTGGATGATACTTGATTGGAAAGTCATAATCTTTGATGTATTCCATCCATCTCCTCTGTCTCATATTCAGATCCTTCTGCGAGAACAAATATTACAAACTCCTATGGTCGGAATGGACTTTAAATTTCTCCCCGTAGAGATAGTGTCTCCACATCTTCAAAGCAAATACCACTGCTGCCAATTCCAAGTCATGAGTTGCGTAGTTCTTTTCATGATCCTTCAACTGCCTTGAGCCGTAAGCAATCACCTTGCCATCTTGCATCAACACACAACCTAGTCCCACATTATAAGCATCTGTAAAAACAATGAATCCACCACTGCCAGAAGGTAATGTGAGGATTGGAGCTGTGGTTAATCTTCTCTTCAACTCTTGGAAACTCGTTTAAGAGTTAATTGGATGGTACTGATGATCACTGTAGAAGTCTTGGAAACAATGAATCCTTTCTAATTGCTATAGAAGTCTCACTTCCACAACAATTAGTAAGTTAACTATTACCACTATTAGAATTCCTACTTCAAATAGAAATAGTAACTTTCTAATTCCTTCATCTTAGAGTTCAAGTAGGATTAGTATATTAATAACTTGGGCTAGCATGGGGACCACTAGGGATTCTATAGAAAGTTGGCTCCAACTTGGACACGTCGACCCCACATCTTATGTGCAATCCGGGCCCACAGTTAATTGCAAATAATACCACCATATAAATGCAATTGTAGTCCAGTCTTAGGAATAAATTACAATGAAGACCCTAAACTTCCCGATTACCACAAGTAGGCCCCTCTATCAATATCCATGGATTAATTGGACTAAACTGTCCCACCAATTTAAATCCACATCTTATTATCCTTGAGACCCAATTAATCACAGTGATCATCAGTATCATCCAGTTAACTCTTAATTGAGATGGGTGCGCACGTACTAATGACAAATCCATTAATTGGCATAAGGGGATAATATACATAGATTCCATCTTGACCATTGAATGTTCCCACAGTCCTACTACCACCTACTCAAGACACCCAGGTGTTGACCTGTAGTTGGCCTCACTCATTGGTGACTCAAAGCAAATGAATAAATAGAAATTTGAGTTCATCAATGTCTCAGGATTAAGAGCCTATTGCTAGGGAATTATGAGAGCAAACCTTAAACTCGAGACAGTATTCCATAAGGTGCTTCTCATGGTCCTTCAATACATCCAATGTACCAGCACCATGATCTAGAATCTTACATTATGATGATCGAGACAAATCACACTATCTCATAGTGATCAAAGTGCTGCAACCTTATCAGATGAGATGCCCAGTCTCATCACCGGTTGTGAAGATATTTAAGTATAAGATTTGTGATACATGTCTCCCGTGTGTGGATCTCATCCATACACATATATCATGTCTAATATACTAATGAGACCTGGTTCAACTCATGAACCATCATGTCATATGTATTGGTCATGTGCATTTAGCAATAAAAACACCATTCATCACATGAAAGGAAAGCATAATATTATTGATAAATAAATTAATTAATAAATTTATTATATTATTTGATGGATTAAGTCCATACAATCTAACAATCTCCCACTTGGGGTCAATGCCAGTCAGGGTTGCATCTCATGCCTATCCCGTCCACATGTTGCTCAAAGGCTTTGGTAGTCAAGTGCTTAGTAAAGGCATCTGCTAGTTTGTCCGCAGAGCCTATCTTGGTAATATGAATATCACCTCTCTGCACAATCTCTCTAACTGAATGATACTTCCTCTGTACATGCTTTTGGCTTTTATGGCTTCTGCCCAGTTGCTGTCACAGTAAACTGTGAGCGGCTGTCATACCAAAGGTACCGCCCCAAGTTCCATAAGGAATCTCTTGAGCTATACTGCTTCCTTAGCTGCTTCACAAGCCGCTACATATTCAGCCTCCGTGGTGAAATCAGCGATACATTCCTATTTTATACTCTGCCAGCTGATAGCTCCACCACCAAGCGTAAGCACATAACCAGAGGTGGATTTCCTGAAATCCTTATCTGACATGAAGTCAGAATTTTTGTATCCGACTGGAATGAGCTCATCACTGCTATAAATCAACATATAAAGTCCTTCTCAAGTTTTTGAGAATACATTTTACAGCAGTCCAATGTTCAGGTCCTGGATTAGACTGATATCTGCTGACTAGGCCCACTGCATGACAGATATCTGGTCTAGTACATAGCATAGCATACATGAGGCTACTAACGGCTGAAGTGTATAGTATCGACCTCATCTGCTACTTTTCCTCTGGTATCTTGGGACACTGATACTTGGAAAGGTGTACTCCATGCCTGAAAGGTGTAATACCCTTCTTGGAGTCCTACATAGCAAAACATACTAGTACCTTATCTATATATGCAGCTTGAGATATGCCAATTATCCTATTTTTTCGGTCTCGATGGAGTTTGATCCCTAGGATGTAGCTAGCTTCTCTCAAGTCCTTCATATCAAAAGTTTTGACCAACCAAACTTTCACTGTTGACAACATTCTTATGTCTTTCCCGAGGAGAAGGATGTCGTCGACATATAAAGCCAGAAAAACTACCCTGTCACCTTCACTTTTCTTGTACACACATGACTCATCCGGATTCTTAACAAAAACCAAATGACATGATTGCCTGGTCAAAACGGATGTTCCAGCTTCGGGATGCCTGCTTCAATCCATAAATGGACTTCTACAACTTGTTAACCTTTTGCTCTTGGCTTTTAGTTATAAAACCATCTGGTTGCACCATATAGATGTCTTCCTTAAGATGGCCGTTGAGAAACGCCTTCTTGACATCCATTTGCCAAATCTCGTAATCGAGATGAGCCGCAATGGATAAGAGTATCCAGATGGACTTAAGCATGGCTACCGGCGAGAAGGTTTCCTCATAATTGATACCCTCTTTCTGAGTATATCCTTTCGCAACAAGCCTAGCCTTAAAGGTTTCAACTCTACCATCTGGTCCTCCTTTTCTCTTGTAGACCCACTTGCACCCAATATGTTTAATATTGGCAGGCAAGTCTACAAGTTTCCAGACCTGATTAGAGTACATAGACTCCATCTCAGCTTTCATAGCATCTTGCCAACGTCTCGAATCTATGGCATTAATTGCTTCATCATAGTTACAGGGATCTTGTTCTGGTTCTTCCAGGACTGCCTCGTAAGACTCTCTCAACAACGAGAACCTGTCAGGAGGTCTGACAATCCTCCCACTACGACGAGGCACTGGTGTAACTATTGGGTCTGGTAAGGGCGGTTCTTCCTCAAGTTCGGTCTCACTTGGATTCGGAATTGATTGCTCTTGAATTTCTTCAAAGATCACACTTTCTAAAGATTTTCGGTCTAACATATAATCTTCCTCCAGAAAAACCGCATTAGTGTTCACCGGCACTTTCTGCTCTTTGGGATTATAGAATAACCAACATTTAGTTCCCTTAAGATATCCTACAAACGTGCATACTTCCGACTTCGATTCCAACTTATCCGTCTTAACCTTTAGCACATGTGCCGGACAACCCCAAATGTGTAAATGCTACAGACTAGGCTTTCGCCAGGACCATAACTCCCTAAGAGTCTTAGGTACAGACTTAGATGGTACGAGGTTTAGTATGTACATCGCACTATCCAAGGCATATCCCCAAAAGGATATAGATAATCCTGAGAAACTCAACATAGACTCGATCATATCTAAAAGAGTCTGGTTCGTTCTTTTCGCTACTCCATTCTGTTAAGGCATACCAGGAGCAGACATCTGGGATAAAATCCAATTTTCTGACAAGTATCTCATAAAATCAGCAGGGAGATATTCCCTCTTCGATCTGATCAAAGAGTCTTGATACTTTTACCCAATTGCTTTTCCGCTTCCGTTCGAAACTCTTTGAACTTTTCTAAAGCCTCGGACTTGCGATGCATAAGGTTTATGTATCCATATCTTGAGTAATCATCTGTGAAAGTGATAAAGTACTCATATCCTCCTCTGGCCTCGACATTAATGGGTCCACACACTTCACTATGAACTAATTCCAATAAATCTTTGGCCCTATTACCCTTAGATGAAAATTGTCAAACCCCAACCCAAGATTAACCCAATAGTGTTTGCTTAGTGTGTCCTTAGTCCTGATCGGGTTTAGTTATCGTGGGTTAGAGTGTGATTAGTTTAGTCATGGTTATAGCTTTGGGGAGTTCGAGAACGTTTAGTGTTAACTAGGCACACTCAGGAAGGCCTGTGTGTACGTGCAAGCGTGGGAAGATCGCGTTTGGTGTTGTGTTAATCATGATTTTCATTTCATTTGATTGGTTTTATGATTATGTACAACTTTCGTGTTTAGCCCATTTGTGTTTGTAGCCCGGAAACTCAAGTTTTGGCCAAAAAGGGTAAAATGGCCTTTTCACACTCAAATCTGGACACAATTTTTGAGATCCCAAAACCATGTCAAAAATATACTTTTTAGAAACTAGATATTTCGAGGATCGTTTTATCCTTCTTCGTCGACTTCATTTGAGGCCCGCAAGACTATGTTTTCACTCATGCAAGTTTAGCACTTAAGGAACCCACTTGACTAGCACTTAAGCCCTTTCCCCTCTTTCTCTCTTCATTCCACAAAATCTCAGCAACTTCTCTTGACCTAGGTTGAAAAACCCTCTTTTCCTCTTCTTCTTCTCCCCTTGAAGACATGAGCTAGAGATCTCCAAATGGAATTCTAAAACCATCATCTTCTTCCTCTCAACCCAAGCTTTCCATTGATGTCTTTTTCTTGAAGTTTCTTGGTGGGAAAGATCTCCATTTCCTTCCTCATTTCTTGTTTGGGCACCTCTAGGTAAGAGCTTCAACCTATCTCTTCAATGGCGTTCTTTTGACTCCTAAAGATCATGTTTTCCTAACTTGTAGCACCCATTTCGAAATGGGTTGCTTGGTTGCATTTTTGGGTGAGTTTTTGAATGGGTTTCATGGGATTTTTGTAGTTCTTGGCTTGGCTTTTGGGTTAGGAGTGCTTGGAGAAGAGTCTTGTTATCATTTGGCCAAGGCAAGTAATTATTTAGGTTGTTTGTACATGTGGATTTATGGATTTGTCATTTGTAATAATGCTTTGTTTTACTAGATTTTCATGTTGTGATCTTATTTTAGAGAATGCAAGCATGCCAAATAGCTTTCCAAACTTTCAGATTTCATTACTTTTAATTAAGCCTTGCTTGTGTTGAAGTTTGGATTTGTTTTGATAAGAATGGGTTTGAAGGATTATGAAATGGGTTTTTATGTTAATGGCTTGTTTAAGTTTGAAATAAATGCCCCAATGTGAGCCTTGATAGCATGTTATATTCATGTATCAAATTTGCTAATTAGGTTGGAAAGGATGTAGAAAAGAAAGGAAGGAAAGGATGGACCACTGACTGCAGAAATCAGAACTGGGTTCTGATTTCCGCAGTTCACTCGGTCGACCGGTCCCAGTTGGATGACCTGCTGCACTGCGGGAATTACTGTTTCTACAGTTCACGCGGTCGACCGGCCAGGGGGCGCGGTCGACCGGCGACACAGGGTCAGGTTCTCTGGAACCTGACTAAAACACTGTTCACTGAATTTATTTTACAACTGCAGGTCGACCGGGCCTTGGCTGGTCGACCGGGCTCACTGTGTACGCGGTCGACCGGCCATGGGCCAGGTCGACCGGCCCAACTGGATTTTTCTCTTTTAAGAGGATTTTGCCCATTTACATATTCTTTTAAAATTTGAAAACTAGGCTATATTAAGGACTTTAACTTGACATTGTGTGAATGGAACTCCATGATACCTACCAACTTTGGGGACACCAATTCTTGTATTTTAATGATAGAGTTCCAATCACACAAGGGTCAATGAATAGCCTAAGCATGTACTTGATAAAATTATCGTGTTTTGAATGTTGGTTTAATACCGCAAGTCATGTCGTGTACTCGCTTTGAAGTCAAGTATTTAAGCTTGTTCTAAGATGTGTTTCAAGTATTAAATGGGGATCACTTTTATAAGTTATGAGCATATATCTTATGCATTTTGCTAGTTGTGCCTCGTCTTGCCGTGACAAGTGATTTCCCCTTTTATTTTCGATATATTTGAATCGTGTTTTGCGTGTTTTGTGCATTCATGAACTCAAGTGAACACCACAGAGCTTGGACTGCACTTTCAGTCTGATCCACTATCTGGGGGTCCTTAAACATGTGAACTAACTGCAGATTAGTCGTGTATTTATTACACATCGTGCGTGTCCGGTTCCGCGGCCGGAATCCCGTATTTGTGGGAATGGTGTCGTGTTATACTATGTATAGTCGTGCTTGTCGTGCGTGCTTACTCTTTTCATTATAAATGATCGAGAAAGGATGGGCTCTTTGTAGATTTACGATTCATGATATATATATGTTATGCATTCATGTTAGTTTGTCTTTGATTTAGAAAAGTGTTTTGTAAGTATTTGTTTCACGTTCAGTAAGGTATCTCTTTATGTTCTCGATTAAAACAATGTTTTACATGCTTTCACTTAAAAATGATTTCTTGCCAAACCGTTGTGTTTGATGCTTGTATTTTGGTGACCAGGTGCAGGCGGCCATCCCTTTGAGGAGGAGTGCCAGGAGGAGGCTGTTGAGCCTACCTTAGCTCGTGAGTGGCAACCCGACGACGTCATCTAGACGTCGGGACGGGTCATGAGAATGGATGGATCGCTTTTTGGGTTTTATATTACTTTTGGTATCGTATTGGCCTATGTTGGCCTCTTATTTTGGGAACTGTAATAACTTAACATACTTTGTTAACTTTACAACTTGAACTATTATGGGAATGCCTTGTTAATGCTTCATTCTGATATTTATGTCTCGATGAAATATATGTTCATATCCTGTTATGATTGATTTTGATGTAATTTGCCACGCGCTTCCGCATACTTGATCGTGTGAGTTGGTTGTTCCTCGTGTGTTTTTCGGAACCCTTACCGCGGAAACCTGTGGGAGGTTTAATCATCTTTCAATCTTACATCACACAAGTCGCGGCCTCGGTCCGGGGTCGCGACAAAAATGGTCTTTTGGTCATTTTGCCTTCCAGACAGGACTCGCAGACATGCATTGGTTTCATCACCAATGAAGGCAAGATACCATCTTTCACTAGCCTGTCAATCCTATTTAGGTTTATATAACCTAGCTTCAAGTGCCAAAGTTTTGTTGGATTAAATGAAGGTGACTTTCTCTTTAATGATGGTCTATTAATTGTTTCAGTATTATGTATCTCATACATCGTGGGAGTTAACAAATAAAGCACATTGGTTACCTTGCCAGAATATATAAAAGTATCATTCCTCTTTATGACAACTTCAGTACCAAAAGTAATAGAATAACTTGTATTCACCCAACTAGAAACTGAAATTAAATTTCGCCATAAAGACTGTACGTATAATGTATCCGACAAAACCAATTTATTATTTGAGAAACATAAAGTAATGACTCCCACTGAAACAGCATCTGCCTTAGCGTCAGATCCTAGGTTGACGATGAGTTTCCCATCACTTAGCCTCCTGGTTTTCTTGACCCCTGCAACGTATTATATATGTGATTAGTTGCCTCGGAGTCCACACACCTAGATTCTAAAGTACCTGTTGCAAAACTAACTTCAGAAATAAGTGACTCAATCATACCTGAGGTCTTCTTCTTAGACAGATATTCTGGACAATTCATTTTCCAATGTCCTGTCTTACCACAATGGAAACACTTTCCTTTTGTCCCTGAACCCTTAGCCTTGGCTACGCCACCATTATGACCATTCTCCTCCTTAGGACCCTTTGGAACTGATTCCTTTTTGCCTTTCCACCCTTTGCCTTTCGGCTTGAACTTGGTATCTGACTTTTCTGTCAATAGGGCAGTTGGTTTCTTCTTCATAATCCTTTCAGTCACTATCAACTGACTAGACAGCTCAGCCAGAACCAGATTCATCTTATTCATATTATAGTTGACCTTGAAATTGTTAAATGACTCTGGTAGTGACTCAAGGATTATGTCAATCTGCGATTCTGCATCAATCGCAACCCCCAGTACATCTAAATCATTCAATGAGTCCATCATTTTCAACATGTGTTCCTGTACTGATGTACCTTCAGCCAGCTTGGTGCTAATGAGCACCCTCATAGTTGCCAGCCTAACAAGCCTGCCTTGTTCCGCAAACATCTCATATAAGTTTGATATAATATCGTATGCAATCTTATAGGATTGATGTTGGTGTTGCAAAACACTAGACATGGATGCCTGAATGTAACATCCGGCCATCTCATCGTCTTTGGCCCATTTGGTGTAAAGTTCCTTTTCTTCTTCTGATGCTTCCGGGCAAGGCTCATAAAGGGGGAGGGGGGAGGGGGTTGGTAAGGACGTATTTATATCCTGAAGCAGTCAAGGCAATATCCAGGTTTCGTTTCCAGTCTACATAGTTGGATCCCACCAACTTATTCTGGTTGAGGATGGTCGCAAGTGGATTGAAAGTATTTGCATTCATGCTTGAATTACTATAGCACATAACTATACATTCAATTAATAAATTTAAATGACATTAGGGTTTAGTATTCTACCAAATTTATGTGAGAATCTTCATAACCACAAAATTCAGGATACATCGGAATCCCAATCCCCAGGGTATACCTCCTTGGGGAGTGCAAATACCACCTAGATTGGTGCGGATCAAAGTTGGTCAAAATTATGATTAAGACTAACTATCCATGATCCCCATCATTTATTATTATCTAGGTATCTCATACCAAATAATGTATGACTCCCGATTAGCTTCGGTTTCTAAAATACACGAGGCAAATCCTTAGGGATATTACATCATTATTTTAGTTAAGTGTGACCCACCAACTAGCATTGCATGACAATCGTTGCGGGATGCTCCTCCTAAGGAGTGGGCCCCTGCCCCGTCTCACCAACAGTATTTATAGGAGATCCATATCTAGTAACCAGACAAATAAAAGCCCTCCATGGGGAACGGCCATTCTTTAAATGGCGCGAGGCTAATACTTTCCTTACAATGGACCTATGGTGGAAAACCATGGGGATTTCTAAATATGAATGCCTTGCTCCCACTTAATATTTTAGAATTGACGATTTCCTTATAAGTATATGAGCCCACAAATATAGACATCAAATCATCTCATGATATGACCAATGATTGGTTCCAAGTCAAGTTATTTTAAGGAAAGTCCAGTTTCTAAGACTAGTGTTACCAATGGGTCCATCTCATGAGTCCACCAACACTTCTTAGAACTCTTTCCAAAAATTAATTTGCTTTGACCAATTTTGGAAACTGCTATGTTTGGATCTGATTTGGAAACATTCTAAAACAAGCAACCATCCACAAATTGAAAGTGCTAAAATTAGAAACTAATCCTCTCCTCCACATGGCCCAAACGGAATAGACTTCTTGGACTTTTAAACTTTCCAAAACTTTGGGATTCCTCAAACTCTTTGGGCATCTCCAAAATTCTTTTTGTATTCTGCAAACTCTTTGATTAGGAGTCCAACTTCACTTTCCTTCTTCGTCTCGGACATCACCAGAATTTACAAAGTATTGAAAATTACATAAATTCCTTTGCCTCAATGATGAGAGCTACATGGTAATCTAAACATGGAAATAAAAGGGCTATAGGGAAATTCATCATGCCTTGCCCTTTCACGGGAAACCAAGGAAACCATGATGCCCTTTACACTTAGCCACAAATAAACCAATAAACATATAAAAAGAAAGTAAGAGTTGTGGGCCATATGGAGAGGACATTATTACCTGCAAGTTAGTATCTCATACAACTCATAAAACCCAGGTTACCAAACCACAACAGAAAAACAAGATGCCTAAAGTTACTGAAAGTCCGGGATCCTAACCCTAGAGGGGGGGGTGAATAGGGTGATCTACACTTTATGACTAATCAAGGCCAATTTTAACTTTAATGAAAACAACTAGTCACATATGATGATTTACCAAACAAGATGCGAAGCTAATAAGAGAAATCACCACAAGCATACAATCTCACACAAAGATTTATAGTGGTTCGGCCTCAATGCCTACATCCACTACCGGTTTGTGTTCCAACACCCCACCGGATTTCCACTATTTATGCTTTTCAAAAGGCTAAGCAATAACATTTACAATGATGTTTTTCTAGGTTAAACAACAACCTATCAATGTGCTTTTCTAGGCTAAGCAATAACCTTTACAAGATGCTTTTCAAAGGCTAAGCAATAACCTCTACAAGAAAAAGATTTCTTCTCAAAGAAGTGTCCAAACAAACACTCAAAGAGATACAATTTAAGCTCAATACATTTGCCTCTAGATAGGCTGATATGAAAGTTTAAATCAAGAACAAAACATACATAAACAAATAGCAAAGGTGTGTGCTCAAAGTGTATGAATGTTTACTTCAATCATTTTCTAAAAAGAAGCTCACAAATGAATGCTTGATGCATTTGAAAATCTAAGCACTGAAAATGATGATTGAAGTTATAAACCAATCACATGAAGAATTCAAACAACTTGGAAAGACATGTTACACAAGTTGTATGAAGTTTTAAAGTTTAAAAACACATGTGATTGAGATGAGGATGTTTGCAAAACAAACTAGTATTCCAAGGTTATATTGTGTTTGCAAAACATCTTAACTAAGGCTAGAAATCATGCAAATATGAAATTACAAAGATTAGGCATGCATGAATTTAAATGGAATGAAAATCAAAGTTAACTTAAAAGATATACCTCTTTAAATCTCAAACATTTGATTTCCAATTAGCCTCTAGCTATCCTAGCTTATTCCTCTTCTTTAGGCTTCAAAAAGGTTCAAAGATTTCATGCCAACAGCCCTTAGAAAGAATGGAATAGAAAGGACTTTTATACAAAAAGACAGCCCAACGGCTAGTTGGCCCGGTCGACCTCATGACCCTGCGGTCGACCGGGTCCAACGGCTCTATTGGCCCAACGGCTATATACGCGGTTGACCGGCCCAGCTGCGCGGTCGACCGGGCACACAGGTTCTGTGACAAATTCTTGGGTTTTTTCAGAACCTGTTTTCAGTGTATGCGGTCGACCTGGGGGGAGGCGCGGTCGACCGGCTACACAGGCCAGAGCTGAGTTCAGTTGAAATTTTGAGAAATTGATTTATTGAAAAATGAACTCTTAGCCAATATGAATTATGCATACAAAAAGGATTCTAAGAAAGGAGTATGTATGCAAAACAAGAACCTCGAATTCAAACTTGATTTTTCAAAATCATGCACGAAGAACTTAGGTTTTCGAAAATACAATTTAAGTTCTAAAAACATGCATTATGAATTCTTTGAAAATCAAAAGCATTTTCAAGTCTGAGATCAAGATTTCAAGGTCCAGATAAAGCTGAACGTGTGTGTGATCAGATGACTGACGATGATAGTGCTTTCCATCAAATTAGCAACACAAAAATCCTAACAGTTACCATTTCTTTAAAACATGCGCTTCGCAAAGGGGGTCTGGGGGTGTCCCTCGGCGAGGATCAAGCTGCCCGGTCAGCTCGCAAGGGCCCGGGGACAGCGCCCTCAGACCAAAAAAAATTCGGCATAAAGGATACCATCCATCATCTCATGATGAAAATCCCGGACTTCCAAAAAAGAAAAATCCAGCACTCTGTTCGCTCGAGCGGACTTGGATCCGCTCGAGCGAACTATTCCAGAACCTGGTCCGCTCGAGCGGATGGAGGTTCGCTCGAGCGACCTGCTCGGGAAACCTACAGAAAATTCCTATTCTTGTCCAAACCAGCCCCTTTTACAGCATTCATACCAGATACAAAAAGCATACAAACATCAAATCTGATCCTTACAAAGCCCTAGGTCTATCCTCTTCACATCTCATGCAAATATTAGATCTAGATCGCTGATCTAACATTATTAGAGATAAGGTAAGGCTCTGATACCAATTGTTGGAAGTAGGTGGGCCCCGTGGACAGATTTGCAAAACTTTTGACCCACCTGACTCAAAGGTCAAGTACCCATAAGCCCATAAACATATCCAGGGTGCAATCCCTCAATCTCATTAGTCATGTACAACAATATAACCTATCTAAAAGATAGAAAACCAGTAGCACCTTGCAACAAAATAATCCACAACAACTAGAGAAGCAGATTATACCTTTGGAGCCCGGTAGTGCTCTAAAGGAGAAGAAGACAAACAACTTGATCAAGAACTTTTCTTGAAGCAATTTGGGATCTCCAAGACCTTGTTGTCTTCAACGCTATAACCCGCTATCAAATCTCTTTTTCTTAAGAAAGATGGTGGAAACTTCAAGAGAAAACTCTACTAGAAACTCTTAGGAACTAGAAGAGAAAGAGAGGAGAGAGAAGTGTGCAACTATTGCACAAAAGAGGG
>QPKB01000004.1:48771147-48781594 GCA_003546025.1 Camphora micrantha | reverse complement strand
TGACACTTCGGCCGCTGGCGAGGCGCTTAGGAGCGCGTTTGTTTTGCTTCTCTTGAAGCATCAGCTGGTACTTGTTCTCGTCGAAGGTGATTGTCAACGAAGCTGCCATGTTAGTTTTTGAAAAACCTTTCTGAAACAAGACCGGATCCATTAGTAATCACAAGAATGTGGTGATCATAAATGGAAATAAACTATGGTTTTTTCTTTTCAATTTGCTCGAGGGGACAAGGCCCGGCCCAAGCAAGATGAAGAAGGCAAAAAGCCATAGAGTATACAATTGTTCTAAACGCAAGTATGAAAGGCTCAGAGTGAGCGTTCCAGTGACTGCTAGAAGCAATTGTGAACCTTAATTCAGATTACCGAGGAGCGAGGCTCACTCGAGGTAAAATGATATAAGGTTGGGAGTACAAATGTGTCGGTCGCGAATACAGTAGACCCAAGAGGGCGTACTAGCACTGCTAGGCACAGATGTTGTAAATCGCATCCTTGAAATGGACACGAGATGGGATTTTTTGAAAGGTCAAGGCTGGGTTCATAAAAGAGAGCAAATGGCACTCTGATCCGAACACGTGCTCAACATTTCTGCGAGCACAGAGTCCGAAAAGGAAATAACCAGAATTTCTCGAATCTGGACCCAACAATGACGGAAGTTTTTTTTTTTTTGAAAAGTTAGGATCAGATTCATCAAAGAGAGCAAATGACGTTCCAACCCAAACACGTGCTCAACATTTCTGCGAGCACAGTAATCCGAGGAGGAAGAGGTCAAGATTTCTCGACTTTGAACCCAGACGTGACAGAAGTTTTTTTTTTTTTGAAGATTTTTTTTTGAAAGTCAGTATCGGATTCATCAAAGAGAGCAAATGATGTTCCAATTCAAACACGTGCTCAACATTTCTGCGAGCACAGAGTCTGAAAAGGAAGAGATCAAGATTTCTCAAATTTGAACCAAAAATCGACGAAATTTTTTTTTTAGGGTTTGAGAATACATCGAGTTCTCACGATTCGTTCTTATGAAACCAATGTTGATAGACCAGCCCCCAGGTAAGGGTAGGATTACTTAATGAACCCGTTTGGAGGACCCTTACCTAGAACAGCCTAGCTGTCTCCAAACTCTGGACAAGGCTTTTCTTAGATCAACCTCGATTAAAGAACGCAATCGGTAAAACTTTCGTGTTCTCAAATGCTCCCCCTTTTTTTTTTTATGGACTCATCAGAGAGAGCGAATGGTCCGTTCCCAATCTGAACAGGGGCTCAAACAATTTCTGCGAGCCCTAAGTCAGAAAGGAAAAGAAAACCAAAATTTCTCAAATTTGGATCCAAAAGAGAGAAGATTTTTTTTTTGAAAATCTGACAAGTTTGAAATCAGATTTTTTTTTCGAACTCGTTAAAGAGAGCAAACGGTCCCTTTCCCAATCTGAAAACGTGCTCAAACATTTCTGCGGGCACTGAGTCCAAAAGGGAGGAGATCGAGATTTCTCAGATCTGAATTCAAAGAACAAGAGAAGATTTTTTTTTTCGAGAAGGAGAAAGATTGGAAATAGACTTAAAGAAAGAAATTTCCAAAAAAAAAAATCCCATCTCATGTTTTTTTTTTTGCAAGATTCAACATTGGCCACCAACTAGAAAGGTGCCAAAGAATCTAAGTTCATGTTCTCAAATGAACGTGTCCCACCGGGTGTGCCAGCTTGATGGACCCGATTCTTCCCTCTCTCCCGCTGCCTCCGCCCCGGGTCTTTCGGGGTACGGCGGAGGGGAGGAGAAGAAAAGAAAGGGTATCAACATCTTTTTTTTTTTGTACGGGTATGCCAATTTCACTTTTCTACTTGGAATTTAGAAACGGTGATCCGAAGATCCACCTTCACAAGTAGAAAGGGGAAATGAAACTTTTTCTAGTTTCTATTGCACACATATTTTAAGAAAAGAGACAAAAGGTTTTTTTTTATATGCCGTGAAAGGCGATTTCATTTGTTGCCTGTAAAAGGCGATTTACAAGTCTTATCCATTATGAAAGACAAGAATTGTGATTTCCTGTCTCTAATATAGAAAAAAATAAAGTCAACAATATAAAAATCGAAGAATATAGATATTCTACTTCCCATCACTATTTGTGGTGACATCTCGTTCATGTTTTTATCTTGATTTTCGATTTCGCTTTTTTGGCTAGAGTCATGTATATGGCTCCTCCAGTCGTCCATCAGAGGGTCGAAGATTGAAGAACACGATGCTTGGATTCTTGGCTCGGCTTCTCACAACCTCAGATTTTTTAAAGTGACATAAGACTAAGAGAAGGTGCTTAGCTTCCGCACGAATACAAAAAGCTAAGTAAACAGCGGCTGAAAAGCCACGTTTTCAGCGCCATGTGGTAGAAGAACAAGGGATGCCTTCGGGGGGGTGGCCCCCGGGTGGCTTCAAATCACCTTGTAGGTTTGCACTGCTATGCAAGGAGAAGATTTCTTTTATCTTCAAATGCAGAGGTTCGCTTCTGTGATATTGACTACATTGATTTTCCGCATTTCCGCGCTCCGCAGTAAGTCTCTCTCCCGCATGGTGAAATTTTTCTCTGTCCCTTCTCCTTGGAAAGCCCTCTCCTATTTTATAGGCTTTGGTAGCCATTTAGGAGGGTTTATGAGCATGAATGCATTAATGCTCATAATGGGAGGAGTTACAAGCTTTTAAATTACTTGTTTTGTAACTCCTTTTCCTTGAATTTGATTGGTCGATGGAGAATAATGAGCCTTTAATTTGCCTTCAATCCCCATCATGGGAGGAGTTTCATGGCTTTAAATGCCATAAATCCTCTGACTTGTAACTCCCATTTGCTTGCTTTTGATTGGGCCGTCCAAAATAATGAGTTAATGACCGCATTAACTTGTCATAAAACGGGTCATTTAACCTCATTAATTGGTCGCCAAGTCGCTTGAAGAGTCGCGGACCGCGCCGCGTCTTTTGGAATTCTTCTTGCGATGATCGCCGGTGGATCCACATGTTGTTTGATGTCGGATGGCGATGCAATTTCAGACATTGATTAATGTCAAAGTGCCGGCAACATCTGTCCTGTCGATTTCACGATCGGGCGGGCAGAAAGTGTGCTTTCTTTATCGGCCGGTTGGCGATTTCGAGGCATCTAATGATCATCCAATGATTTCGGCGGCAAATCCGTGATGTTGACGAAGATCGACGGATTTCATGCACGAAAAATCAGATTTTGGAAAAATCACAGGGGCCAATCAACTCGCAACGCGAAAAGGACCCGAAAAAAGGTCTTCCGGCGATTTTTTGGGTCGCCGGAATTCCATGGTCGCCGGCGACCATGGGCCAAGGACTCCGGCGACCATGGGCCTTGGGCCCATTTTTTGGCCGCCTTTCGGTCGCCGTTTCTTCGCCGTTTTTCGATCTTTTTTCATTCTTTTTTCTTCTGTATTTTTCCTGACATTTCCCCTCATTTATTAGCCTGATTCTCTTGAAGGAAGCCCGACGAGAAGCCACGCAAATCGGAGCACAAAGTTTCCTATTTTTCTGGAAAGCCGAAGACTTTGTTGTGCGATCTTGCCGATTTTTTGTCAAGCATTAAACTAGGCCAAACGGTGTCGGAATGACCTGAAATTTGACGTGGAGCTTCTTGAGCAGTAGATAGGACCAACCATAGGCTTTGGTTTGAGTTTTGAAGCCGTTCGGGGTCCCGCAAATGCTTGCCTTAATTTCGCCATGAGAGAAATGCTGAGCTTTGACTTTTGGTCAACCGATGTCCGATTGACCTGAAATTTGATAGGGAGCCTCCTGAGTGGTAAGTAAGACCAACCATGGGCTTTGGTTTGAGTTTTGAAGCCTTTTGGGGTCCCGCAAATGCTCGCCTTGATTTCACCTCGAGGAAAATGTCGAGCTTTGAAACTAGGCCGAACGATGTCCGTTTGACCTGAAATTTGACAGGGGACCTATTGGAGTCATTTTGAGATGATCCATTAGCTCCGATTTGGATGCCATGATTCCGGGGTGCTCCACCGCCGATAGGCCTGTTTTTGCTTCCCGAGAGTTGATGAAGGGTCAAACGTCGTCCGTTTGACTTGAAATTTGGCATGGAGCCTTTTGGAGGTATTCTGAGACCATTCGTAGGCTCTGATCGAAGTTTTGAAGTCTTCGACACTGTCGCTGCCGGGAGCCCCTGTCTAGCTGTCGGAGGAGTGAAGTTAGGCCAAATGATGTTGAAATGGCCCGAAACTTCATGTGTACCCCTCTTTTGGTTGCTTTGAAGGATCTTGCAGTTTTTGTTTGATTCTGACAAGATCTGGTGCTTGAAGTGGCGCCTTCCTATTTATGGCAGGATGTGGCTCCATGTAGCTTTTGGTGTTGAAGGGACATAGTGACATTTTTGGTGTCAACAACCTAATTGGGTCTAAAGTCATAGTTTACACCGATCATTCGGCCCTTAGGTACCTGTTGATGAAAAAAGATGCGAAAGCTCTTCTAATTAGGTGGATTCTCTTGTTACAAGAGTTTGACCTTGAGATTCGGGACAAAAAGGGTTCTGAAAATGTTGTAGCCGACCATCTCTCCCGATTACCTACTGACCTCAAGCATGAGAGCATCCCATTGAGTGAGAGTTTCCCAGATGAACAGTTGCTGAGTTTCTCCCATTTCCCTTGGTTTGTGGATATTGTTAACTACCTGGTCACTGAACAGATGCCCGATCACTGGACCAAACAGGATAGGTCCAAGTTTTTGTCTGAGGTTAAGCATTTCTTCTTTGATGACCCATACCTGTTCAAAAACTGTCCAGACCAGATCATTAGGAGATGCATTTCGGAAGAGGATTATTTAAGTGTGATATCCTTCTGCCATGACCACGCCTGTGGTGGGTATTTTAGTTCTAGGAAGACCGCAACAAAGGTGTTGCAGTGTGGATTTTATTGGCCCACCCTTTTCAAGGATTGTCATACATTTTGTTTGCACTGTGAGCGTTGCCAGAAATTAGGCAAAATTACACAGAGGAACATGATGCCTTTAAATCCGATGCTTATTGTGGAAATCTTTGATATTTGGGGCATAGACTTCATGGGTCCATTTCCGAGTTCCTTCAGCAATTTATACATTTTGCTTGCTGTAAATTATGTCTCCAAATGGATAGAGGCAATTCCAACCAGAACGAATGATCGTCACGTGGTTATCAAATTTATTAAAGAAGATTTGGTATCCCCAGGGCGATTATTAGTGATGGTGGGAGTCATTTTTGTAATAGCACCTTCGAGAATCTGATGAAAAAATATTCTATCACTCATAAGGTTGCTACTCCGTATCATCTACAGACTAGCGGACAGGTGGAAGTGTCTAATAGGCAAATAAAGCAAATTTTGGAAAAGACAGTTAGTCCTACTCGAAAAGACTGGTCTTCAAGATTGACAGATGCTTTATGGGCTTATCGGACTGCCTATAAAACCCTGGTCGGAATGTCTCCATATCGATTGGTCTTTGGGAAAACATGTCATCTGCCGGTAGAATTGGAGCATAGTGCTTACTGGGCTATCAAAATGTTCAATTTTGATTTAGCTAAAGCCGGTAACCTACGCAAGTTGCATCTCAATGAGCTGGAGGAACTTCGAAATGACGCCTATGAGAATGCCAAGATTTATAACCATCGGATGAAGAAAAACCACAATCAATCTATTTTGAGGAAATCCTTTGAACCGGGCATGAAAGTCCTTCTGTATATTTCTCGCCTACATCTCTTTCCAGGAAAACTGAGATCCCGCTGGACTGGACCCTTCATTGTGCGCACTGTTTATTTTCATGGGGCAGTTGAGATTGAGAACCCCAAGAATGGGGATGTTTTTAAAGTTAATGGTCAGAGGTTGAAACCTTTTCTGGAGCTTAAGGACAAGGATGTTGAAGAAACCCCTGTTCAGGACCCTGTGTATGTTGCATAAGTAATTTTCAGGGTCACGTCGGGCTGACAAAGTGAAACTTAGCGCTGGTTGGTAGGCAACCCAATATTCATTTTTTACATCAACCCATGGTAAGGCGTTCCATTTTTTTTTTCCTTGTCCATTTATCATTTTGCATTGAGGACAATGTTTGATTTAGGTTTGGGGGTGTGGTACTGCATTGCACACATATATTTGCCTGTAAATATTTAGTAAAAAAAATTTCATTTAAAAAAAAAAAAGAACTAAATTTTTTTTTTCTTGGGATTTTAGCTTGTTAATAAGTTTCGAAATCTTAGTTCACCATACTATCCAAATCCTAAAAAGAGTGTCACAAAAATCAAGTATTGGAAAAATTATTGCGCATTTAGCCACATGCGTGTGGTCCAAGTGAAGAGTGGGCACATTTGAGTGACCCTGACAAATCGTTAGTGGAGACTAAACCAATTGAGTGTAGAGCCTTTCTATTCCTCCAGTGTAAGGACTCTTCTGCGCTAATTCCGAGTAGAATGAAGAGCTACTCAAACTCGTAGTTTTCGGCACATTTCTTTTATCTCATTAGTGCCTATTTCTTTCCAACCATTGAGGGTGTCATCGAAATTGCGAACTAACCTTGACTTGTAGCTCGTGAGCACCTTTCTTGACCTGGTAAAGTGATGATAGGCAATCTAAAATTAAAACCTCATGGCCATTGAAAACCTACCCATAAAAACATTTCCATAGTAACCATTTTTGAACCTTTATCCTTTATACATTTTTCCTTAAACAAAAAAAAATCCCAAAACCTCTCCACCCAAATAAAAAGCCTTCAACCCATTGTTTTTGAGAAGTGTAAGGATAAGTTGAAGAAAGAAGGAAGTGTGCATTGTTGATACTTCACATGATCAATCCAAGAAAAAAAGTCTTCTCCAATAAAAAAAAATAAAAGCAAAAAAAAAAAAAAAGGGAAATAAGAAAAGAAAGAAAGAAAAAAAGCAAAAAGAAAAAGTGAAGATGAATAAAAGAAAAATCCTTCAAAGAAAGCTCAAGACCTTACCTTCTCAGAAACCCTAAAACCTCATTTTCCATATTTGTTTTTACCAAACCCTTTCCCCAAGCCCCATTACAACCAATAAAAGACCTATTTGATTTCAGGAAAAGTTAGGATGTTAAACAAGTGAGAAGTTGAGTGAGCATTTTCACCCTCAGTTAAATGGTTGTTCTTTCCATGAGATAAATTCTCCAAAAATTCTTCATTCTCAAAAGATATGTGAGTCCTTTTGCCTTACCAATACTCACATATAGAGTGATAAGTCAGAAAATCTAAGTGATTTTATTTCCGAGAGTATGACTGTGAGGCTGAAGTCAAAACGAATGGATTTAGAAGGTGATCAAAGTTGTGTTTTCTCAGAACCCAAAACCGCACGACTGTTGGCTAAACTCACTCAAACACACTCCGGGACTTGAGCACCATTGAAAGATTTTTAGCAATTGGATAGTGTTCTAAACTTGCTTTCATTTTTATTAGCTTGCTAAAAACCCGAGGATATAAATAAAAAGAATTTTGTGGGATTTATTCGCTGAAAACCCTTACGAGACAAAACTCGTCCACTAGGGGAAACTTAGTGGTTAAAAAGGCTTGTTGCACGAGCTAAGTGCTGCTGCGATTCCTGCGAAAGTGAGTTGGGATTTTTATTTTTATCGTTTTCTGCATATAGTTAGTTTTCTTTTATTTTGCTCGGGACTAGCAAAATGTAAGTTTGGGGGTGTGATGAGTTCACAAAAGATATACTTTCATAGCATTATTTTATGAGTTTTCATAGATATAAGAACTCAAAACACTATTTTTAGCATAAAAATCATAAATGTCCTCCCCATCATGCTTTGCTAATATCTTTTCATTATAGATGGCCATTTGTATGCATTTATATGAGTTCCAATGGCTTTCATACAAAATATGTTAAAAAAATAATCTCAATTATGTTCATTTCTCTTTGTGGGTGTTAATTGAAGATTAATTTGAAGATTAAAGTTGAGATTCAAGAGTTAAAGAGAGTATTGATTAGTTTGGAAGACAATTGGATGAAGAAATGACAAAGATAAGCCAACAATAAGAAGAAAAATGAAAGACCTGGGTTTGTATTTTGACCATATCTTTTTACTCGGGTGTCCGATTGAGGTGATCTTAGAAGCATTGGAAAGCTTATTCTAAGACCTACAAATCATATTTCACAACATTTCTCCCAATTCGGACGTTTTGAGGGTCAAAATCACACATCAGTGTGGGGACTGTTTTCTAACACGGGAATTATATTCATATGTTTATATTTCCATTCTTGTAAAGTCCCACATTGTAAAGAAACAAAAAGAGAGCAAGCAAATGTTTCTATATGAGGAAGGGAGCTCTAGGCATTTAGCACACAAGCAAGGAGAGCCTCCTCCTCTTTACTTAAGCTATTCATGTAATTGAAAGCAATTGTAGAGAGAAAGTGAGGAAAGCTTTGTAAAAATTGAAGATTTATAATGAAAGCTTTGTCTTCTCCAATGGGTGGCTAATCATTTGATTGGATCTTCTAGATGAAGCTAAGTTAATACTATTCCTTTTGCTTATGCTCTTAATTCTCTCTGTTTATGTGCTTAACATGCTAGAAAAGATTTTTCTTCATTGCTATATTCTATCTTCCATGCTTATTTTCTATCTTAGCATTCTTTTTACTATCTATGCTTAGGTTTGCTAAATCATGCTTAGGAGTTAATATCTTTTGACGGTTTATGCTTACTTTTGATAGATAGTTATTAGGAATCTTTTCTTTTATGAAGGGAAGAAAATATTAGTTATTAGATTGTTAATTTTTAGAGCTTTAGAGTTATATTTTCCTAATCTATACATTGATTTGTCATTAGATTTGAGTGTTTTGTTTGGAAAAAGAGAAGAGCATTAGTGTTGGATTAGTGTTACTTAGTGGATTCTAGACGGTTCAATCTATCCATTAGTATTGATTGTTGTTTATTTTACTTACTTTAGTTTGATTCTATTCACATTCTCACACACTTATACACTTGTTTTAATTTTCACACTCCATTCCATCTTCCACCATGCACCTTTGATTTCACACTTTTAGCACATTTCTTTTTATCTCCATCCACTTATTTTCTATCTTGTTCTCTTTATTAGTTAGTTTTCATGTATGTTTTTAGTTTCTTTCTATCTTAATCTTTCACTTATTTTCACACACTTACTCATTTGGTATATCTAAAATTATTCATTTGTTCTTGTTATTTTTCTTTTGTCATTAACTTTATTACTAACTTGTTATCTAGTTTCTTGTTTTCTTTTAGTTTGCATTTTTTATTTCCCTTGTTATTAATTTGTTTCTTGTTTTCATTGTTTTTGTTATTTCCATTTGCATTTGTTAGCTATATTTGAGTTGATACTCTTTTTCATTGATAATTATTATTTTCCTTGTAACGATCCTCGTGGGAACGATATTTGGACTTCCATAGTCTATATTACTTGAGACAATCGTATACTTGTGGGAAATTCGCCATTAGCGGTCGCTGCGGTGTGAATTTTTTTTTAATAAAAAAAATTCGCAAAAATATCCAAAAAAATCTTTAATATTAGAAAATGATGGAAAAGAATATTTTTTTTCCATTAGTAACAACAATAAATCAAAATATTAGTCACTTTAAGTTATGAGTCCTGTATATATCGCAGTTCCCTGTCTTCTCCAGTATTTCATATAATGCAACTATTATTTTTGTTCATGACCAATTTATTAGTGTAAAATATAAGAAAATAAAGATAACATAAAATTATCTATACACTATTAATAAGCTACTAGTATTTACTATTTAGTATCATAAGTACTCCAACAATATTTTTTTAAAAAGTAGAAGATTTAAAAAAAACCTATTTTTCTACACCCAGAATCATGTTTATAAGTAGATCTAGTATGAAAGTGTGTAGATTTAAGTGAAGACCAAAACACAAACCCAAAAATGACGTGCCCATGATCTTTTTATTCATTTCTATGCTTTATCTAAAAATAAAAAATAAAAAACACATAATAGTAAAAATAAGGGAGTTAAGTTGATTTTCTCTTACTAAATAAAATGATTTTTTTAAGAAATAGTGTTGAAATTTGGAAATATGTAAGAGAATGAGCTATGGAGACATGGTTGCACTAAGGAGATGAGGGGAGCGAAGATGAAAATGGGAAAATAGGGAAAAAGTTACAAAAAAAAATAGGGTTTTTGACCATTACTCCATCTCGGCCGATGTTTTCTAAATATCAGCTGAGATATCGGTAATATTGGTCGAGGTATTGGTTAAACTGATATTTTGACCATATCGGCCGAGATTGGCCGATATTTTACCTAACTCGGTATCGCGGCAAAATATCATTGCGGCATGGGCCAATACCGGTTCATATCGGCCAAAATGAACCGATATCGACCGAGATTTTAAACCATGGTCTAACCATTTAAAAGAACTCACACATTCTATGGGTTACTTGAATGTTCTAGGATCATCTTCTATCCTAATGCCA
>QPKB01000004.1:48698757-48770162 GCA_003546025.1 Camphora micrantha | reverse complement strand
CAAAATCAAGGAAACTTGAGAGATTCTCTCCAAGTAAGGATATTTTTAGATATTCTCTACACAAAAGGGATATTTTTAGATATTCTTTACAAAATGACACCACATGAGATCTAAGCCATTTTTAAAAGCTTAAGGTCCCATGGGTTAGTCCATATGAGCCAGGTTTGACCACCTAGGCACTAAAAGTGACTTTTAGTCAAAATTTCTCTTACCAAGAGCATACAAAAATGGTTCCACGCCTCTCTTGAGTTGATTGGACCATACAAAAGCTTCATAAGCTTCCAAAAGAAACCCAAACCATCCAACCCCATGCACCAAATCAAGCCACAATCTTGAAATTGACATTCCACAAAAAACCAAACCACTCCAATGGACCCAAAATTGTCCCAAAGAGTGACCAAAAGCCAAACCATGGTCCCCTAACTTGCCACATACAGCTTGTTAGGTCACAAGGCCGAAACCAAAAAAAACCAAAATCCCGACCCCCTAACTCGCCACATACAGCCTGTTAGGTCACAACATCAAAAGAAAAACGCTCAAGACTTTTGGTCAAGCAAGAAGATCTCCTTCGAATTCTCTTCGAGGCACACCGACTGCTAGAGCTGCACACCTCGTCGTTGTACCTCGAGGGGGCATTTGTTGACACCAAAAATGTCACTATGTCCCTTCCACACCAAAAGCTACATGGAGCCACATCCTACCATAAATAGGAAGGCGCCGCTTCGAGCACCAGATCTTGTCAGAAACAAACAAAACTGCAAGATCCTTCAAAGCAACCAAAAGAGGGGTACACATGAAGTTTCGGGCCATTTCAACATCATTTGGCCTAACTTCACTCCTCCGACAGCCAGACAGGGGCTCCCGGCAGCGACAGTGTCGAAGACTTCAAAACTTCGATCAGAGCCTACGGATGGTCTCAGAATACCTCCAAAAGGCTCCATGCCAAATTTCAAGTCAAACGGACGACGTTTGACCCTTCATCAACTCTCGGGAAGCAAAAACAAGCCTATCGGCGGTGGAGCACCCCGGAATCATGGCATCCAAATCGGAGCTAATGGATCATCTCAAAATGACTCCAATAGGTCCCCTGTCAAATTTCAGGTCAAACGGACATCGTTCGGCCTAGTTTCAAAGCTCAGCATTTTCCTCGAGGTGAAATCAAGGCGAGCGTTTACGGGACCCCAAAAGGCTTCAAAACTCAAACCAAAGCCCATGGTTGGTCTTACTTACCACTCAGGAGGCTCCCTGTCAAATTTCAGGTCAATCGGACATCGGTTGACCAAAAGTCAAAGCTCGGCATTTCTCTCATGGCAAAATTAAGGCAAGCATTTGCGGGACCCCGAAAGGCTTCAAAACTCAAACCAAAGCCTACGGTTGGTCCTATCTACTGCTCAAGAAGCTCCACGTCAAATTTCAGGTCATTCCGACATCGTTTGGCCTAGTTTCAATGCTTGACAAAAAATCGGCAAAACCGCACAACAAAGTCTTCGGCTTTCCAGAAAAATAGGAAACTTTGTGCTCCGATTTGCGTGGCTTCTCGTCGGGTTTTCTTCAAGAGAATCAGGCCAATAAATGAGGGAAAATGTCAGGAAAAATACAGAAGAAAAAAGAATGAAAAAAGATCGAAAAACGGCGAAGAAACGGCGACCGAACGGCGGCCAAAAAAATGGGCCCAAGGCCCATGGTCGCCGGCGACCTTGGCCCATGGTCGCCGGCGACCATGGCCCAGGGTCGCCGGCCCATGATCGCCGGCGACCATGGGTGCATGGTCGCCGGCGACCATGGAATTCCGGCGACCCAAAAAATCGCCGGAAGACCCTTTTTCGGGTCCTTTTCGCGTTTCGAGTTGATTGGCCCCTGTGATTTTTCCAAAATCTGATTTTTCGTGCATGAAATCCGTCGATCTTCGTCAACATCACAGATTCGCCGCCGAAATCATTGGATGATCATTAGATGCCTCGAAATCGCCAACCGGCCGACAAAGAAAGCACATTTTCTGCCCGCCCGATCGTGAAATCGACAGGACAGATGTTGCCGGCATGTTGATATTAATCAATTTCTGAAATTGCATCGCTATCCGACATCAAACAACATGTGGATCCACCGGCGATCATCGCAAGAAGAATTCCAAAAGACGCGGCGCGGCCCGCGACTCTTCAAGCGACTTGGCGACCAATTAATGAGGTTAAATGATCCGTTTTATGACAAGTTAATGCGGTCATTAACTCATTATTTTGGACGGCCCATTCAAAAGCAAGCAAATGGGAGTTACAAGTCAAAGGGTTTATGGCATTAAAGCCATGAAACTCCTCCCATGATGGGGATTAAAAGCAATTAAAGGCTCATTATTCTCCATCGGCCAATCAGATTCAAGGAAAAAGGAGTTACAAAACAAGTAATTTAAAAACTTGTAACTCCTCCCATTATGAGCATTAATGCATTCAATGATCATAAACCCTCCTAAATGGCTACCAAAGGCCTATAAATAGGAGGGCATTCCAAAGGGAAAGGATCTAGCTCTCGCCCCCCCCCCCCCCCCCCCGACGAAGACAAGAAAATCCAGAGAATTGCCCGAAAAATCCAGAGGCCCTGCAACTCTGCCGCAAAGACCACCAAAAGGTGATTGAAGCACCCTTGGGGGGCCACACCCCCCAAGGACCTCCCTTCTTCTACTAACATGGCTAAAACGTGGCTTTTCAGCCCGTTTACTTAGCTTTTTATCGGATATAAGACCTTCTCTTGGTCTTTGTCCTTTAAAAATCTGAGGTTAGAAAGCCAAGCCAAGAATCCAAGCATCGTGTTCTCATCTGCATGGACGACGGAGGAGCCCATACATGACTCGCGACCGTCGATCTGAACGTGTCCCCACAATCGAATGAGAAGTCAGATTCCTTTTCTTGATTTCTATTGTACTTTATTTTTCTTTTAGAGACAAAAATCACAATTCTTGTCTTTCATAATGGATAAGACTTGTAAATCGCCTTTTACGGCAAAATCGCCTTTCACGGCAACAAATGAAATCGCCTTTCACGACATTCAAAAAAAACCTTTGTCTCTTTTCTTAAAATATGTGTGCAATAGAAACTAGAAAAAGTTTCATTTCCCCTTTCTACTTGTGAAGGTGGATCTTCGGATCACCGTTTCTAAATTCCAAGTAGAAAAGTGAAATTGGCATACCCGTACAAAAAAAAAAAAGATGTTGACCCCCTTATCTTTTCTTCTCCTCCCCTCCGCCGTACCCCGAAAGACCCGGGACGGAGGCAGCGGGAGAGAGGGAAGAATTGGGTCCATCAACTACAAAGTCCACCGGGAAAACAAACTCACCTACCTTGATCAAAACATCCTCAACAACACCTTTGGGGTACCTAACTAAAGCATCAGCTAGTTGTAAGGTCACCTTTGTTGGTTTCAGCTCCCCCAAACCTAACTCCTCGTATATCGAATACGGGAGTAGATTGACACTTGCACCCAAGTCCAGCAAAGTCTGTTCTATGTAATGATCTCCTATTTGACAAGAAATTGTAGGACACCCAGGGTCCTTGTATTTGATTGGGGTCAAAGTGGTAATGATGGAACTGCATTGCTGGGCTAGAAAGGCCTTTTTGGGTACATTGGTTGCTCTCTTAAATGTACTTAAATCTTTGAGGACTTTGGCATAAGTCGGGATCTGTTGGATGGCTTCTAACAGTGGGATATTAATTCTCACTTGCTTGAACACTTCAAGGATTTTATCCAGCTGGACATTATTTTTCATTTGACCTAGCCTCTGAGGGCATGGGTGAAAGATAGTGTGATTCAGATCTGAACTCCTATTAAGAGAAGAGTTCTATGGCTGGAATTTTGAAACTTTTAACTAGGATCAGAATTAGAAAGCAAACCAGCCATGTAAATCACACCATAACACCATTCAATCATAATCAACTTGTGTGAAAACAAATAAGATACAAAGAAGAACACATACCTGATGTTCTTAGGTCGAAAAACCTCTGGAAACTGAACTTTAAAATCAGATTCTTTAGACTGCAATATTCAGCAACCTTGCTGGAATTTCTCTGCAGCAGGTTCCCTTCTAGTCTTCTCCTCTATTCCCTTTTCTTCTAATCTGATTGGTTAGTGTTGGTGGAACACAACCAGGTTTCCTTCTTCTTGTTTTCCTTGATTTCTATGTTAGAAGACCAGACCTGATATGGTCTTTCTCCAAGAGGAAAAACGAGGACCAACAAGAAGTTCTCTTCTTTGTGCAAGACAATTGTGGACGTCCAAAGGGTGGCTGGCTGTTCTACCTCTCTTCCACGCCCAAAGGGTTTTTTCTCTCCTTCTTAATGCTCATGCACGCCCAAGGGGAGGATACCCAGCCATATTTATAAAGAGGAAGAACCTTTTAGAAAGATCTTTCCTTAAAGAATAAGGAAACCAAGAGTTTCCAACCAAAAAGGAAACCACCCCCTTTGGACGTCCAGCCCCTTATTGCAACTAGTTTAGTTTCTAAAAATAATTAGAAAGCTACTAAACTTAAGGAGAACTTGCACAAAAAGAAAACCTTCCAAGTGATAGGACCTACACAAACTTAGGACCCACAAACTAGGGACCACATTGGCTAGCCCACACTAACTATGGTCCATGCACCAAATAATTTATCTAGAGATGTAATTCATGTATGCCTTCATGGACCTATTTGAATTTACACTCAAAATTATTTCTCCACACATTTAAACAATTCAGGAAACCTTGCCAATCTAGGAAAGTGGCTAGAGAAGGGACCAAAAGACATATTTGCCCTTGGCTCCCAAAATGACCAAAATGTCCATGCTAACCCCATAGCAACACTAGGATCATTTTAACCTTAACTCATTCCACTAGAGAGTTATGGTTGCACTCCAGGGACAAATATTAAATTGCAAATAAAGCTCATCATAAACTGACGATTGTCTTTGACCTACCAAGTACAATGACCACAATGCCCCTCTATGTAACATCCATAATCAAGTAGGTTAACCGATGTACTATCTACCTTCTTGATTATATCTCAACCTTAGAATTTCATATCCTTGACCTAATCATCATTTGGATATCATTCTCTTGATCCAGGGAGCGACCCACAAGTTCAATATCCATATGGAACATCCATATACTAAGATCTTAGATTCTGATGATTAATCGGATAATTCTAAGGGGACGATCATTCCATCATGTGATGGCATAGATTCCATATTGCATTTGCACGTCCCAACTAATCAAGCCCAAGCACCCAAAACACAGAGCTGTTGACCCATGAACAGGATCTCACCCATAGTGAATTAAAGCACAAGAACTTGACTTCGTCAGTTCATCCACAAATGCTCAAGATTAAGAGCACTGGTCACTCAGTAGCATGAGGTGATTTGATCTCTCTCTGTGATAGTACTATTTTAGAGATCACACCTACAAGTGGTCCTGTTCAATGCATGACACATGCACTAATGAGATAAATCCGGAAAAGCCTCCCGTGACTTAGGTAAGTCACCCTGAATACAGGAGAGTATCTCATTATAACTTATACCAAGATGAAGTGCCCAACTCCATCTCTCAGTTATGAACAAGTTTATTGTTTCAAGTGTCCATGACTCAGACCTAACTGTGTGTAGCCACTACACACCTAAGTCATTACTAGAAAACAATGGGCCTTATACAACCATACAAATACACAAGTATAAAGAGAAAGAAGTCATTCCATTAAATAACCAATAAATATCCAGTTACAGAGATGAAAGTGCAGTCAGTGGGCTTTAGGGCATACACTAATCCCAACAATGGGGCCTTTGGAACAAAGGTTCTAGGAGGGGGCTCACTAGGTGAGGTAACTCCTATTGGTTTCTCAAGTTCCTTAGTAGGTTCTGGGTCCTTCTTTGGTTCCTCGGGTACTTCTTCCAAAATTACATTCTCCCTCCTCACTTGGATCTGCTCAAATTGCCTGTGGTCCTCTTCTGGTGTGTTAGCCTCCCTTGAGGCCATTCTACGGGTGATGACTGCATGCACTGCATTGACTTGCTCATGGACTTTGCCCTTGTCATCATGGACAACAAATTGCCCCGTTGAAGTTTGGGTTTTGGGGTTGGCTTTGGGTTGACTTGGAAAGGTACCCTTATCTCTTTGAGCTATTGACCTGGCCAACTGGCTGACAGTGCATTCCAGCTTGGCAATAGACTGGGTATTGGCATTCAAATTCTAAGTAGTGCTTTGCTGGAATTGGAGGGTATTTTGGGCCAACATTTTCATTGTGTCCTCTAGAGAACTTATCTGCTGATTCTGGGGATTAAGATTCTGATAACCTTGGACCATGGGTGGTCCCTGTGACACTTGGGGTACTTGAGGCTTTTGGTATCCCAGAGGTGGCATTTGCTGGGCCATTGGCTGAGAAGGGTTTCCTTGGTGTTGTCCTTTGGTCCATGAAAAATTAGGATTATCCTTCCAACCAGGATTGTATGTATTAGAATACGGATCATACCTCGGCCGCTCATATCTGATATTCTGGTAAAGTGCACTCACCTCCTCCATACTCTCACTTTGACTTTGACCAAAGAATGCTCTACATTGGGATCCAGGATGGGTAAAATCTCCACAATTTGTGCAAGGTGGGACAATAGGGTCACTGACTGCTTGGCTCATCTTTAATGATTCCAGGGTTTTTGGGGTGGTCTGCTGACAAGTTTGGTTCATTTCAAGGGCTTCTAATCTCCTTGTCAATGTGGCCAACTTGGCCTCGGCCTCAAATTTGGGGTCCGCTCTATGCATGCCCCTTCTTTCTGCAACAACGGGTCTTTTGGGATCCTCTCCAATAGGTTCCCATTGGAGAGTGTTCTCAGCGACCTCCTCAAGGCATGTCCATGCTTGGTCAGCTGTCTTTTGAGTGAATACTCCATTGCAGAAAGACTCCACCATGGTCTTGGTAGGATAGTCTAGTCCTTCATAAAGGATTTGGACTAGCGGGATCTTTTCGAATCCATGATGCGGGCATTGCAACAATGAGTCTTTGAACCTTTCCATGTACTCATACATGGTTTCTCCCTCCAGTTGGTGGAAGCTGTTCAGGGTATGTCTAATGAAGGCCGTTTTTTGCTTTGAATAAAACTTTTTATAAAAGGCCTCGACTAGTCCCTCCCATGTGTTTATGGAATTAGCCTGTAGGGCGTAAAGCCATGCTTTCGCCTTCTCCTTCAGAGAGAACGGGAATAACCTCAGCTTAAGGGCCTCTTCAGACATATGGTTATACTTCATGGTCCCACAGATTTCCTCAAACTCTCTCACATGCTGATATGGGTTCTCATTTTCCACCTCTCGAAAAATTGGTAACATCTGGATTAAGCTAGATTTCAGCTCAAATGAGGCATTTGTGGCAGGTATGATGATGCATGAGGGCTGGGTAGATCCGGTTGGGTACATATACTCCTTAAGAGTCATGGGTTGAGTTGGTGGGATTCCGTCAGCCATTTTCTCAATGGTAGTGGGGTCTGCGAAATTCTCAACAGGGATATCGAATAAATCGAAGCTTTCTAAACGACCCTGCACACGTAACCAATTGTGCATAAACTACCACTCAACTCCGAAAGTGATGGTCCGCTCAAGTGATGATGAACAAGGATTAATGCTAAAACACAAACAAACAAAGCAAAATTATTTTTGAAAAACAAACAAAACTATGCTTAACTAAGGATATCTAGGATTAAACTAGACAGCTCCAAACTGTGAAGAGTACACCTAAGCCTCCAATCCGGTCCTATGAAACGTAGTCGGCCAGGCAAGCCCCCAGGGGATTGGTGGGATCATGATGCACGTGGCAAAGGTTCCGCTTAAATACCAAACTCCTAGAACAGATGAACTGTCTCCCTTAAGGGACAAGGCTATTCTAGGCACCGATTTCCGTCAAGGAGCGCAAATGGTACAACCTTTGATGGTCTTCTCCTAATGAGCTCGTGTCCTATAGTCACGTTTCTACTCAAATTTTATTAAAGCTAAGGATTCCTAAGTAGTGAGGAAAATGAGTTCCTATGGGCAAGGAAATGGTGATGAAATCCAATCCTTATCTTGTTGGGGGTATGATTGCCCTTACTAAGTGTGTGCTTTCCAAATTACTTTCTGTATTTTAAAATGATTTAAGCACTTCAAAGCAATTAAACAATCAAACAACCAACAAAATTGACCCACTAACGGGGGATGTGTGGTTGTATCAAAATACGCACCTCCCAAACTAAATTGGGGGAAGATCGGTTGAAGTCGACCCAAGCCACCGACACCAATTTCGGTGTACAAACTTGAGGGGCCGCAACGGTATCGTCCAACCGTCCTCCTTCCTCAATTATTACAATGCTTTGAAAACTTTAATGAACTTTAAAAATTATTACAGACTTGAAATGAATCCTAATACAAGATTTTCTAAGAAAGCAAATTAAATTCCTAAGTTAATGTTCTTTGATTGCTATTTTCTTCTTTCCTTACTCCAACTGTGGAATCTCTGAAAAATACAAACAAGGAAAATGTATAGAATCTACAATGAAAGCTAAAAGAAAGAAAGAAAAGAAAATGCAACGAAGCTATATGAGAGTTGAAAATCCTTAAAATCAAGGATTCCTATGTACGTCGATCCCCGACAACGGCGCCAAGAACTTGATGGCGAATTTCCCGCAAGTATACGGTTGTCTCAAGTAATATAGACTATGGAAGTCCGAATATCGTTCCCACGAGGATCGTTACAAGGAAAATAATAATTATCAATGAAAAAGAGTATCAACTCAAATATAGCTAACAAATGCAAATGGAAATAACAAAAACAATGAAAACAAGAAACAAATTAATAACAAGGGAAATAAAAAATGCAAACTAAAAGAAAACAAGAAACTAGATAACAAGTTAGTAACAAAGTTAATGACAAAAGAAAAATAACAAGAACAAATGAATAATTTTAGATATACCAAATGAGTAAGTGTGTGAAAATAAGTGAAAGATCAAGATAGAAAGAAACTAAAAACATACATGAAAACTAACTAATAAAGAGAACAAGATAGAAAATAAGTGGATGGAGATAAAAAAGAAATGTGCTAAAAGTGTGAAATCAAAGGTGCATGGTGGAAGATGGAATGGAGTGTGAGAATTAAAACAAGTGTATAAGTGTGTGAGAATGTGAATAGAATCAAACTAAAGTAAGTAAAATAAACAACAATCAATACTAATGGATAGATTGAACCGTCTAGAATCCACTAAGTAACACTAATCCAACACTAATGCTCTTCTCTTTTTCCAAACAAAACACTCAAATCTAATGACAAATCAATGTATAGATTTGGAAAATATAACTTTAAAGCTCTAAAATTAACAATCTAATAGCTAAGATTTTCTTCCCTTCATAAAAGAAAAGATTCCTAATGACTATCTATCAAAAGTAAGCATAAACCGTCAAAAGAGATTAACTTCTAAGCATGATTTATCAAACCTAAGCATAGATAGTAAAAAGAATGCTAAGATAGAAAATAAGCATGGAAGATAGCATATTGCAATGAAGAAAAATCTTTTCTAGCATGTTAAGCACATAAACAAAGAGAATTAAGAGCATAAACAAAATGAATAGTATTAACTTAGCTTCATCTAGAAGATCCAATCAAATGATTAGCCACCCATTGGAGAAGACAAAGCTTTCATTATAAATCTTCAATTTTTACAAAGCTTTCCTCACTTTCTCTCTACAATTGCTTTCAATTACATGAATAGCTTAAGTAAAGAGGAGGAGGCTCTCCTTGCTTGTGTGCTAAATGCCTAGAGCTCCCTTCCTCATATAGAAACATTTGCTTGCTCTCTTTTGGTTTCTTTACAATGTGGGACTTTACAAGAATGGAAATATAAACATATGAATGTAATTCCCGTGTTAGAAAACAGTCCCCACACTGATGTGTGATTTTGACCCTCGAAACGTCCGAATTGGGAGAAATGTTGTGAAATATGATTTGTAGGTCTTAGAACAAGCTTTCCAATGCTTCTAAAATCACCTCAATCGGACACCCGAGTAAAAAGATATGGTCAAAATACAAACTCAGGTCTTTCATTTTTCTTCTTATTGTTGGCCTATCTTTGTCATTTCTTCATCCAATTGTCTTCCAAACTAATCAATACTCTCTTTAACTCTTGAATCTCAACTTTAATCTTCAAATTAATCTTCAATTAACACTTACAAAGAGAAATCAACATAATTGAGATTATTTTTTTAACATATTTTGTATGAAAGCCATTGGAACTCATATAAATGCATACAAATGGCCATCTATAATGAAAAGATATGAGCAAAGCATGATGGGGAGGAAATTTATGATTTTTATGCTAAAATAGTGTTTTGAGTTCTTTTATCTATGAAAACTCATAAAATAATGCTATGAAAGTATATCTTTTGTGAACTCATCAACCGCGACAGACTGATAACCGCGACCAACACCGATATCATATCGGTTTTTGTCCCGGCCGGTATCGCGACCGATACCGCAACTTTAAACCATGGGTTAGACGTTATGAAAGAAGAGTTAGAATCAACGATTCACCAATGAAGTTTAGGGTATTGTTGAACTGCTCAAGGGTTCCAAGGCCGTGGGTTGTAAATAGATCTTTAAGACTAAAAGAAACTCAAAAGAAAAGGTAGATCGATTTAAGGCTCGACTTGTGACCAAAGGTTTTATTCAAAGAGAAGGAGTCAACTAAAATGTGGCCTACTCTTTAGTGTCTGAAAATTATTCATTTAGGATAATCACAGCTCTTGTAGCTCATTTCAATTTGAACTACATCAAATGGATGTAAGACGATATTCTTAAATCAGAATTTAGAAAAAGATGTATACATGGAACAGCGAGAAGGATTTGTGAAACAGAGTAGCAATAAATTAGTTTGCAAGTTAAAGAACTCAATATATGCTTTTAAACAAGCTTCCATGCAATTGTATATTAAGTTTAACTGCATTATCGTATCATTCGGTTTTACCGAAAATGCAGTGAACCATTGCATCTATCTTAGAGTTAGTGGGAGCAAGTTTATAATTTTGATTATATATGTTGACAATATTTTGCTAGCTAGTAATGACCTTGGAATAATCTATAAATCCAAGGAATACGTCAAAAACAATTTTGATATGAAAGACATGGGAGAAACAACCTTCATAATTGGAATTGAGATAGACCTCGATGATTACTTGGGTTATTATTAGGCCTGTCAATGGGACGGGTCGGGCCTGGGCTTGGGTTGTCCAATCCCATCCCAAAAATAGGACGGGCCTGCCAAGTGTTGTCCAATCCCTGCCCTAAATTGAACAGGCCTACATCAAATCTCGTCCCGTACAGGCCCGGGCTGGGACAGGGCCGGGCTTGGGCGTAGCTGTCGCGACCCCGGACCGGGTCATCGGGCCTAATCCGGAATCGGGACTAATGATGTATGTGTGATGATTGCATGAATGAATTTAAACCCAAACCAAACACTCAAAACGTATACGAGTCCATCGAAAAGGATGCCACTCGTACACGCGATTTCCCACAGGTGTTCGCGGTGAGGATATCACATCGACATGAATATTTCTTTTATGTGCGGAAGCCTGTAGCAAATCTATTTCATACATTCATGTCCAAGATAACAAGAATTATCTCATGTTCATACTAGTATCAAAATGAGCAATGATCATTAAAGCTATAACTCCAAAATAAAGTTAAGGTTTACAACAAAGTAGTTTAGTTACATTGTTCCCAAAAATAGAGGCCAACAAAGGCCAATGAATAAAACATCAAGTTTCCAAAAAGAATGGTTAGACACAACCCAAAATGTTACGTCACTAGGCACCCGAATGTCTAAATGACATCATCAGCGTGCCACACAACTAATCGTTGCGGTTCACCGACCGCCTCCTCGTGCTCCTCCTCGGGGAGACCAACAACGGGACCTGAGTACCAAAAATAAGGGTCAAACACGACGGTTTGGCAAACGGGTGAAAAGACATAACAATATAGAAAATACCTTGTAAAACATTTAAACCTATCAAAGCAATAGTTTAATAAAACAAGAGAAACATTTGTTCAAATACATATGCAAGATAAAACATGTAAGGTATCCAAGGAAACGGGAAACAAGCAAGATGGCAACCACACATAGCTAAGTCCTCTATCACCGAAGTGACAAGAGCATATCGGGATGTTGTCTCAGTCACCGAAGTGAGGAGATGCAACATAAGTAACATATACATAATATAATACAATACGGGACGGGACCACGGTAGCGAACCGGGTATCGGGACAAGACCACGGTAATAACCGGGTGGCGGGATCCAAGACTGCAACTGGCGGGACGGGAAAGGGTCTCCAAGTCGGTAGATCAAACCGGCAAGGAAAGCCAAGCTTAGTGGTGCCGACTCATAGGTCAAATCGTGTAAAACAAGACATGTACAAATCACGTATAATGCACTTAAATAAACGGGCGGGACGGGGTGCTCAAAAGCACTAATTTCATTTACAAACGGGAAGTGCATGTCGGGGCTAGCAAAAACTCTAGTTTCAAATTCAGTGTTTTCGGGAATGATGAATCACATTTCTTGAAATTCGGGACAAGTATCGGGATTCGATGTAAATCAAGTGAATAAGGACCCCGTATGTCTATTGTGATGATCACTTGGTACTCCTTGAGTTTAGAGACATTCCGGGCTCTTCATGCACCTTAGGGATTCAAACCCTAATCGTATTTTAATTAAACAAAACCTAATAGGGATGGGATCCTAAGCACAATGTTAATCTAGTAGTACCTTACAACCTACTTATTCATCGAAGGGAAAACGGATTCGCGATATCCAAACGAACCAATTCCGCGTTTAGATAAAAGAAAGGATATCCCGTCGTTCCGCCCCATTCAAGATTGAATTAGGTTAAGTACCGATACGACCGGATTAACCACGAGGGAAATGTTGGTCCAACCATCCTCAAAAGAAGTCAAACGGGTCCACAAAAGGGTCACTAAGTTCCATCTAAAGTCCATTTAATCATAGGGAGAAAGGTCCATTTTTCATCAGGTTTCCAGTTGGGCCGGTCGACCTGGCCCATGGCCGGTCGACCGCGTACACAGGGGCTCGGTCGACCGGCCAGGGCCAGGTCGACCGGGAGTTGTAACTTAAAATGGTGAACAGTCTTTTGGTCAGGCTCCAGGGAGCCTGACCTCTGTATGGCCGGTCGACAGCGCCCTTGGCCGGTCGAACGCGTGCGCTGCGGAACAGAGAATCCCGTAGTGCAGCAGGTCAGTCAACTGGGGGCTTGTTCTAGTGTCGCCGGTCGACCGCGCCCCTTGGCCGGTCGACCACGTGAACGGCGTAACAGAAGTCAAGTTCTGTTACAGCAGTTTAGGGGTCTTTCTCATTTTCTCCATCCCTTTCCACATTCTTTCAAACATGTTTAGCAATCTAATACTTGGATGAAACAAGCTATCAAGACTCACAAATATGCATTTATTTCAAATCTAACAAGTCATTAATGCCTCAAAACATTAGGTGAAAACATAAATGCATTTCATTAAAAGTCATTCAAAGATAAAAGAGTCAAAACATCCACTTGCCTTAAGTCTCAAATCAATGAAAAACAGCTCCTAGCACTCTTGCAAGTCAAGGACAACAAGCTCTACAAAAATCCCCAAAACAAACCCTAAAATGGGTCAAAACAATGAAGGAGAAGAGAGAGCTTTCAATATTGAAAATGTAGCTTCTCTAAGGCTAGAAGAACACTAATCTAGAAGATTAGGAAAAGAGCTTACCAATAGGTTCTCCAAATGAGCAAAGCAAGCTAGAAGAAGATCTTGGAGAGCTAGAAGGGATTCCTTCAAAAATGGTGTCAATAGGAAGCTCTTGAAGTTGTGAAGAGGATGATGGAGTCCAAATAGATGTTGGTGCAAGTTTGATGATGCTTGATGAAGGAAAAGCAAGGAGAAGAAAAGGGAAACCCTAGGCTCAAGTAAAAGTTGCTGGAAAAGAGAGAATGAAGGAGATGGGTTCTCTTTTATAAGCTACACAAGTGGGCTCCACCATCTAGTAACCTAGTTGGGCTGAAATAGTGGTTTTCGAGGCTCCGGATGAAATCGACGAAGAAGGAAGAAATAATCGTCGAAATATCTAGTTTCTAAAAAGTTTATGTTTCGCGGGTTTCGGGAACAACAATAATTTGGTACAGATTTGGTGTAAAAGTACTGTTTTGCCCTTGAAGCTAGAAAAGTCAAGTTTCGGGGTTTCGAACAGACACGGGATCAACATGAAAGTTGAAGGCAATAATGAGATAAACAAAACGGGATAAAATACAAATCAAGAAAACCAAGATAAAACCTCAAGCACACACAAAGTCATAAACAAGGGACCCCCAAAGGGCCCCACTAATACCAAAGCACTCAAAATCCCCAAAGCTATTTCAAAGCTATTCTAAACTAAACCAAACCAAAGTTCACAAGACAAATCAAGACTAACACGCAACTAACTAAGCACTAACCGAGATCACTCGGGTCGGGGTCTTACAGTAGCCCAATCCTGAACATTTGCAAAACATTCTCTAATTATTCCTAAGGTCACCAGACACCCGGTGTGAACAAGACTTTAAACCCTCCTCCTTTTTTTTCGAGTTCGCGATTTGACCAACAATGCATTGCAACAAGCAATATGGCGGAGTTAAATTTTTTTTTTTTTTTTTTTTGCCGGTGATAATAAAAAATCAAAAAATCAATAGAAAGGAATGAATATCCTATAGGCTATATGGGTCAAGTAATGTAGGAACGGTTAAAACCTTTTTTTTTTTTTTTTGTGCCAGTGAAAGTAGAAAATCAGAAAATCAATAGAAATGAATGAGAATGAGTATCCTATATGAGTCAAGTTAAAGTAATGTAGGATCGGTTAAAAACTTCTTCTTCTTCTTCTTTTTCTTTCTTTGTCGGTAAAAGTAGAAAATCAGAAAATCAATAAAATGAATGAGAATGAATATCCTATATGGGTGAAGTAATGTAAAAAATAAATTAATAAAATTATTTTTCTTTTAATATGTCTAAAACATCAATTAGTGCATTCCCATCATTGTCTAAATCACAATCACTAGTTGGGTCATGAATAAACCAATCTTGGGCACAAACTAATGCTTCTCCCGTATTTGGTTTCAAAGGAGACCTATGTGGATCAAGTACCCTCCCTCCGGTGCTAAATGATGACTTTGAAGCAACGGTAGAAACCGAAATAGCTAAAATATCATGAGACATTCAAGATAAAATAGGATACTTATTTGAATTTAATCTCCACCATTGTAATATATAAATAATAATTATTAAATGACCTTATAAAGGGCCGGGCCTGGCCTGAACGGGCTGGGTTTTTTCTGCCCAGTCCCAGTCCCATTTTGGCCGGGCTTTAAAATGTACTGTCCAAGCCCAGCCCACTGGGCTCAATTTTTTTTAAAAGCCCTATATTTTCGGGCTTGGGATGGGCCGGGACAGGCTTTTTACCCGTTTCAACAAGTCCCATTGACAGGCCTAGTTATCATAGGAATCTTATATCAAAACTAATATTAAAACATTCTATACAGAAGAATGTATGTCTTAGGATGCACCAATTAAGGGTGATAAATTTAGTAAAGCGCAAAGTTCAAGAAACGGAATCAAAAGTTACCAAATGGATAAATATCCTTATGCTACTTGTAAGACCCCGACCCGAGCGACCTCGATTAGTGCTTAGTTAGTTGCGTGTTAGTCTTGTTTTCTTTTGTGGATTTTGGTTTAATTGGTTTAGAGTAGCTTTGTAATAGCTTTGGGGATTTTGAGTGCCTTTGGTATTAGTGGGGCCCTTTGGGGGTTCCTTGTTTATGACTTTACGTGTACTTGAGGTTTTATCTTGGTCTTCTTGATTTGTATTTTATCTTGTTTTGTTTATCTCGTTATTACCTTCAACTTTCATGTTGATCCCGTTTCCGTTCAAAACCCCGAAACTTGACTTTTCTAGCTTCAAGGGCAAAACAGTACTTTTACTCCAAATCTGTACCCAATTAGTGTTATTCCCGAAACCCGCGAAACATATACTTTTTGGGAACTAGATATTTCGACAATCATTTCTTCCTTCTTCGTCGATTTCATCCGAAGTCCCGAAAACCACAATTTCAGCCCAACAAAGTTACTAGTTGGTGGAGCCCACTTGTGTAGCTTTATAAAAGAGAGCTCATCCCCCTCCTTTTTCTCTTTTTCCAGCACAACAACTGAACCTAGGGTTTGCTTGGCTTTTTCTTCTTCTTCTTGGCTTTTCCATCTTCAAGAGACAACCAAACTTGCACCAACATCTAATAGGACTTCATCATCTTCTTCACCACTTCAAGGGCTCTCCATTGGTACCATTGGTGGAGGAATCTCATCTCTTTAAGATCCTCTTCTAGCTTGTCTTGCTCATTTGGAGCATCTATTGGTAAGCTCTCTCCCTAATCTCCTAGATTAGTGTTCTTCTAGTCTTAGAGAAGCTACATTTTCATTATTGAAAGCTTTCTCTTCTCCTTCATTGTTTTGACCCATTTTAGGGTTTGTTTTGGGGGTTTTTATAGAGCTTGTGTTCTTGACTTGCAAGTTTGCTTAGGAGCTTGATTTCCCTTGATTAAAGACCTAAGGCAAGTGGATGATTGGATACTTTTACATTTGAATGAGTTTTGATGAAATGCATTTATGTTTTCACCTAACATTTTGGGATATTAATGACTTGTTTAGATTTGAAATAAATACTCATTTTAGCTCTTGTTAGCTTGTAAAATTCATGTATTAGATTGCTCATCAGGTTTTATGAAAGGAAAGAAAAGATTGGAAAAATGGGTAGAACCACTGAACTGCTGTAACAGAACCTGGGTTCTGTTACGCAGTTCACGCGATCGACCGGCCAAGTGGTGTGGTCGACCGGGGACACTGGAACAGGTCCCCCTGTTGGACAACCTGCTGAACTGCGAGGACTGCTGTTGCGCAGTTCGCGCGGTCGACCGGCCAAGGGGCGCGGTCGACCGGCGACACAGAGGTCAGGCTCTCTGGAGCCTGACCAAAATACTGTTCCTGCATTTATTTTTACAACTCCCGGTCGACCTGGCCCCTGGCCGGTCGACCGAGCCCACTGTGTATGCGGTCGACCGGCCATGGGCCAGGTCGACCGGCCCAACTGGAAACCTGCCGAAAAATGGACTTTTCACCCTATGCTAGATGGACTTTGAGTGGAACTTAGTGACCCTTTGGTGGACCCGTTTGACTTGTTTTGAGGATGGTTGAACGAACATTTCCTCACGGTTAATCCGGTTGTATCGGTACTTAACCTAGTTCAATCTTGAACGGTACGGAACGACGGGATATCCTTTCTTTTATCTAAACGCGAAATTGGTTTGTTTGGATATCGCGAATCCGTTTTCCTTTCGATGAATGAGTAGGTTGTAAGGTACTACTAGATTAACATTGTGCTTAGGATGCCATCCCTATTATGTTTTGTTTATTTAAAATTCGATTAGAGTTTGAATACCTAAGGTGCATAAAGAGCCCGGAATGTCTCCAAACTCAAGGAGTACCAAGTGATCATTACAATCGACATACGGGGTCCTTATTCACTTGATTTACATCAAATCCCGATACTCATCCCGAATTTCAAGAAATGTGATTTATCATTCCCGAAAACATTGAATTTGTAACTAGAGCTTTTGTTAGCCCCGACATGCACTTCCCGTTTAAAAATGAAATTAGTGCTTTTGAGCACCCCGTTCCGCCCATTTATTAAAGTGCATTACATATGATTTGTACATGTCTTGTTTTACATGATTTGACTTATGAGTCGGCACCACTAAGCTTGGCTTTCCTTGCCGGTTTGATCTACCGACTTGGAGACCCTTTCCCGTCCCGCCAGCTGCAGTTTGGATCCCGCTACCCGGTTATTACCATGGTCTTGTCCCGATGCCCGGTTCGCTACCGTGGTCCATTCCCGTATTGTATTATATTATGTATATGTTACTTATGTTGCATCTCCTCACTTCGGTGACCGAGACAACATCCCGATATGCTCATGTCACTTCGGTGATAGAAGACTTAGTTATGTGTGGTTGCCATCTTGTCTGTTTCCCGTTTCCTGGGATACCTTACATGTTTTATATTGCACATGCATTTGAACAAGTGTTCCTCTTGTTTTATTAAGCTATTGCTTTGACAGGTTTAAATGTTTTACAAGGTATTTTCTTTATTGTTATGTCTTTTCACCCGTTTGCCAAACCGTCGTGTTTGACCCTTGTTTTGGTACTCAGGTCCCATTGTTGGTCTCCCCGAGGAGGAGCTTGAGGAGGCGGTCGGAGAACCGCAACGTCTAGTAGAGTGGCATGCCGATGATGTCGTCTAGACATTCGGGTGCTTGAGCTGCGTAACATTTTGGGGAATAGAACTAACCATTCTTTTGGGGAACTTGATATTTTATTCATTGGCCTTTGTTGGCCTCTATTTTTGGGAACAATGTAATTAAAATATATTGTTGTAAACCTTAACTTTCTTTTGGGGTTATAGCTTTAATGATCATTGCTCCTTTTGATACTAGTATGAAACATGCGTTGATCTTGTATCTTGGACATGAATGTATGAAATAGATTTGCTACACGCTTCCGCACATAAAAGAAATATTCATGTCGATGTGCTATCCTCACCGCGGACACCTGTGGGAAATCGCGTGTACGAGTGGCATCCTTCTTGATGGACTCGTATACGTTTCATTTTAGATTAAAATTAATTCATGCACAATCATACATACACATTATTAGTTCCCGATCCCGGATCAAGGCCCGCCTCGTCTCGGGGGACCCGGTCCGGGGTCGCGACAGACTGGTATCAGAGCGAGACGTGTTTCAAGCAATTAAAAGAAACTAGAAATCCTAAGGACGTGGCGAGGATTCGTTAGAGTTTTCGTTAGTTAGTATCGTGTGAGCATTGTGTGTCCCTTATTGTATTATCTTGTGCTAACAAATTGTTTTGCAGCATTATGCCACCTCGCAAAAGGCCGGTAAACGGCAATCCTACTGCAAGTTACAGTGAACAAACAGGGTCAGTCCAAGAGGACATCCCCGAGCACACCATGCCAAATCAGTTCCAACAGATGATGCAAGCTATGTTGGATCAACAAAGACAGGCTAATGAGAATCAGGCCAGACTGCAAGAACAAATGCTTAAGAAAGATCAGGATCATGCTAGGGAACTGCAAGAGATGCAGAGGCAACTTCTAGAGGTGTTATAGAGGGGCCCGAAAGAGTTCTTCAGGACAGAGGACCCATTGGCTGCAGACGATTGGCTAGAGCACACAGAGAACATCTTTGAGATCTTCCAGTGCACAGGAAGAGAAAGAGTCCAGCTTGCAACATCTCTCTTCACCGGTGTAGCAGATATCTGGTGGAAGACAGTGAGGGAAGAGTATAGGCACATGCCAAATGCAGTGGCATGGACTAGCTTCAAAAGGCAGTTTGGGGACAAATATGTGCCCACGCATATCAGGAGGCAGAAGGCAGCAGAATTTCAGCAGCTTGTTCAGGGCAACATGTCAGTCCTCGAATACCTCACTAAATTCGAGAGATTGTCTAGATATGCTCCTGAGCTAGTGGACACGGTGGAAAAAAAGATAGCCAAGTTCCTTGAAGGACTTAATCCCATCATTGAGAGGGATGCTACCGGGGTTGTACCACCTACAACCTTCGAAGAGGCAATCAAGAGGGCTTACAAATTCGAGAACTTCCACCATAAGATCCTCAGACTTCAGGGTAAGGGGCAGCAGCAACAACAGAACAGTCAGCAGAGGAACCATCAGCACAAGAGGCAGAGGCAAGAGCAGAATGTGCAGAATCCTTTGGTGTGTACACATTGTGGGAAGAACCACGAGAGTGCCCAGTGTCATACCATCACAGGAGCATGCTTCAGATGTGGTTCCATGGCTCATCAGATGAGGGATTGTCCGAGGCAAAACAGGCAGAATCAGCAGCAGCAAGGGGCACAGCGTCCAGCACAACCTCAGAATGCCATAGTTGTGCAACACCAGGCTAGACCTCTTCAGCAGCAAGCCCCACAACAGCAGTATAGGCCACAACAGCAGCAGCCAGCCCGTCAGCAAGGACAGAATCAGAATCAGCGCCCTCCGCAACAGAATAGGAATGCAGGCAGGCCACAGCAAGCTCAGAATAGGCCACAGCAGAGAGGACAGATTTATGCTATCAACAGAGCTGATGCAGAGGCAGCAGGAGATGTTGTGGAAGGTACACTCCTTGTTTGTGGATTCCAAGCTAGGGTTTTGTTTGACCCTGGCTCTACCCACTCTTTTATCTCCCCCAGATTTGCAAAGTTGATTGATATGCATGCTAGAGATATGGATTTCCTATTAACTGTGGCTACTCCCATAGGTAAAGAAGTTATATATAGGACTTTTTACCCTAATTGTCCAGTCATGATAGGAGGGTTAGAGTTGCCAGCAAATCTCATCTTATTGGAGATGTTTGATTTTGATGTCATCCTAGGGATGGACTGGTTGGCAGGGTACCATGCTACAATAGATTGTTTCCATAAGACCCTCACCTTCAAGTTAGAAGAGTCACCAGCAGGAGTACTGTTACGAGGAGACAGGAGTAATCCTAGTACAGGGTTTATTTCAGCGTTGAAGGCTAATAGACTTCTGAAGGGTGGATGTGAGGCCTATTTGGCGATTATCACGGAGAATAAACGGTCCCAAGGGGTGGAGGATATCCCAATTGTTTGGGAATTCCCGGATGTTTTTCCGGAGGAGATTCCAGGTTTACCACCCATTAGAGAGATTGATTTCACTATCGAGCTATTACCAGGGACTGCTCCTATATCCATTGCACCTTATAGAATGGCTCCGGCGGAATTGGGAGAATTGAAAACACAATTGCAAGAATTGTTGGACAAAGGTTTTGTAAGACCTAGTGTTTTGCCATGGGGAGCTCCGGTATTGTTCGTGAAGAAAAAGGATGGTTCCATGAGAATGTGCATAGATTACCGGATATTGAACCAAGTGACCATCAAGAACAAGTATCCTTTGCCAAGGATAGATGAACTGTTTGATCAGTTACAGGGTGCTTCCTACTTTTCAAAGATTGATTTGAGATCTGGTTACCACCAGCTTAGAGTCAGAGAGTCTGATGTATTGAAGACAGCTTTCCGGACTAGATATGGACACTATGAGTTTTTGGTGATGCCATTTGGTTTGACAAATGCACCAGCAGTGTTCATGGCATTGATGAACAAGATATTCACAGAGTACCTAGATCAGTTCATAGTGGTGTTCATTGATGACATTTTGGTGTACTCCAAGACCAAGGAAGAGCATGAAGAGCACTTGAGGATAGCCTTACAGCTTCTGAGAGAGAACCAGCTGTATGCAAAACTCAGTAAGTGTGAGTTTTGGCTTGAACAAGTAGCATTTTTGGGGCACATTATCTCCAGAGAAGGCTTGTCAGTAGATCCATCCAAGATTGAGGCAGTGGTATAGTGGGAAAGACCGAAGAATGTGTCAGAAATCAGGAGTTTTCTGGGATTGGCAGGCTACTATCGGAGGTTTGTTCAGGGATTTTCGTCGATTGCGTCACCTTTGACGAAATTGACAAGGAAGAGTGTGCCATATGTGTGGTCAGACAAGTGTGAAGTTAGCTTCCAAGAGCTTAAGAAGAGATTAACCACAGCACCAGTCCTTACTTTGCCATCCGGAAGTGGCGGTTTCACTATCTTCACCGATGCTTCGAACATTTGACTTGGTTGTGTGTTGATGCAGGAAGGGAAAGTGATAGCTTATGGATCACGTCAGTTGAAAGATCATGAGAAGAACTGTGCAACACATGATCTTGAGCTAGCAGCGGTTGTTTTCGCATTGAAGATGTGGAGACATTATCTGTATGGAGAGAAATTTGAGGTTCACTCAGATCACCGCAACTTACAGTACCTGTTCTCACAGAAAGAATTGAACATAAGGCAGAGGAGATGGATGGAGTATATCAAGGATTATGATTTCCCGATCAAATACCACCCAGGGAAGGCAAATGTAGTTGCTGATGCTTTGAGCAGGAAATCAGTAGGCATGGCAAACCTCAGTGGCACATGTATCTTTAAGCAATTTGAGGAGTTGAGAATAGACTTGCAGCCACTTGAGAAGGGTGTTTTGTTAGCTAACATGTCAGTGTCAGAGCCTTCCTTCATTCAGAAGATTAAAGGCAGTCAGTTGCAAGATCCAAAGTTGGCCAAGATTTCAGAGCGGATAGCAGATCGTCCTGACTTTCGGATTGTAGATGGAGTTTTGTACTTCCGTGACCGTCTGTGTGTGCCAAGCATTGAAGATTTGAGGAATGATATCATGACCGAGGCTCACAGTACGAGGTATTCTGTGCATCCAGGCAGCACGAAGATGTATCAGAATTTGAAGGGCAGATTTTGGTGGAACAACATGAAGAGAGAGATAGCAGCATTCGTTTCTCGGTGTTTGGTATGTCAGTTGATCAAAGCAGAGCACCAGAAGCCTCCAGAGTTGTTGCAACCGTTGGAAATTCCGGAATGGAAGTGGGAGCATATAACCATGGATTTCATTTCGGGATTACCGAGGACTAGCAGAGGAAATGATGCTATCTGGGTCATTGTGGACCGTCTCACCAAGTCAGCTCATTTCATTCCGATGAAAACTGGGAAGAAGATGCACATGCTACCATTGGCAGAGTTGTTTGTTAGTGAGGTTGTCAGCAGACATGGTCAGCCAGTTTCCATCACATCTGATAGAGACAGCAGATTCGTCTCAAGATTTTGGAAAACACTGCATGAGTCTATGGGTACGAGATTACAATTCAGTACAGCTTATCACCCTCAGACAGATGGCCAGTCAGAGAGGACAATACAGACTCTTAAGGATATGCTCCGTGCTTGTGTGTTAGACTTCAAAACTCAATGGGACGAGACTCTACCTTTGTGTGAGTTTGCGTACAACAACAGCTACCACTCGAGCATTGGAATGGCGCCTTTCGAGGCATTGTATGGCAGAAGGTGTAGGACACCTGTGTGTTGGGAAGAGGTTGGTACCCGTAGTTTCCATGGACCAACAATGGTAAGTGAGACCAGTGATAAGGTCAAGCAGATTCAGGCACGTCTGGAAGTAGCCCGAAGTAGGCAGAAGAGTTATGCAGATTCTCACAGAAGGGACTTGCAGTTCAAGGAAGGGGACAAGGTTTTCTTGAAGGTATCACTTACAAGGGGAACTTTGAGATTTGGGCAGAAAGGCAAGTTGTCAAGGAGATACATTGGACCTTATAACATTGTGAGCAAGATTGGTGAAGTGGCTTTTAGGTTAGTCTTACCACCCGAGCTATCTGGTGTACACAACGTCTTCCATGTATCTATGTTGAAGAAGTACGTCCCCGATCCTTCACATGTACTCCAGCATGAGCCGTTAGAGATCAGAGAAGATGCTACCTACGTTGAGAAGCCTATTCGGATCATCGACACCAAAGAGCAAGAATTGAGGACACGGACTATTCAGTGGGTAAAGGTACTGTGGGAGAATCATGGACCAGAAGAGGCAACCTGGGAATTGCGAGACCAAGTACAGAAGAAGTACCCACATCTCCTACCTGAGGTAAGTCTTGTGTTTTATTTGGAGGACCAAATATCCTAAGGGGTGGAGGATGTAAGACCCCGACCCGAGCGACCTCGATTAGTGCTTAGTTAGTTGCGTGTTAGTCTTGTTTTCTTTTGTGGATTTTGGTTTAATTGGTTTAGAGTAGCTTTGTAATAGCTTTGGGGATTTTGAGTGCCTTTGGTATTAGTGAGGCCCTTTGGGGGTTCCTTGTTTATGACTTTACGTGTACTTGAGGTTTTATCTTGGTTTTCTTGATTTGTATTTTATCCTCTTTTGTTTATCTCGTTATTACCTTCAACTTTCATGTTGATCCCGTTTCCGTTCGAAACCCCGAAACTTGACTTTTCTAGTTTCAAGGGCAAAACAGTACTTTTACTCCAAATCTGTACCCAATTAGTGTTATTCCCGAAACCCGCGAAACATATACTTTTTGGGAAACTAAATATTTCGACAATCATTTCTTCCTTCTTCGTCGATTTCAACCGAAGTCCCGAAAACCACGATTTCAGCCCAACAAGGTTACTAGTTGGTGGAGCCCACTTGTGTAGCTTTATAAAAGAGAGCTCATCCCCCTCCTTTTTCTCTTTTTCCAGCACAACAACTGAACCTAGGGTTTGCTTGGCTTTTTTTTCATCTTCTTGGGCTTTTCCATCTTCAAGAGACAACCAAACTTGCACCAACATCTAATAGGACTTCATCATCTTCTTCACCACTTCAAGGGCTCTCCATTGGTACCATTGGTGGAGGAATCTCATCTCTTTAAGATCCTCTTCTAGCTTGTCTTGCTCATTTGGAGCATCTATTGGTAAGCTCTCTCCCTAATCTCCTAGATTAGTGTTCTTCTAGTCTTAGAGAAGCTACATTTTCATTATTGAAAGCTTTCTCTTCTCCTTCATTGTTTTGACCCATTTTAGGGTTTGTTTTGGGGGTTTTTGTAGAGCTTGTGTTCTTGACTTGCAAGTTTGCTTAGGAGCTTGATTTCCCTTGATTAAAGACCTAAGGCAAGTGGATGATTGGATACTTTTACATTTGAATGAGTTTTGATGAAATGCATTTATGTTTTCACCTAACATTTTGGGATATTAATGACTTATTTAGATTTGAAATAAATGCTCATTTTAGCTCTTGTTAGCTTGTAAAATTCATGTATTAGATTGCTCATCAGGTTTTATGAAAGGAAAGAAAAGATTGGAAAAATGGGTAGAACCATTGAACTGCTGTAACAGAACCTGGGTTCTGTTACGCAGTTCACGCGGTCGACCGGCCAAGGGGCGTGGTCGACCGGGGACACTGGAACAGGTCCCCCTGTTGGACAACCTGCTGAACTGCGGGGACTGCTGTTGCGCAATTCGCGCTGTCGACCGACCAAGGGGCGCGGTCGACCGGCGACACAGAGGTCAGGCTCTCTGGAGCCTGACCAAAATACTGTTCCTGCATTTATTTTTACAACTCCCGGTCGACCTGGCCCCTGGCCGGTCGACCGAGCCCACTGTGTATGCGGTCGACCGGCCATGGGCCAGGTCGACCGGCCCAACTGGAAACCTGCCGAAAAATAGACTTTTCACCCTATGCTAGATGGACTTTGAGTGGAACTTAGTGACCCTTTGATGGACCCGTTTGACTTCTTTTGAGGATGGTTGAACGGACATTTCCTCACGGTTAATCCGGTTGTATCGGTACTTAACCTAGTTCAATCTTGAACAGTACGGAACGACGGGATATCCTTTCTTTTATTTAAACGCGAAATTGGTTTATTTGGATATCGCGAATCCGTTTTCCTTTCGATGAATGAGTAGGTTGTAAGGTACTACTAGATTAACATTGTGCTTAGGATCTCATCCCTATTATGTTTTGTTTATTTAAAATTCGATTAGAGTTTGAATACCTAAGGTGCATAAAGAGCCCGGAATGTCTTCAAACTCAAGGAGTACCAAGTGATCATTACAATCGACATACGAGGTCCTTATTCACTTGATTTACATTGAATCCCGATACTTGTCCCGAATTTCAAGAAATGTGATTTATCATTCCCGAAAACATTGAATTTGTAACTAGAGCTTTTGTTAGCCCCGACATGCACTTCCCGTTTAAAAATGAAATTAGTGCTTTTGAGCACCCCGTTCCGCCCGTTTATTAAAGTGCATTACATATGATTTGTACATGTCTTGTTTTACATGATTTGACCTATGAGTCGGCACCACTAAGCTTGGCTTTCCTTGCCGGTTTGATCTACCGACTTGGAGACCCTTTTCCGTCCCGCCAGCTGCAGTTTGGATCCCGCTACCCGGTTATTACCATGGTCTTGTCCCGATGCCCGGTTCGCTACCGTGGTCCCGTCTCGTATTGAATTATATTATGTATATATTACTTATGTTGCATCTCCTCACTTCGGTGACCGAGACAACATCCCGATATGCTCATGTCACTTCGGTGATAGAAGACTTAGTTATGTGTGGTTGCTATCTTGTCTGTTTCCCGTTTTCTTGGATACCTTACATGTTTTATATTGCACATGCATTTGAACAAGTGTTCCTCTTGTTTTATTAAGCTATTGCTTTGACAGGTTTAAATGTTTTACAAGGTATTTTCTTTATTGTTATGTCTTTTCACCCGTTTGTCAAACCGTCGTGTTTGACCCTTGTTTTGGTACTCAGGTCCCGTTGTTGGTCTCCCCGAGGAGGAGCTTGAGGAGGCGGTCGGAGAACTGCAACGTCTAGTAGAGTGGCATGCCGATGATGTCGTCTAGACATTCGGGTGCTTGAGCTGCATAACATTTTGGGGAATAGAACTAACCATTCTTTTGGAGAACTTGATATTTTATTCATTGGCCTTTGTTGGCCTCTATTTTTGGGAACAATGTAATTAAAATATATTGTTGTAAACCTTAACTTTCTTTTGGGGTTATAGCTTTAATGATCATTGCTCATTTTGATACTAGTATGAAACATGCGTTGATCTTGTATCTTGGACATGAATGTATGAAATAGATTTGCTACACGCTTCCGCACATAAAAGAAATATTCATGTCGATGTGATATCCTCACCGCGGACACCTGTGGGAAATCGCGTGTACCAGTGGCATCCTTCTTGATGGACTCGTATACGTTTTGTTTTAGATTTAAATTAATTCATGCACAATCATACATACACATTATTAGTTCCCGATCCCGGATCAAGGCCCGCCTCGTCTCGGGGGACCCGGTCCAGGGTCGCGACACTACTATAATAGGGAGTCTGATGTATTCACAAACATGCAATAGGTCTACTATCAGTTTACCGGCATGCATGTTTAGTAGATATCAAAGTGACCCAGGAATGCCCTATTGGATAGGAGTTAAGAAAGTTTTACGATATCTTAGTGGCGCTAGGAATTACAAGTTCTCTTATAAAAAATCTGATCAATTGAAGTGATCTGTTATTTAGGATGTCTCAATACAACAAAGTCAACGTTAGAATATATTTTCCTAATAGTTGGCAGGGCAGTATCACGGAGAAGTGTGAAATAGATTCTTGTGACTCAATCCATATTTGATGCTAAATATGTGGCATGTTCCGAAGCAATGGGTCATGCTTTATTATGCATGATCTTAAAAAAAAAAATAAAAAAATCCAATAGCAAGGTCTGTGTAATAAGTTTGCGCTGCTTGTTAAAGCGGTGGTCGCACGGGATGAAACCTAGCGGAGATCGCCGCTGCTTTCTGTATCAGACCACCACTGGTTTACATCCATGGTGACCAGCTACTACGAACTGGAACCAGGACGAACCTAGAACCCAATGCAATTATGTATAATGGGTTTCCCTAGATTGCTAAAACAAGACTGATGGCAATGCATTAAATCGATACCGCTGATTCATATGGTTTCTCTCAGACACTGTCAGAAACTCCATTCCATACCAATACTTAGAAACCAAGATAATTATGGCCCATGGTCCATTGATCTCATTAGCTAATTCATGATGATCATGTCAATGCTCGTCCCAACATTGTTACTTGTGGGGGCTGGAAATACCAAAAACCACCTCTTCTTGGATGATTCTAACAATTTTGATTAGGGGGCTGTTTGTCCAAAAATCGGTCCCGGGTTCGGGACCGATAGACTTTTCGTTTTGATTAACTAGTGAGCCGTAGGGGCGGACTCACATTGTCAGAAGTCAGAACCTGGGGCGACCTTGAAATCACCAAAGACTCAAATGGGGCCCTGGCTGATGCCCTAAACAATTGCCCGACTTGTGTCAAAAGCTTTTGGTTTTAAAAAATAAAAATAAAATAAGAAAAACAGTTCTACGGCGAAAAGCAACTTGGGATAAAAAAAAATCCTTGGGTGGCCAGTGAAAAGCTCCCTCGTTTTTTAACATATGCAATTGCCAATCTGCGATCTTATCACCGCCTACCGAGCTTCTCCACGCCATCAGTCTTGTGGTCTCTCTCTCTCTCTCTCTCTCTCTCTCTCTCTCTCATGGTTCACACCAAATACTTCTCCAACTAAGTCCCCTCAATCACCCCTCCTCCCGTTCCACAACGGGTCAACTCCATCAGAATCCTATCGCCGTTCGGCCTTTTGTACTTTGAGTATTTCTTCTTTGATTTGATAGGGTAATTTCTTGAAATTTCTTTAAGAAATTGATATATAACAGGAGAGTGGCAAGAGAAACCCTAATCAAACCCCAATTCTCTCTCTCCCTCCCAATTATAGTATAATCATAATTACTCTATACCTAAATCTGAACCTTTAATCTACAAATCCTAATTTCAAACCCTAAAACCCCACATCCTAATCCAAACACTAAGCCCTAAATCACCAAATCCTAAATGAAACCCCCAAGCCCTAATTTCCCAAATTCCCTTTATTCGTAAGCCCTAATTCCCAAAGAACCTAAATCCAAATTAAAAGCATTGACACCCAAACCCCTAAATTTCCAAGTCGATTAAGCATTGAAATCCAAATTTATATTAATCTTTAATACGTGTGTTGTGTGCATGTGCATGTGTATTATTCTGCTTAGTAGGGCATTTGCCTGCATTTTTATTTGATTTTGATTTATTGTTTTTTTTTTTGCTTTTGTCTTTTTTTTACCTCCTTTGCATAAAGCACCTTGTGGATTGTCTGTGATTGAGCTCTTTGGAGCTTTAGCTTTTTTTCTTTTTTTTTTTTTTTTTTGTGTTAAAAATAGTAGATAGCAACAAAATTATAGAAATTAAGCTTTAATATAATACACTTTACCTTTGTGTTAATGTGAAAAAAGTCTAGTAAAATTAAAAATTAGCAAAATTTTAGCCTTACCTAAATCAAAATTCTGGGCCCGCCAAGTGAGTGACCATGTCTATCCGTTTATACTGCAGCAACAACATGGTTTTTGAAACCACGGCCAACACCGAGTCAGAATTGCCCAATGGTGGTATGAATTTTGGCACCACCAAATGAAGGGCTTTGGCACAAATTGCAAACCTGTCTTTTTGAAGTGCAAGCTATGTAGAAGAAAAGGTCCAACAATTGGTATTAGGAACATTAAAAGCAACCCAATTCATTCCCACCCAGTTGTACATTCAGTGGGAACTACCCACCCAAGTCCATCTACAAAAACTACACTCAAAAAAGACTTCTTTCCCTAATGAATTACAACAGACCATATACATCCCAAAGCACCCTAAAATAATAAGTTCTCAGCCTCCACTTAAAACCTACAGATTACTTCCCTATCATCCTTCAGGGAAGATAATAATGATCATAATAAAAAGAAACACTTGGTGAGACTGATATGCTAACAAACTAATAGCTCCCGATGCGACGTCAGTAGGAGTTCAGATCTGGAAAGAAAACAGTCAGTTGGGAGTTAAAATCTCAAGAACTGGGATGCTAGTCATGGCAGGCAAAAAAAAAACACGGAGCCCACTCGCAACATTTCCAGTTTCTCAAATATGCAACAGCTACTGAAAAGCATCAGCCAAACTGGTGAACGGAATAGAGGATTGATGATGAGTGCTAAGCCTGGCACTTCCACTGCTGACACCTTCAGGCACTGTGCTGCGGCTCTTCATGGTTTGTTCAAGCAGGTGCATGAGCGACATAAAAACATTCATCCTTGTCACGTCCTTGTTTGCCTGTGCAGCATAGATGCATAGATCAAATTCAATCACTAGAACAAGTATGGAACAACTCAAGGATGATTAATCATTTGAGATTTGTAGGTCTTTACTATAATCTTGGAGTATCAATCATGAGGTATTAGCATTCCACACATTATGAAATTCATTGGAGTCTGAGGAAATTTAATTCAATCTATAGAAAGTGAACTTCATTGTAATATTGGGGGCTTAACTGTATTAACAGTAACACACTGCTTTGTTCATATGGCAGATGTTTGAGATCAGGACTGAATATCCATCAGGAGATAACCAAAATCAAATGAATCAGCTATTTCCCCCTAAAATAGCCATTCAGTAGTAGAGGTGAACAACATATCTGCAGTAACTGTCCAGCTTCCTCCTAAAATACCTCATCTCTGAAAGCTATTCCAAAGGTATGAACTATGATACCCAGATACTTGGACATGCACTGTATATCTGCTTCAGACCAATACCGTACTAATATCAGTACTTGATACTGCACTGATACTTCTAGTGTACAAACTTAGCATATACCACTTACCAACTCGATTTTCTCACATGTTTTTATTTAGTTTTTTTATTTCTCAATATAAAAAATGTCAGAAACGAATTCAATTAATGCCATTAATTTAGAAAGATTTTAAAGAAAACTTAGGAGAACCGTAACAGTATCCGTGTTCTAGATTATCTAAAAGTGCATAGTTTTTGTATCACTGATCCCCATATCTTTGTCTGTATCTGCATCTGGGCATCATAGGGTATGAATAGTCATACTCATAGAGATTAGCTTCAGGCTGGCATCTCCAGCAAATCTGATTTTCCATAATGCTACATTGTATCTTGATATTTAATTCACGGAACCTCTACATTTGAGGTTGTATATATTTTTAAATACCCAAGCAGACAATCAGTCTATCGAAGAAAAGGCCACAAAATAAACGCCAAAATAAACCTAAAAGAATAAGAGACTTGATTTATGTGGTTTGGCAAGGTTTACATCCACGTGATAATCAAGGAGCTTCTTTCACTGGAGTCCAGATTACAAAACTTAAAGTTTCTCTACCTCATCAAATATAAAAGTCTAAAACGATTTCCATTTTTTTTATTAATACAATGCAGTAGGGTTATGAAACCCTCTTTTGTTTGTGATTTACGTGACTATATACAACCAATTATAGGAAATATTCTTTCCTACATTTACTAAAAAAAGGCTTTATGACTCACATCCAGAGAGTCCAGGACCCCTAAAAATCCTAATAGTGTATATATATATATATATAAGTCATCCATTGTGCATTGGGCTGTGGGGCCCACATGGAGCCCCACCTGGGGCTGAGACCTAGGGAGATTTGAAGATCTTACTGGGCTCCTCCTCTCTGCAAAAAATCAGCCTCATCCAATCATCCTAACCCTATCATCTGGGGTCCACAAGTTTAGTCCATTTGGATCGGTGTACAGTCCATATGGATAGGTACAAACTCAGTGGGAACCATGCAAATATGCGTGTGAGTGGGGGGTGGGTTGGGGGTGTGTTCCACTATGGCCCTACACACACACACAAACCATTAATGGGCACCACTATGGCCCTACACACACACAAACCATCTGTAACAGTCAGATGCTAGGAAAAGTGGGTGGTGAAATTGCTATCCATTTTTGCTTGTCAGTAGGAGAAGAACTTGATAAGCTACTGACATTAATGTCAACAGAGCCATTGAGGCTCCATGGCAAGAGTCTTTAGGGGGTTAGGACTTGGGATCCTACATGCACCACCAGAATAAGAGAAAGGAGACAAGACCATAAGCTTTCAGTTAAAGCAGGCCAGTCAAACTACATGACCTTTTTTTTTCAAAAAAAACAAAAACCAAAAAACAAAAAAGCACCTCAGTATTGGACAATAGTGTGATTGACACACCCAATAAACTTAAAGCTGTTGGTTGTTGTAGGCTTACCTCTACTGAAAAGCGTGACCAGACCTTGTTGTCACGAGCTTGCATCACGCCCTTCAAGATCGTTAAACCCAACCCTCGTATCATGTCAGCTATCTCAAGAAAGAAACCCCGTTCCTCACAAAGAATCTATCAGAGAAGACAATATCAGACTTGAGAAGGTACTGTTTATGAAATCTGCAATGGAGAGGAATTTACCTCAACAAGCATTTGACGAGGTTCATTCAAATCTTCAACAATTATTGGGCAAATCATGGATTGAGAACTGATTTCAAATGCTAATGTTTTACCGCTGCTGGAGTTGTCCTTCAAGCACAAGCCATCTTCCTTGCCGATAACCTGTCCTCAGGAGAAAAAAAAGTTCACCATATACGACCATATGTACTTCCTATGTCAGTTCTATTTTGGAACGCAGCATCAAGATTCAAGAAACACAAAAAATATCTTACATCTGCTATGCTGCACTAACCAACTAGAACTCTGTTTGTGAAACCAGCACATCCTTCATTGTCACCCATTATTAAGAATAGTGAGTTCACCGGATATCTTTTGATTGACTTTTGTTGGCCTGTCAAGTTTGATGGCTAAACCCAACTCAGAACTGGGTCAAATGAAACCATTAATTAATAGGGTCGGTTGGGATTTGGTTGATTTGGTTTGCAAGGGTAATAGTGCAATTAGTCGGATTCAGTTGGGCCGGCAGGCAAATAGCGGGAATCAACTCAACTGGAACCCAACCCATTTATTTAACAGGTCAGGCATATCAACCCAAAGCCAACCTTAGAATCAAAATGGTCAACCTGAACACACTACTTTTGCTTACTGTGTGAGCAATTTTATCTGGGCAAACATGACAGTGTACAAGGGGTTTATGAATTCATTGCTCAAGCTGTACCTTTTTTGTTCATTGGTATAAACCCAATGATTATACAGATCTTCCGGTGATAGTTTTTTGGTCGTACACAAAGACATCTTTTCCAAACAAATCGATAAACTGTGAGGATATGAAAAAGATATTATTTGTTTTCCATCAACTGGACATGTGAAAAAATTATTGTGACACTTCATTTCTTACAGCATTTTGAAAGAATTCTTTTTTTATATTTATCTCAATGGATGATTACATCGTTTATAGTTGAAAAGAAGATTCACAAGAGGTTTTTCAAACCAGAAGAGGTCGTTATCTTCTTTCTCTTTAAGTATTTCTAACTTCAAATCAAATCAGATTATAGAGTAGGACCTAACAAGAACCATTCAACAAATTGAGATTCATTTATCAACAGATTTTTACCTTCCATTTGAACTCATTTTTATAGTTCTTTCAATTGCTTTGATAGGTGCAATTGCTATGGCCGACAGTAAAGTAAAAAGTAATAAAGTAAATAAGGTAAGTAAAAAATACTTAGATCCAAAATAAAATACAATAAATAAAGTCTTCTTTTGTTCATAAGGTGGCAATACACCCAGCGTTGTTATATGAATCAGAGTGTTGGGCAGTAAAGCATAATAACGTTAAGAAGATGGAAGTTGTTGAGATAAGAATGCTAAGATTGATGTGCGGGATCACAAGGAGAGATAGAATTAGAAATGAGAAGATTAGGGGCAAAGTAGGAATAGCACCGATTGAAGATAAAATGAGAGAAAATCGACTGATATGGTTTGGCCATGTTAGAAGGCGTCCAACGGAGGCAATTGTTAAAAGGTGTGAAAGCATGGAGATTGCCAAGAGTAGGAGAGGAAGAGGGAGACCCAAGAGAAGTTGGAAAGAAACTATTAAACATGACCTTACCTATATGGATCTAACGGAGGACATGGCCCTAAACAGATTTGATTAGCGTCGTCAAATCCAAATAGCTGACCCCACCTAGTGGGAAAAGGCTTGGTTTGATTTGGTTTAAAGTCTTTTTTTGTTCAATGTTATTGCATCCATTTTCCTCCAGTACCATTTTCATATTCTATTGTTTCATATATGAAATTGAAAGGGGCTTAAAATGAAAATGCGCAACCTGAACACACTGCTTTTGCTTCATGTATGAGCAATTTCATCTGGGCAAACATGACATTGTATAAGGAACAAAATACTTTTTCCATGTTACTTGAATAAATGGACACAAGACTAAAGCTCCAGCTGATGGCACAGTCAGACCCTTAACCTGGAGGGTTTTCAGAAAATTAGAAGACTTAACAGAAATTTGGTTAATTTTTTCCCTTAAAACATCTTTGGTAAAAAAGGCCTCCGACCAAATCGTTGGGATTGTTCAACTCGTACATCTTTGATAAGTGCAAGATAAGGCTATTGGAAAATCAACTATGTGTTTTCCTACATGTTTACCACATCTAAAAAAGTAAAGTAAAGTAATGAGATAAGGAAATGAAGATAGTTGAACACAGTGTTTAATCATTCCATTTATTTATTCTCTTTATAAGCATTTCTCTTTACCGAATGGTAACTGGTAATCAACTTTCTGTGCATAGCAATCCTTATTTTAGTAATACAACAGAGTATTGTACAAAGTATTTTGGAATTACTATGGCTCTGGTTATTTGCATAAAAACACCTAGGAATTGAATATAGGGTGGTTAAAAACTTAAAAATGAAGATCATAGGTGAATTTTCAAAAATGAGCATCAAATAGCATCTTCTTTTGATTCTATTTTCCTAAAAGAAAATGTTATTTGATGTTCAATTTTGAAAAAACTCACCTTTGATCGTCATTTTAACCACCCTATGTATTCAATTCTTATGCATTATAATGCAATTATGCAACCAAACATGCCCTTTGTGAATTTGTGAAACTTGTCTCTTAACATTACATATTTTGTACTATACTCCATTTACATGAATAAACCATTTGTTTTTTTACATAATACTATGTGAAAACGATAATTATTTTAAACATTTTAATTATAAAATATATCCAATCAAGCAAAATTATATTAAATATATCAAATGGTCCTTATTCACATATCCTATACAGTTGTATAACATATGAACAAGAAAACCTGTAACCAAGAGTAACAGCAGCACATATATGTCATGAAAACATATTAAAACGAGAATTTTTGCAGCATCACTGAAAGTATTGCTCATTGCTCAATGCTCAGAGACCATGAAAACCAGAACCACAGTGTAAAGGCACCAAAAAAAAAAAACAGAAAGTCCCACACCTTTGACTCCGCAGTTTGTTTCAGCTTTTCAGCATGCTTTGTCACACTTTGCAAGAAAACCATGTGCTTAATAGTGCGGTCCAATAGTGCATCAATACTATACTGTATTTTACACCAAATCAGTGTTAGATAAATAATCTAAGATCATCATGACTAGTTAGTTAAAATATAGCATGAAACTAGAAAACTCATGTGAAGCAGTAACAAAATCACCTTTGCTCCATTTGGTACAATTTCTCGCAACTCCTTGAGACGGTCTTGGATCATCTGCCGATCTTTGGGACGGGGCCTAGGATTCTCTCCAGGCCTTGGCCTTTTTCGATTTGGTTTCCCTGCTTCGTTAGACCTTTTAGAAAATGCTGTTGAAGTACTATCACACTTCATACTCGGTCCATCTTCAGTCCACGGACTGATTTGAGATTCATAGACACTGCTCTGAGATCGCACTCCAGTTTTATTTAAGCTGCATGATGTTTTAAAAGAACTTGGTTCGGCTGTATCTGGTTTTGCAAGATCCTGAGGAAGACCATACAGCACTCGTGGAATCTGCTCCAGCACAGCCATCCCACTGTGTCTGTAGCTATCATGAATTGAAGAACTACTAGCCCTTGTCAGTGTAGTGTTGCAAGATACATTATCATTTAGTATTGGTTTGGCACCGGAGTGAATCTTTGAAATGACGGCATCCAACAATTGATCTGTCCCGAGTGCAGAAAAACTGCCACTCTCAGAGATGACATCATTCATTTGACCAAAAGGAGGCACATCAAGTTGGGGCAGACTTGTGGAAGCATCTTCCTTCAAATTCCCAGCAATTTCTGCCACCCCTTGTAAAAGCATATCATCCCAGCCATGATGACATTGTTGAATCTTAAAATCTAAACCCAGCGCATCAAACAAATCACATCCTGCAGGGGATCTCCCTGATTCAATTGAAGAGGACTCGTTTAACTTGCTGTGGGGTAGACTCTCATTAGAACCTTTAAGACTCTCTCCACAGTTTGTAATGAAAATATCATTTTCTTCAAGGACGGCATCTCCACTAACCTGCATTGAACTACTCCCCCAGCAATAATCTTCAAGAGAGACAATAGGCATGCGGTCAATCCATGAAATTGGATCCTTGAAGTCAGTGATGGGCCTTCAATGGATTCGAACAAATCCTTCCATATTCTCTGTTCCCCAGTGGTCCCTACATTTGTGGTATGCTTGAAACCTTTAGAGTGATAGCTTGGCAGAGACTCTCCTGAAATTAAGCGGGCGCTAATTGAATGATTTGGATCAAATGACACCGGAATCACTCCTCTATCAGACTGAAATGCAATATCCTCTAGAGGGAGACTTGATGGACATTGGTTTGATATTGAACTTTCATTTCTTGTCCTACATGACTCACTGCTGCCCAGCATTGAAACAATAACAGACTCCTGCATAGAGAGCTAGAGGCTTTGCATCCATGGGATTCCAGTTGCAGGGTTTTCATGTTATCCGGTGAAGTAGGTATGTAGTTATGTGCGGGTTCTTGTGATCCCAGACTAGACTGGATCTGCTGTTTTACATGCCCTAACTTATGACATTGTATACTTGATCTAACAACTGAAATAGAGTGATCACTTCTGGAGCTTGAAGTATGTGACAACATCTGCTGGTTCAACTGCACTTCCGAATTTGGAATGATTACTTGAGTTCCCATATCTTCTTCCAGTTTGTCTCCTTGACGTAGTCTAGGCTTAACTACTGAAATAGCCCTTGAATGCGAGAAACCACCATCAAATTTATTCGTAGCTGTGCCATCTGGATTGGAGGCCAATGGAACTAGTGACACATTAGTTTGCATGTCGTGCGTTTGTTTAAATACAGAACAAGAGGGTTGACTGACAAATCTTGAAGCTGGTGATAGAGGAAGCTTCTGGTCCTGACTATCCCCAGTATGGGGTGTGAATCTTGCTACTCCGCAGGAATTTCTGAATCGATCCGCAGAGACAGCTATTCCGAGTTTAACAGAAGCTTGCATCTTCTGGCTTAAAGCATTGTTATCAGATAGAAGAGCCCCAGGCACACTTCTTACTTGCATAAATAAACTCTTTACATGATTTACAAATCCTAGATTCTCCATTATCTGCAATAACAAGATTGGCCAAATGTATATTTGCAGGGAAAGTATTAGCATCCTAACCAGATTACTGATTATACTACTTCTATAGCCCATATTGACCTTGAATGGAGTAATTGCCTCTTGGCAATGCATAAGACATGCCAAGAAAATATATCAAATAAACATAAATGCAAATGAGAGATTTTTTTGGAGGTAACAGTAATAGATTGAATATGGACAACATAAACAGAAAACAAACTTTTTTTGACAACTTACCATCTGATTAGAACCTAGCTGAACCACTCCATGGGGAAGCAAAGGAATAACTGCAATCGTCTGCAGAGTAAGTTTGGTCTCAATACACTAGAAATACACTACAAAAAGCTAATGATTGTAAATAAAATTGCTAGCTGCAAGAAGAGAAACAAAGTAATAAGTGGAAATTCCGAACCTGTATGCCAGCAGAAAATTGGCGGAAAACCTCATCTTGGCACTGAAACAGAGAAAAAGAAAGCACATGTTAATGCTACATATTTTACAAGCTAAAAGTAGAAATAATACAAAAGGATGCATGTGATCCAGGAGAATCAATGATACAAAAAAGAAGCCAACACACTCATGGTAGAGTGGTATTGCACCTTAGTATCACATAGATGACCAGGGATCGATCCCTGGGTCTTCATGTTTAAGGAATCACTCCTGACCAGTAGTCCATAGCCACAAAAGAGACAGAGAGAGAGAGAGAGAGAGAGAGAGAGAGAGGAAATCCAGAAGCATTCAAATGCCAACTTCGTTTATAGTGTTCAAATGCAGATCCTCTTTTCTTGCGGGTTGTTTCCATCATTTGGATTTCTAGCTTCTGTTTTTTAATCCTTTTGGGTTTTTCCCTCAGCACTTCAGGATAATCTACATATTATTAATCATTGGTAATGTGGTGAAAATCTGAAATATTGCCAATTCATTTCAACAGAAAAAATTATTTTGCCTATGAATTCAGTTTCGCATGTTTGTAAAATGAAAAGAAGTACGGAGTCATGTTGATGGATGACAAAAAAATAAATAAATAAATGAAGATGAATCTGCAGTTGCTCAATGGGAAACCCATGACACTCTGTGTTAAGTTGTGGATCTTGAGCTCGGTAGATCCACAAAACAAAAGTAGGCAAGATGCTTTTGCCTTCCACTCACGTAATTTCCAAGTACAACTTCAATCAAGGAATTAGGTCTCATTTCTAAACCATCCCACTTCACCACGATCACAACCAAGTTGTGAGTTGCTAGAGTTTCATGCGATTTACAGCAGAAATTAAAAGAAGAAAAAATACAGACAAATAAATCACTACATTATCGTAAAAAAAAAAAAAAAAACCTTTAAAAGAATGAACTTGATTGTTAGTGTTCCTGAACTATATGTCTAGTCCAGTTAAACGAGTCAACTTATACAATTCGAGGAGACATCAAGTCAAGGTCACGTTCTTGAGTTCATAAATGATGCTATGCAACATCCAACATAATCATGTCACATTGAGTGGTATACAACTCAGGAGGGACCAAAACTGAGTTTACATTGCTAACAACACAGATTCGAACTAACACTTAACCAAAATCTTTGTTGCAAAATCAATTAGGTGCTCTACCTCAGAAATGGGTTCAAGATCAAAGTGGCCTTCTCGAAGAATCCATTGATGATTTCCCATAGCAAAAGCACGCCCAACTATCCTGGAGTACACCAACACAATCTTAATAAGCATGGCAAAATATAGATTGTGTGAAGAACCATACAATTTCACGCAGATTGGATCCAAAACAGCTACCATTACCAAAAGAAAGAAAACACAAGAAAGATTTAGCAGCACTAATAACTCCCAAAATCTAATTAAGCCTCTTACCCTTCCCCTACAACATGAACCTGTGGCATCATCATCTTGTTAACAAGAATATCAATTCTATCCTCTTGTCGATGTTCACGCTGACCAAAGATATCCTGGGGTGGGTTCCAAACCACATCCAACTCTTTAGGAAGCCATTGCCTGCTTCCAATTTTGGAAATGCTCTGTAATAGCTCAGACCGTCTCATCAATTCGTAGTGGCCTTCTTCCCGGACCAAAAGACTGCAAAATTAAACCCAACTACTCAAAATGAATACATAGAAACATTCATCACAAGTAGAAACACAAAGTATAATACCAACTAGCACAAACTGTATGAACAATGGCATAACAAAGCTCTGAAGAGAGGGAAAAAAAAAAAAAACCTTGTTGCAGAAAATTTTGAGAAATGCAAGATAACTCACTTTGGGTTCTGGTAGTGGATCTTCCAGAAAACTGCATACGACCATCCGCCCTCGCGGCAGAGGCATCTCAGAGCTTCCTTTCAGCAAAAACGCCATCGCGCAAGAACAGAAAAAAGCCCAAAAAAACTTCTAATAATCAGCAATGCGAGAGACGACAGCAGCAGAAGTAAGTAGTACTACTAGAAGAAGATGGAGAAGTTGATATGCCAGATTCCGACTATTCTCCGGCTTCCCGCCGGATTCCCTCCTAACTTCCACGGCAAGACCCCCTCCCTGCTTGCTTGGTCCTCAAACCCCCACTCCTCTTCCTCACCGGTTCCAGATTTCCCGCCATCATTTTCCGGCAACCCATTTTCAAATTCAAAAAAGTTAACAAACAACAAGAGATGATGAAGAAGAAGAAGATAAGAAAAACTTTAGATAACTCCAGAAGCTCGGATCTGGTAGAAGGCCATGAAGCTGTCCATAGAGGGTAAAATCGGAATAAAAAACAAGAAATGGGTTTCTTCTCTTTTTAGAGAGCTGCTGTTGTAGAGTAGAGTCTCTTTTTTTCTGTCTTTATCCTTCCCTTTCCCTTTCCCTTTCTCTTTCTCTTCTGGGTATATATATATATAGAAAGAGTAAGAGTGGAGAGAGAAAGAGTAGAGAGAGACTGGGCAGAGAGATTATGGGGGCGAGTGTTTAGTCGATTTCACTCGACAGTTTCTGATGGTGGTGGTGGTGATTCTTCAGCGCAGATGAACGCTGCGGATGCAGGAGAAAGGAGATGCCCTTATTACACACATGGTTTTTTGATATGGATTGACGGAGCTGCCCTCACGAGGCAACGGACCACGTTCGGACGTTATACCGGCCGTTACGGTTTTCTTGTGATGCTCTCTCTCTCCTGTCTTGGAGTCACTGTGCTTTCCTCTTTCTTTCTTTACCCGCAGTAATCACCGTACACATACGGTTTTCGTCCACATCTATTCGTTACTCTACGTATACAAATAACTTTTACTATGACCAGTGATACACTGGCTTTTACTATTGATTAAGCATTGGTTCTTGTTGAGCCCAATTCGACAAGGTCATCTAATCAAATTTACAAAATACAAAGTGGAGGTAAAAATAAATACAGAAATAAAAAAAAAAATCCATAGATAGTCTAGTCTCAAAAAGGGGAAAAAAACAAATATGCAAACAATGTCATTTGAGGTGGTTTAAGAATGCACTTAGAATACTTGGATCAGCGGTTGTAAATCATGTTTAAGGATTTCATATTTAGAAACTATTGCAAAAGAAAATCGGAAAAAGGCCTTGGATGGAGTAACAAGAAAAAGACATGTTCAACTAAATAGAGTTGAAGTAAAAATAATAAAATTTTCAAAAGAATTCTAAATAAATGAGATAAGTTCTCAATGACTGATGATGTTGATTTAATGATCATTGTCCTTTTTTTTTTCTTTGATCCCATCATATGTATTTGCATTTTCACTTGGGCACAAATATATGTAACAGTCAAATACGTACACACCTAGAGACAAAAATATCACTTTCATTTACTAGGGTAAGATGTGTGATATAAATATAAGGTGCATTCTTGTAACAAAACACACTATAATTTAACTCCAAATCACATGATAAGGATAAGATATTGATGATCTTATATAGATTAGTCAAATAGGGTTATTTTATTTTAACTCTAGCATGTAATAACAATCAAATAATCCAAAGCAAAGGCAACTGCAGGTGGTCAAATCAAGTAGTGAAATTTGGCATGTCAAACGGGCCACGGGCCGGGCCTCTATTAGTTTTTTTTTTCGAGTAATTTTTTTTCTCCCTTTCGGTATTAAAATTAAAAATTAGAACACAAGCATGGAGAATGACAAAGATATTTAAGTTGTTCGGTCAAACTCAACCTACTCCACTAAAAAGAACGGGAGGGTTATAGTATTTATAAACTTTGTGAAATTGAAAAGGACACAAAATACCCCTTTAAAACCGTTTTATAGCTGTTTGGGAGGGGGGGGTGTTTAAAATGGATAGTTGTGCCTGGCAGGCCGACCCTTATAAATGGATTGGCCCACGTGCCTGCTGTGCCAAATAGGCATATCATGCACGGTACCCTCTGGCCAGCACAGCCCATGGCACGGGCTGGGCCATTTAACATCTTTAAGTGAAATAGTAAGTAACACTTGGGACTGTTTGTGACAAGAATTCTGATAATTATTATTGGGGATTTTCTAAAACTCCTAACTTATGTCTCTCACTGTGTAAGAAAAATTTTGACTTTGTTTGGGCCAAAATATATGATGAGAATTAAGATCACCTATGTTAGGCTAACTCAATTATTGACTTTATCATAAGAGTCCTTCTTGAAAACTGCGCACGTTAAAACAGTTTCATATGGTGACATGCAAGCCAATTGAAATTCCATATTTATAAAAGTACAAAATTATCCAATAAACAGAGCTTACAGTTGAAGTAGACAAGGAAATTAAGCTCAAAAAGCCTTATACTCAGACTATGGGGAAGCATTATGTATGCGATGATGTGCATAAGATTGGACCTTGCATTCATCGTGGGTTTCTTAGTAAATTCTTGAGTAACCCTTAGATTACCGAATTAAGAGGATGCGCATCGGAAGTCAGTCCCATTTAGGTGGTTGACCTAGATCTTGTCACGGATCTTTATGTGCTCCAGTGGTTAAAAACTTTAGGAACTCGTTGCAAATGCTTGGCTCTCTGGATGATTGGTAGTGGATTTTCATCTCCCTTAAACAAGCAATCCAGGTCAGTTTGGTAACTCTACTAATATAGTTAAGTCAAATAAAGTTGATTTTGAAGAAAAAATAAAATATAAGTGGGTTATGACTTAAATAAGCAATCCGGGTCAGTTTGGTAACTCTACTAATATAGTTAAGTCAAGTAAAGTTGATTTTGAAGAAAAAATAAAATATAAGTGGGTTATGATGGTATTTTATTTTTAGTTGTTTGTTATGGAATCTTTTTGACTTTTTCTATAAAAGTGGAGTTGTTTTGTATTTTAGTGGATAAAGATAATTATTTTTTGACTTTTTTCTATGAAAAAGATATGAGGAGTTTTGAATAAAGTGCATTTGATGTGACATCTTGTCTGAAAAATGAAGACTTTACTTGACTTTGATTGTATTAGTAAAGTGTCAAACGGACCATGAGGAGTCATGCCTTCACTACAAGTCTTCTGTCCCTAAAAGTTACACAGCTCTTGACTCATAGGAAACAAAGTCACAAATAGTTAGATACCGATCTAGAACTCTTTATCAAGAGTTCGATCCCAATGCATCTCTCCTAAGTTATGGATTAAAATTTATCAGGAGATTAGCCTTGGCCAATGCCAACTCTTAATCCGACATATGCCCACCTGGTAGGTGGGCCACATGATTCTTACATCAAACGAACCTTAAAGCTATACCTCTGTTTATCAAGGTGAAAACCTAAAATTGCGCGGCTATTTAGATGCCAATTGTGCCTATGATTTGGACAAGAGGGATCGATTAGACAACTTTAAGGCCCTCAAAACACGGCCTCTTGTGATTGGATAATTTCTATTTTTTGGCACACATGTTTGATCGCGAGGAGACATTTTAAACTCCAATGCCCTCATGATTGTCATGCTTTTAGGTGGACTCCACACATTAATCCACTCCTAAGTTAAAAATGGTCAATATTCCTTAGAATAAAAAAAAATTCACAAAAATTATATATACAAACTAGTTCATGGGGCGTACATTGACCAACTTCTGATCATTCTGCTATTATTACACTTACTAACTTTGTTGAATTGGACATAAACCTAGTTTGACACTCATTCAGTAGGTACTCACTTTATCATTGATCAATCCATTTTTCTCACATGTTTTCAATGGCAACAAACCTAATAGATTCCAGCTAAGAATGTAAATGTTATACAGTTGTTTTATTTGGGGATGTCTTCTATGGATGTTGATCAGATGCTTTTAGTATGTTGGATCAACATTATGCATCAATAAAAACCCCAAGCTGCTGATTTGAATCGAGTTTTAGACAAAGAAAGTAGTGACAATTTCCTCTTAAAATGATTTCAAGGGCGCATTTGGTAAACCGCGAAAGAGTAAACCCTCTTTCGCCGTGCCGGTTTCCCACCGTCCCCAGTAGGAAGTTTGAATCCGCTCCATCGCATAAATGCTGCACAAAAACATAGTTTGCTTCCTCAATTTCTTGCCAGCTCAAACATCAGTGAGGAAGGCACCATATTTCCTCTCCTGTCCATAGAAAATCCCACTGCACAAATGCATCCTGAGAATGATAGTCGAGGTTTTAGACTCTGGTGTGCACAGGAGTGGCAATTCTTGACCTGGTAGACCCCAGGATCTTCGTTTGAGGGAGGCTGATGATGGTCAATTAAAATAGTCGATATATAAAATAACTTTTAAATGACTAATGATAAGGTGAAAATAATACATCTAAAGATATACATATTAGAGCAGCCCATTTAAAAATCGGAACTTGAGCTCAAGCACATATAGCCCGACTCAAGTCCATTGAGAACCCTAAGTCCATTGAGAAGCCCACCTTGTCAAGAAAGTTTAGATGCTTGTATAGAAAATAAAATAATATCACTGTGAGTAGTTAAGAGAGTGTGATCCACCAATACCAATGCGTCGATGCCGAAGGGGTTCAAAGGGTAGGAAAAACTCGGACTCATAATGAGGCTGGGAGAAAACTCGAACTAGAAGAGAAAAAGGGCCTGGTTTGAGTAGACACAAAGTCCCAAGGCCCCTTTATGGGCTGTTTTTGGAATACGGTGTGGGCTCAAAGTCGACGAGAAAAGAGTTTGATGGGAGAAACGCTTGAAGTGCCAGGGCCCTTATGGGCTTTTTCCAAATCATGTGGGTGTGGGGACCAGCTAATACATGGGTCCACCCATGCTTGACTCAACCAACAAATCAAACCCAAACATGACCTGAAAATTTAGTGTTCCCACTGCGGTGGTTTCTTTTGTGTCTACAACACATAGGCAGTATTTTTGAAATGTATGAGTACATACCCTCACAGAAGATGTAAGAACGGAGAACTCGTTAAAAGGCACCAGGAAGAAAAGATAACCAATGTCATGAAAATGACAAAACATGTATATCAGATGAGAAGGTACGTAACAAAGAAGCATAAGGCACCATGTCCTCCGAAAGTGTACAATTTCCAAAAGCCTTCAAAATCCTACACATGCTCGCCCATTTGTGGTTACAACGTACATAAAGAGCAGTTACAATGATGGTCCCATGAAGCTCTAGAATACCCAAAACTGGTGGATCCATGTTACTGTGAGACTTCTTAGTCCTTCCCTTACATATATGATATTGTGGCTAGTTTTGGAGGCCAACTGATTCTACATTTTAACTGTTGTGATCTATCTATTTACAAAATTAGATCTATTAAATGTAGTTATTGTCTATATAAAGCTGGGAAATGGGCAGCCAACAAAATAAAAGGTAAAGTCACAACTACGACAACCTATTTTATTTTCTAACATAAAGCAATTATTTAAGTTAATTAATAAATTTTGTTTTTTATAAGTGACTAATTCCAAAGCCTCCTATGTTCAGAGGCACGAGTGGATATTCAGACATTAGTACCCTAGTAATTTAAATTCGAGAAAAGTGGGGGGTTGCAGATAATCGCTAACTTATATCTTTCATCCCTCAAGCTCTCAATTCATATCCTTCACCCCTCTTCAACAATCCTTCCAAGGAGCTCATTTAACCCTAAGTTCCTATGTATTTCATGCAAACAAATAGGTACTATAAGTTTCTCCCTATCAAAAAGACCACTAATATGGATAGGGTGCAAGCTTAGGCCTTGTAATTGGAAGCCTGAGTGGAGTTTAGGCCAGACCCTTGGCTAATACAAGGAGAAATGATTTTGAGCATGTTAGATTTTACGACCTAATCGTAAATTTATTACGAGGGACTCAATTTTCAAAGGCATGCCTTAAGAAGATCTAGAAATAGAACATATCATTTGTCTGTGAAAAAAATTTCTACTTTTTCCCACTTCCATCTTTGCTTCAAATTTTCTCTTCCGCCATCTGAATGTGAGTCTGATATGCCCACATTCTCTACAAATGGAGATAAATTTGTACACAAATAGAACATAATAAGCCTCACAAGGTGAGACATTGGAGCTTCTCTCCAACAAATATACTACTTGTTATAATTGTAATTGGTTAAATTGTTAAAAATGTCAACCTTACGAGTGGCAAACATTAAAAATTCATAAGATAAAAAGAAACAAATAATCTATTAACATTTGGATATAAATCATCAACATTCAGATGAATAAACATCCGGTCTCAATGTGCAGGCAGACTAATGATTCAAGATTGATAAGTTGATGGAGTTAATAATTGGTGACTTATAACTGTATGGTTACATTTATCTTTTAATTTTCAATGTTTTGTCTTTTCTCCAAAAATAAAAGATAAAAAATCGACTCAACTCCAGGTTGACTCCACTTCTTTGGTTGTCGATTGGAGACAGTGCCCTCTCTATTCCTCTTTGTATTTGATGTGGAAAATGGGCAATAACTGCATCTCTCTACTTTTTCATCTCAAAGTGGATAGATGTAATCGTAAGATTTATCTATTGTTGAAGTCAACATTGACTTAGCACGCGTAATAAAGGCGGTTGTTCCAGTTACGCTGCACTTTAGGGTATTGGGAATATTTCTTTCTTAGTTTAATTATGCTTGTATTTCCTATTCTGGTTAGATTCTAGTTTATTACGTTTTCTTTATATATCGTTAGATGTAATTCAATTTAGTAGAACACGTAGATTGCAATATTCAGAGTTTATTTTGTTCCCCTTTCCTCTCTTCCCTTCCCCATTAACATCCATTATAATATATTAAGTTAGGTGGTTTTTGCTTCAACATTCACCGTTGGTTATAATTTTGACCGACGATAGTCCCTATTTGTTAAAATAGTTCACTCTCTCTTTGTAACTATCTACTCATATCCTTATGTCATCAAATCACCCACTACTCTCCACTTTAGTTCTACTTCTACTTCTTCCTTTTTTCTTTTTTTTTTTTAAGTCTTTTATTTCACCTCATCTCTTCTACTCCCTTTCTGTCCAATTTTTTTTATTTTCATTTATGAAAGAGGTACTCCACGTGACCCTTTTAATGTAGCATATTCAATTTGTAATCCATGGACATACCGTGCTGAGCACGGGTTGTTGTGTTAGTTGTAATTATGATAATGGATATCTAAATTGCAGGAAAGAGATGAATCATTATCATTAACATCACCATCTTGTGAGTATATTTACAGGGATAGCCTAGTGGTTTGGTGTCTTGTTCTCATCCACCTGCCCAGTGTCCTGGGTCCTCTTCTCTACAGTGTAGACCTTCGCATGTGTAGGCGCCCTTTTCTTCTATGTGTGCTGGGTTCACTTCTACATCAGTCTGATTTATGCAGTCTCCAGCCCTCTTGGGCAGGCATGAAATACACATCACTATCTTCTTCTTCTTCTACATTAACAAGAAAATGGCTAAACATTGTATTTTTAGAACGGTACAATGGTTAGAACATACACAGGGCTCTCCTAAACCTTGAATTTGAGGTCGAGCCTAGTTAAACAAGGCAACTGAGATTTCATTCAGGCTCAGGCTCTAGCCAGGCTAACCCATTTGCTATGTGGACGAGGCTTGGGCTAAGCCGATACCTAGCCTGGCCTGCCCAAATTGCAGCGCCCCAGATATTACACTGCCATTTCCAAGCCATCAGGAGTGGGGACTCTCTTGTGGATGATCCTGCCACCAACCCTATCTTCATTCTGGTGCAGTTCTTGGGGGCATATTTCCTCAGCTTTCTTGTCCCGTAGCAGACCAAAGTAGGAAAACTCAGAAGACAAGCCTCTCCCTGTTTTTACAATTCTCTTTTCACTTTTTCACTTTTGAGCATGTGTCCACACTTTTTCCCACTTTCCTTTACGAAATTAATGTCTAGACAGACGGATAGGGATGAATAAGATCATGAATCCAGTACATAATTTTCATGTGTGCACGGCTATACAAAGCATTTATGATGTTGGCCCCACCGTTCTTCCCATGATGCAGTTAAAACAAAGAAAGCTCATATTCCCTATTTATCCTATGCTTTAAAATTCATGATTAGGACTCACTTTAGGAAATTCAAACCTCAAAGCCAAATTGGAGTGGAGCCGTAGAATTGATTGATTATACCTGGAACACATGATTAATACATGTCATATGCTTTCTATTTTGTGTTTCGATTATAAACTCCACGTGTGATCAATGTAATGGTGGAGACTAATCCAATTTCAGTGAAATTTGGATAAGATATGATACATATTTTGTGGAGTTTGTAGTTAAGAAAATAGGCTCACTCTGGACACGATGGTTGGGTGTGTGGGGGAAATCCAATTTAACACTTCCATATAAGCTGACGTTTCTATTAGATATTAGAGTTTCCATGTGGATAAATTAGTTTGACTTAAGTGGGCTCTGTACTTGCTTGATTCTAGCCATTCAAATCACTTGAGATTTTCAATGCATTGGACCAGTCCTACATGAGACAAGCAGCAGTGCCAGAAGGAATTATCATCATGAAGTGAGTACCTTTTTATGATTCAACTCAAGTAAATTGGTATAAACCGATTTATCACTCTAGTTAAACTAACATTAGTTAAAAAACCAAACAACCAAACAAACAAACATCCATTTGGCACATAAAGACATACTTCAGTTTATCATTTGTCTTAACACAACCAGTCCACCTGTAAATATTATTTTGACTAAAGTGATCTTAACTTCACGGCCAATTTAATTAAGTTGGTCATTTGAGCCGAGCCAAGCCAAGCTTACCTCAATTTACGCAGTTGTGGAGCTGAACAGTCTCTAGCCCAAGTTCAGTTGTGAGCTGGAGACTTGAGCTTTTGAACCATGCTCCAATATTTTGCTTTTCAATGGTTAAGAAGCTCATTTTGATGAAGATAAAAGTGCAGAGAAGGAGAACTTTTATGTTGATAAATCTCTTTCCTCTTGCTGAATATCTTAGAATGAGAAAAGTAATTTTCCTCTTAACTACATTTTGCAAAATGCAGAACTTTCAATGGGTAAATAAAACAAACTCTTTTGTTTTACAAGTGAATGTTTTTATATTAAAATGACAAGTTAATGATTAATTTTTTGTTTAGAAAAGTTTCCAAAGTAGTCATCTCCTATAGGTCTTTTTCTAAAGATAAGTCAAGAGTTTCTATAAATAACTGGGGAAAATCCCTAAAATACAACAAAAACAGGATTATCTAAACTTCCAGCACCCATACAGAGACCAGCCCAAAGTATATGTATGATGTCCTGCTGTGTACTGAGAAGAGAGAATCTTGAGGGCAAAACCCCCCACTAAAACCCATAATTGGAAAAAAGAAATAAAGTCCACAGCTCAAGCACAAGCCAAAAAACTAGCATCCCTCAATTGGGGTAAAAAGAGGCGAAGCAAGGGAAGCCAATTAACCGATCGATTAGCCATTATCCTATAGCTTTGTCCTTTCAAATCCAAACAAACCTCCATGTTTCTCTTCATCTTTACCTGGTGGGATCTTCGACTTGTCATTTTCTCATTAAGAAAAATACAACCGCTAACTTCTCATTTTAATATATAACAGTGTCACTTCTTTAAAAAAAGCGAACCACTAATAAATATGCAAAAAATATGGGATATTCTACACTCTAATATATGACGATATTAGATGTTGTTTGTCCCTCTAATATATTTACAGCGTTAAATTTTGTTTGTCCTGTTATAAGATGATATTGCATTAATTCTAAGTCATGACCTTATCCTAATCTATATGAACTAGGAACATCTATAACTTCTTCATGTGGTATATAAGCTTACTGCAGATTAGGTCCACAGATAGTGCACATCTCATCCTTCTCTTCATAGGTACAAAAAGATCTCACTGAGTCACTGACATGTGCAAACCAAAGAAGGAAAAAAAAAAAAAAAAAAAGAGTATGAGAATCTTGACTTCGGCTCTCCGAATCACCCCTGATAAAATCTAAAGCTAAAAGTGCTTCTCTTTTGAGGGATTTTCGCTCTCTCTAGAATGATTTTACTCCTTTTATTCTTCATTGGAGGATGTCGGATTAGGCCAAGTTGCTTGAATATGATCCCACATGGAACTTTTGCATTATCAGGGATCTTACTTCTTTTGTTTTTATATAGTTAGTTGAATTTGATATAACTAAAAAACAACGATAGCATTAGGATGTGTGTGCACATAGGGGTCCCAATGGAGAGGAAGCATGCAGTGTTTGAGCCGAAATTTGACTACAGTTTGCTTGAATTTCAAGTCCCTGCAAAAGGGGTGGCCCAAATGCCAGAGGAAGGATAAGTTCACATTATATACCCCACAATGGCAGGTCCTCGTATAATAATTTCTTATCTTATGATATCCAATCCATTAAATTTTTAGCCTAATTCTTTGAGGTGAGAGAGACCATTGCTTTGAAGAGTGCAGGGTTTAAAATGATCCTTATTATCTTTGTTTTCCCTCTTACTTGACTCTAAATCGAATCCATTGCAAAAATGATCATGTGATTATTGGTGAATGTGACTCAACCATATGAATCATAGTTCTAAAATCGGCCGAGTCCAAGTTGATTCGAATTTCTCTTAGCTTCTTAATTTATCAATGAAAAGTATGACACTACAAAATGCAGCCCAAAATGTTGTTGAAGACATGAATAGAAGTGACTAAAGTTGAATGAGAATGCATGGTGCTGAAATTCAATTCCTATGGTTGGGGTCGGTCTGATTCAAAACTGATTCCCTAGAAAACGGAAAGATTCCATGGATTAGAGCTTTGATGGAGATGTGAGACGCTAAAAAAGGTCATTACTTAGCGCGGCCTCGCCGAAACACGTCCTGAGAGGGTCCAGACTGAAGACAGGCTTAACCTTTGACAATTGTGTACAAAGTAGCCGCTCGCAGGTCTCAAACCTATACACCACACGTGACACCCGAGACTTGCACCAAAGCAATGGCCGTTTGAGATACGAGGCACTACAGTCTAAATATTTGGACAAGAGGTAAAGGTGAACGGAAAGAGACGCCTGTAGTCACCATCGAGTTAAAAGAAGGTGTTAACTGATAAAACCTTGAATAAGTGATTTCTGAATAGAAGTGGCATTTGTCATTGGATTGGATAGAGAAGATTTAATCACGTTCTCATGTCCTGTTTGTTTAGAGGATACCTGGAAATTTCTGTGCAGGAGATATATGAGAATTGCAAATGCTCTCTCCCTAGGTGAATTTATAAATGCTCAAAACTCTTGAGCATCTTCAATGCTTGGCACCTAGACATGTGAGAATTTTGAATAATTCTAGATTGCTAACTTTTTCAATTCATAAAGCTCGACTTTTAAATACTCATAAACTAAATAGGGATATTAAAATATTGGTCAGACAAACGTGGACATGTTCCATTAGAATTTCTTCCCATCAAGAAATCCCTTCAGAAATTCTTGCAACTAAATGCCCTTGGTGTGTCCCATCTTAATGCTTTGAATGAAGTTGAATTTAGGTAATAATTCATGGATGGTGGTTTGACTGGACGACTTTGGTCGGTTAAAGTGGATTCTTTCATTGCTTTAATGATCTACACAATTCAATGGTGATGATCTAAGTCTACCTCAGTTTCATTTACATGATCGGGCGCAACTTTTAAAATTATGCAAATCTCTACAACACATGGGCCCAATAAAATTTGACCTGATCTGTCCTTGGAGTATGATCAGGTTGGATTAAAATGATTATTTATCTTTGAAAACACCTGAACCACGACTAACATCAAACCAGCCTGGACCAGAAACTACCCAATATAAGTTCAGATTTTAGTCGAGTCAGGTCAATTGGGGTGGGATGAGGTGCCAATGGCCGGGTTGACAACTTTAGTTAATATATAACAGCTTAATCTGAACCTCGCTTATTAAATAATCAGGTCGGAAATGTTAATCTGACCAGAGCCCAATGAGTTGAAATGGGTTTATTGGAATGTAAAACCTAACTAAGCACAGAAACAACAAGAGCTGACCTGGACCCTTAATTACTGCATAGGGTTTGGCTTGGGTTGATGGTGGGGTCAAGAATTGACACCCTTAGTTGGTGGGGTTGGGCACGAACCCAATTTCCTTTCCTAGACTTAGGTTCCGTGTGTTAAATTTAATGCTAATCCTAATCCAAATCAAGATCCAGTCCTTTTCTCTTGTGTTCATTCATGATCTTCTTAGGACCAATGAATTGTATTCATGAACTCATCAAGTGAACTGCCCAATAAGGACAATCTCTTCCTCTCAGGCCTCAGCAATGAATGTGTTTTTGCATCTTTGGATGATATCTGTTTGCGTGGGCTTCCTGACATCTTTGAGATCTCTTCTTTAGTTATTTGTCCCCTTCATTTCATTTATTACCTTGTTGTATTGTTGTCTGTCACAATCACCAATGTCCCAAAAGAAGATAAGGGGAGTGAGGCCCACCGCTTCCAATGGTGGAACCCACAGCTAATCTGGAATGGAAAGGTGGGCCAGATAACCAATAGCCGACAGTAGTTTGGTTTGGCTGATGTCAACTCATGATGAGAACCGGATATGATCGACCTAAGATCTCTCTTTCTTTCCATCTACTGTAACATCCACTTGATAGAACACTGTCTGTATACGAAAGTCTATTGGACACATCAGGCTTCAACATTTATGGCTCTGTATCTTTCTTTCGGCAAGTTGCACCTTTGTCTTAGCAGCTTCGAAATCAATCTTACGATAAAGGCCTGTGTTTTTGCAGGAATGCTGAGAACCATTGTCCTGATAATTTGACATTCTGCAAATGCTGTGCCCCCATTCTAATTTCAAGCCCTCATGGCTCATCAAACATTTGATATGCTGAAATTTTGAGAATTCTCTAATGGTCATGGCTCATCAAACATTTGATATGCTGATGAGAACCTAATGGTATGTTTGGATGAGAACCGGGGGGGGGGGGGGTGGATTTAGAAAATTCCACAAGCTGTTCCGTGTTAGAACTTCAAAATGCTCAATGGTCCACTAGGATTCTGAAATCTCATGGTAGAAGTCCAAAATGACTTTTCACATGCCAAATTCATAACATTCAAATTGTATGGATAGGGAGTTCGGAATTTACAGCCAGGAATTCCGAGATTCAAAAGGTTTTTTGTCCTTTTCCAAAAAGGTGTTTTACCCATCTGGTCTACTTGTTTTATAAATGGGGAAGTGATGGTTTTTTTGTAACCGCGTGGGATCTCACATCGGTAAAGTTCAAAACTTTAGTAGGCTTTATATGCATTCCCTTGGGCTTTACAATAAGATGTTTTGAGCCTCTTACCACGCGCCGTATGCGCGTATAAGGCGCATAAGTCAGGTTTGGGTACATGTTCGAGACTTACATTGTTCATGAACACCCCAAATCTAACTTGGCACTCATGTTCCTTTTTTTTTTTTTTTTTTTTTTTAAAGGTAACAAAACTTATTAAGAGAAAAGTCAAATACACATATGCTTCATTAGAGTTACAGGCGCCTACATTCTTAGAGAACATAATTAGCACATCTTCTTTCAAATTCCATAGCACTCTTTCAATTCCCACCAGTCCTGACTTACCTCTCGAAGCTCCATCAACGTTGAATTTAAACACCTCAAAAGAATGGGGAGGCCAAACGACATGTAAGAAATTCCCCATGTTCTTTTTCACATCCTCTGTTTTCTCTCTATTCAAAATATCCGCAAACAGTACAAAGGATCATGATTCATAGATCAGGTATAATTATTCTTATTCATATAATTTATCAGAACCCCCTATTTATGTAGCAATTCTTTCAATTGAATTCCAATAGAAATGCTCTTAACCAAACAAGTCCTGAAAGACTTTCCTGACAAACTATGAAACAAAAGATTATAAATATAAAAGGGACAACTATCATGTCACTGTAAGAAATGTCCAACATAATATATATCATTGTGAGAGCCTTATTCCCCATATGTGGGTTCACTTGATTCAAATAATCCTAGACCAGAACCACCACCAGTGTTGAGAGTAAGGCATGGACGTCCCCTAGCCCTGTCTGTCATGGCCGTTTGACAGCATTAGTTGAGAATTAATCTGTTTTTTTTTTTTTTTTTTTTTTTTAAAGATATCTCGATGACCTTTCTAATGACACTACCAAAATCAACCGGTTGCATTCCTAGCTTGGCAAAACCAATGTGATGTGACAGGTCTGTATAAATGAGGCTAAACAGGAATGACAATGAACTCCAAGGGGTTGGCCAAGTGGTCGGGACTACGGTTCATCCCTCTTCCGGAGCTAGAGGTCTTGGTATTGACCCCTGATTCCCCCTTCTTTAGGAATTGAAGGTTGAGTCCACTAGTGTCACCACTGTGGGGCTACAGGGGTGTTTACCCGGCTTTCCTCTGGGCCCGGAGAAATTAGTCTAGCCCAATGGGTTGAGAACTCTCTGTTGATAAAAAAAAAAAAAAAAAAACCTTCAGGAATGGCAATGGGCCTGGTCTGGTTCGGTTTATACTAATTTCATATCCACGCAGCCCGGTTAGGTCCCATTTAAATCTAAGCCATTGCCACCCCTAGTGGTAAGGGTGTCTCATTTCAAACAGCTGCCAGGCAGGAAGGTTATCACCTATGTACCGCCGATCCATCTAGTCTGAAGAAAAAAAAAACAAAAAAATACACTTTCATTTTGTCCCGACGTTCAATTAACTTTAATCAAACCTCTGTTTCCAGTGGAGCAAGTGGGCTAAAAAACTGTCATACAAATGAAGGATGGGGAGGCCAAGAGCGGGCATACTAGATCGAGCCCAAGTCTTTGGGACAACTATAGCGGGAAGGCCAATTTATGTCCAGCCAAACCATTGGTCATGCAATCCTATGGGTTGCACGTAATCCTGTGTTAGGCCTGGATCCTCATGCCCAATCAATAGGCCCAATAATTTGGACTGGATGTGGATCATAGTTGCAAATTTGCAGTCTATATTAGTCTCAGGCTTTACCAAACTTGGGCCCTTAATCGGGCAGACTTGGGCCTTCCATAACTCCAATTGGAGGGGCTCAGATGCAGATCCTTGTTCATATTTGTACTTGAATTCAAGGCAAATCAATGCTTTAAGTGTCCCATTAGTGGGCTACGTGAGTCCAATCTTAATCTAGCCCGTTTACAGCCCTTGACGATGTTAGTTGAAAGAGGAATTAACCAGTAATGGATATTTATTTGGACTCAATTTTGTCCAGCAATCCTAACCATCCAACCGAAATAGGCCTTGGGAAACCATGGTGGGCCCTTCCAATGAACAGATCGTGTGCATCATCAAAGACCTAGTTCAGTTTTGGTCCTCGGCTTTGGTTTTTTTGGCCCTGGACTTTGCTTTATTTGGCATAGTTTCAAACATTCAGTATGTAGTACTAAAATACAGAAGGAAGGCATTCATTATGGGACCCATAGGGATGGAATGGGTCGGATCTGGGTCAGACCATCCATAAGCAGACCCAAATAATAGCAGTGTGATTAATTCTGGGTCCATGTCCAAGCCCAAGTCAGGCCTCAATCCTGGGGCCCATATTCTAACCTAATGACGTCATTGGGTTTTGGTTTGGGTCTAGGTCCGGGTCGAGGTCCAGGTGCAAGTCGAATATGATAAAGGTGAAGAGAGTTAGGTATATTATATAAGATGAATTCTCAAAAAATTCCCATTTAAAAACCTCCCCGTTTTGCTCCACTATGTTTGGATTTTGGTCCTGGTCCAGGTCAAGGTGCAACTCGAATATCATAAAGGGGGAGAAAGATAGGTATATTATATAAGAAGAATTCTAAAATAACTCTCCATTTTAAAAACTCCCATTTTTGCTTTCGTATGTTTTTAGGGCATGAAGCCCACCTTAAGACAATCCAGTCATTGTACCCCGAGTTGGTATAAAGCCCAAATTTGACACTCATCCAAGTTTTACTCAATGTTGGATTGAAATCATAAGAAAGTGATGCCTTTAAAACCATTAGACTTTGAGACTATAGATCAAGGGGTTAAGATAATTTAATGGAGTTGAAAATTTTCATATAGCTAAATTTCATATAGATTATTCCATGCAGTGGCATTCCATGGTGGTCATAAACCATAGTGGGCCCAACTGAGAGGGGCATTTAAAAAAAAAAAAAAAGAAACTCCTGAGAGTTTTCTAGCGCTCCCCATTATATAATTGCTAATATACAATACGTTTGGGTGTGTATTTATCCTCTAGTGAGCGCATGAGCTCACCCTAACCGTATGCAAAAAGTTAGCGCTGCCACGTTATTATCCATCCGAGTGGCCCATAAGATAGGGATCCTCCTGATAGTCACCAATGCTAGGTTTAGCTTCTATCTGAATGGACCGGACCATTGGATTGATTGTGCACTCATTTTGGATGGTGAAAACTTATAGGGTGTTGATTAAGTGGCTAGGATGATAATCCGAGCCTTAATGTCACCATACATAGGTAAGTGGTGGGAATATCTTTTGATCCCCGGCCCCATCCCCAGGTGGAGCCAACAGGAGGTGAGCTCGCCATAAGGTGAGCTCATGTGCTCACTAGAGGGGAGGCAATATATAAATATTGGATTTATACTTATGTATATATTTATATATTTTGATATAATATGTTTTTACATATCTATTTTTATATAAGTATCATATATCAAATAACATGTATCATGTATAAGTACATATCAAATCCAGACCCAAAGATCTTAGTCCAACCCAGTCTCTGCAGACCTGAACCCAGGCTATACTTTCCAATGGATTTAAAAGGGGCCCAAACCCTGTTTTCAAGTGTTGGGTGCGGTTAATGGAGTACCCAGTTCTATCCCTGATACAGTAATGTCCTCTGAAGGATAAGCACATTTATATATCAGATAATCATTTCAATCGCAGGCCAAGATCATGTGCCACAAAGCGAGACACTGCAAGCCTGAGGTTATGGGCTCAGCCCAAGTTGACACAGAAGTTACAAGGCTCGAACACAGTTTGGGATGGCCCATCCTACAGTCGTAAGATGTGCGATGCCAAGGATCCTTCAGTCGCAAGGAAAAACATTTGTTTCCTTTATCCATTTTTTCTTTTTGCGTGAACTACTTTTTGGCTGCAGTGCAGCAATTTTCCTCACAGAAAGAAGAAAAGATTTGGGTTATGTTTCCTTATCTGTGGGAAAGTTATTTTCCATTGGAGGAGGTAGGAATCACTTTTCCTCATCACTTGAGTCATTGCTGCCACAGAATTCCAGTGTGAAAAAAACAAACGCATTTCGAAGTGAGTCCCAATAGGAATTCCAATGGTAAGTACTCAGTAGAGCTATGGTCCAGAAATCTGTGCCTGGACTTGGAACTTAGAACTTACCAGATGGGCATATTCGTTGGTTTTGTTATCTTTTTCTTTCTTCAGGATGATGCTAAGCCCATTGACTGTTGGCACATAAAAAGCTAAATTCCAATTCAATAGGCCACACATATGGCCAATGAAGCCAAAGCAGGGCCTATGAAGTAAAATTAGGGTCCGCAACGCCAAATTGAGGGTGGGTCAAAACTCATTCCGGCCATCAAGTGATCAAACCAAGCACTCAAAAACACAAGAAAGAACTATCTAAATGACGTTGAGGCATTCCCAAGCTCAAAGAATAACAAGTGAATCAGAGACCATTTAAGGACAAAAAAGTGCAAAAGGTGCACATTTGTGGGTCCCATTTTCGGATGATCAAGCAGTCCAAAAAAGCCTCCAAATTCAACTCAAAACCATCAAGAGATGATGCTGAAGAATATTTTCTCAAAATCTTAGAGCAATTAGAACTAAAATGAAGGAATTATAGGCAAAAAATGGGGGAGGGGTCACACGGAACCAGGGGGTCTGTGAACCCCGTTGGCAGAAAGCCCCAAGGCCATGGCCTCTGGGGTATTTTGCGACCCTTCGACCTTTTCTCACTTCAAATGGTCCCGTAAGCTCCCAAGTTATCATAACTTGTGTCTCAATCCACGAGTGACATGTGGCACTCAAATTTGATCTAATCAAATCCATGAAAATGCCAAAAATGCATGACACAGGTCACAATTGAAAAACCAATACATGGCACCAATGTGGACCATTTCTCCATAACACTCCCATGCTCCTCGGCCATTACATGGTAGTTTTTTTTTTTTTTGGTAATTCAATCAAGGGGGATGAGACCCAATTGGGAACGCATACACATGCGATAAAACAACCCACTCAAATAGGAAAGGAGCCCGCATACGCAGGAGGACAGCCCACACAAGTGGAAAGAGAGCCCGCACACGCGAGAAAAGATGGCACACGCAGGCTTCGCACCCTAAGTGGTCACGTGAGAGCTATCACTCCTTGCCACTTTGATAAGATTAGAGATGGTTCCATCACATTCCCCATCATGGGGTTGCAAGAAACCTCCGACGACCCCCTTTTGACAAAACATGCAAGTATTGCGACCCCCTGAAGGGTCCTACAACCCCACTTTCTAGAACCACTTGTCTGGTGGAGAAAGTGGGGGGAGTCATGGGTGAACGTGCCCAAGTCATTCCGAAGCCCTCGAGGCCTGTAATAAGCCCTCTCAAGGTCATTCAAAGGGTCAGGATCCTGACAATCTAAAAGTAGGCAGAAAAATAAGACTCAGAAGAAATAAAAGCCACCTGCAAAAGAAAAGGCTTTTGCAGTAATCCTAACTCAGATCTCCCACGAGTACGAACGTTGAATCCTACAATCACTTGATGTAAACTCAAATTTTATACTTGAAAAATAAAATGTAATGAAAAATACAATTCCATGTTGTGTTTTTCCTTTGTCTTGGGTCAAGTGACGATTTATAAGTGCCTAAATATTACGGACATGATTAGATGGATGCAAGACTTCTTGTTGAACTTCCTACGAATGATTGGATGCCTGAAATCTGAAAGGAAATGAGAAAAGATGGCCAAAGCCCCTAAATGCTCTCAGCCAAAAGCACTTCGATGCCTAAGTTAGTTCTGTAACTAGACAAAGGGTGAGTGAAGAGGAGGAAAGAGGAGAATAAGTGTGTGTATTCGCATACCTCTTCTGGATTTGGTTCTTGTATATATATGCTGGGAGTCCTGTGACTCTTGTGCTGGTTTTTTAGAGGTAGGGTTCCATCGGACCTTATCTTGTTCTATCAGAAGTAGAGTCTCATCGGACTTTACCCTAATATCTTGGAAGGGACGTAACCACCGGATAATGATAACTATTTATTTCTATCCAATGCATGTCCTTATCTATTGACACGTTCTGTAACGTGGTACAACTGTCAGTGGTCAAGAGTCGGTGCTCGTCTCGGTTAATCGAACTGAAGATGGCACCGAGGCCAAGCACGACCATAATATGGACGCCTTCTGGCACTGTTGTCGAGATGCGTTATACTGAGCTGGTGCCCTTACCGAAGTTAGGAACAATCTCACCGAGACCGGATCATACCGAACCGGTACCTTTACCGAATCTAGGATGATCTCGGTACTGTGAGAATGTCATCACCGGCACTATTGCCGAGATGTATCTGACCGAGATCAGAATATACCTATCTGGTACTCTTACTGAAACTAGGATAATCCCGGTATTACAAAAATGTTCCACACACCTTTCTTTTTGTAAATGGATTTTTATTTTCTACGATGGCATCTTCCATGCCACTAAATCGCTAAAAAATGGGGAACATTGACATTATGAAATAGTATCAATATCGAAGCCCATATCAGTTGTTTGAGAAATAGATACATTTATTTTGACCATCTTCTGATTTGGTTGTTTTATTGATTAATATTTAGTTTTATTATAAATTTTAATTTAATATTAGATTTTGTATGAGAGTTAATTTGTGCATCACACGGGCTTTATGCTAGAATCGGTTATATATATCAGATCTGAAAAATATCTGAAAAGTCTGGAAAAATGAAATATCCTTTAGATATAATCTTTAGATACTAACTGCCCCATTTTGTTTGTATTAATTGATATACTACTATAGGATGACGTTGCTTTTAAAGAGGCAGATATTAGTTTTTTACTTCTATACTTACAGAGTAATTAATTTTATTTTAAATTTCTTTTAACTATAAACATTTGTAGTGGTTTATAAATATATATATATATATATATATATCAGATCTGAAAAATATATCTTTAGATACCGATGCCCCATTTTGTTTGTATTGATTGACATACTACTATAGGATGACGCTGCTCTTAAAGAGACAGATATTAGTTTTCTACTTATATACTTACAAATTAATTTTCTTTTAAGTACAAACAATTGTAGAAAAGAACAAACAATTGTAGGCTTTATGTTCTTTAATTTTTATGTGCACTATTTTGTTATTGAGTGTTCTTAACTATTCAAGTATTTTAGTAACCCGATATCAGCAAAAAATAAATAAATAAATAAAAATATATATATATAGCTTAGGAATATATATAATTTCAAGATTGTAAATTTCAATGTTGCACTTTTCACTTGAATGTATATTATTAAAAATGGGCCACCCTCTGCCACACCTTTCGTGGGCGCAACTTATTGGGCCCACGTGGGGACATGCTACTACTCATGAGGGAGGTGGGAGATCGAATTGTCTGAATGAGACCTAGGGGTATGATGTAAAATATCAGCCCCATTAGAATCTCCTACCCTTTTGATCAAGCCTTAAGTTTGAATGGTTTTAGAATGTATCATTTTATTTGATTTTAATTTAACAACGAGCATTAGTAGGATGAGTTTTAGATTTGTGCCCGTGCCTATTGATGGAGGGATAGTGAGTGTGAGGGGGTTGAGTTTATCATAGAGGATCTCATAAGCTAAAAACAGGAGGATGCTCCCAGATGTTTGCTCATATAAGGGTGCCCTTAGGAGGATTTCCCATTAAAAGTAGTTAATTAAACAATTATGCTTCTGATGAGTTGATATCCTCCAAACATGGTGGATCAGAGAATGAGGGTAACATAGTTGGTTGGAACCCCAACTCTTGCTTGGGAATTAATGCCTGGGTCTCTTCTTCCTCTCACCTGTGAATCTTCCTTTGTCGTGTGTGTGGGTGTCCTTTCGTCACATGTGCAAGTCTTCCCTCTCCAAGTATATGGGTGTCTTCCCTTTACTTGTGTGAGTACTCTCTCCTAAAAAGATTGAAGTTGGGTCTCACGTGTGAAATTACTAAAATACTAAGGTATGTGCCTTCCACTCTTAAAATTGTGACAGAAAACACCACGCGTTCCCATGGAGTCCACTTGATTGCATGACCATAAAATGGAAGAGAAGACAAAAGAGGTAAGAAAATGGATATAAGAACTGAAAGACTTTAAATAACAATCAGAGATCCCACCTAATTGTTTAAAGGGCCTTTTGTTTTATGTTGCTGAATTCATCAAAATTCTGTGACTAAATAGATGGTAAATTGAATTGAGGTGAGGTGAAGCATCCATTATCTAGATAAGAAAACACACAAGGTCATATAAAAAATTTACAAATTCAAAATTCCCTCCTTAAAAGAATAAAATAAAATATAACTTCCTTTCTCCACTAAACGACAAAAGATTATTCTTTTTATATAAAAAAAAAGTAACAAAGATTCCCTATCAAACCAATAAAAACAAAAGACCATCATAATTCTTTTATATTTTTATTTTCTCTTGATTTGATGCTTCACCTCACTTTATTTCAATTCACTATCCATCCATACATGCCCGGCTAAAGTTGACGAAATAGAGGTGGACATTAATAGATGAACATCAAATAATCTCTTATTTAACGGAAATTGATTAAAGGGAGATGGGAAATGAATACCCCCAGCCACACCAGAGTACCACAAATCCTAAGAACTTCAATGTCTCATCTACATCTTTATCTTCTATCTTTTGCCCCCTCACTGGGGGTATACATAGGCGAGGTTGAAGCATATTTGATCAGGCCCGTCTGCCTTTAGTTGCAAAAGCCCAAGCCCAACTCAGGCCATAATTCCATGGCCTGACCCAACCCACTTGTAATACATGAGGCTCAGGTCTATCCATTTAGTCAATCGGGCCGGCCGGGCTAGGGTGAGCCATTTTTCCTCTCTCCCTGTATAATCCTTAGTCTCGTCTTTAGAGATAAAATACACACCTTTCAAGAAAAAAAAACCTTTCAAAAAAATATATATTAAAAAAAAACCTTTAAAAAACTTAAAAAAAAAAAAAAAAAAAAGAAACCATATCAAGATTAACTATCCTTAACCTCTCCTCTCTCCAAGATCTTACTCCTAACTTCTCTCTGTCTCTCTCTCTCCAGCATCTTACCCCTTACTTCTTTCTCTCCAAATGCCTGTTTTTTCTGTTCTCTCCAAATTCCTGGATTGGAAATCCAACACTGTCTCCTCATTTCAAATTTAATATCACCTCTCTCTCTATTAAGAAAATCTGATTTCTAGAGTTTGAATTTTGCGCGATTAACTTCTGTCTCTCAACTATGGTAACTGTATTTGCTCGGGCCGGGCTTTGGGCTTTCTACCACTTGACTCAAGCCCAACCAAATATTAAACAGGTCTAAAATAAAAATCCATGCCCAACCCGAAAACTAGATGTTTAGGCCCAAATCAGGATGGACCCAATAAGGGCCCAGGTTGGACCAACCCATGGACACCCTAACGGCCCTACCCCTCACCTCTTTAAGAATCCTTTGTTGGAGTCCATTTGACAATGAATTCATGTATATTCAGTTCAATGTGAACATATGCATCCTAAGTGGGAACAGAAGAAAGATCTTGAGCCCAATGTAATGAAATAGTGAAAAGGCCTTGTGTGTGCGTCCATCATTAGTGTTGATTGGGCCCTGTTAAGTGTTTCAGACCTAGCCGAGTAACCACTTTCATGACCATAAATATGCATTAAAAAAAAAAAAAAAAAACACACAACTATCTAACATCAGATCCTGTGCCTTGATATTTACAACTACTAATAAAAGAATAGATCCCAAGCACCAAATACAGTGGAGAAAAGAGAAAGATCGATTTGACTGCCTACGTATATGCATGCAACAAACAATTATGAAAGATGAAATCATGGGCTTTGCTTGTTTTTTAAATACCATGGATGGATAGTGACCCACTAAGATCATGTCTACATGCATCTTTTATGAGATTTTACATTATATTACATGATTCATGGTTTTTCTGTACTTCTGAGGTATTTGGTTTCAAAGCCCGAGCATCGATTCCTACAATAAAGAAAGGTGCCCATGAATCAATACCAATCAATTGAAAAACTACATCCTAAGTGATCCTACTACTTTTCAATCATTGATTAGTATATATATTATTTACTTGGGACTTTTTAGCTGGGTCACATCCATCTCTTTTAACTTAAAAAGTGGTTCCCAACATTAAACAAGGTTCTCTTAGTTTTATCTCCTCTTCCAAGCAGAGTTCCATCAACATGAAAAGAAAGGAAAAGGTTTTCTTTTTCTTTTTTTTTTTGCAAAGTTCCATTAACATGATAAGGAAGAAACAATGGGGTTAAAGTGATGCTTATAAGGTGTTTGCCATCTTGAGAGCATCGGTTGGAAGAGATTTTTTATGGATTCTAGTCTTGGATGATGTGAACATGCAAGACTAATGTCTAACATGTTGATTGGTGATGCCACAATCATTATCATCATGATCAAAATCTTATATTATGTATCTCGAGTTGATGTCAATTTAAGATTAACAGCCAACGAAGAAAAGATATAAATGACTTTCATTCCTAGTCAAATAGGTAATAAGGTGATATCGACCTTAATCAATGTGTTACCAAAAACATTCTTTCTCTTTAAAGCTTAATGTTGGTTGAAAATAAAAACCTCAATTTTAGCCTTAGGAGAAGCTACATTAGCTTCTTGGGGCCCATTTGTAAATGTGCCCTTCTAAGAACACATGATATTTACATTTTCAATAAAATGCGTCTCTTGGGCTACATATGTGCATTTTCAATAAAATGTGTCTCTTGGATTACAATATGTGCCTTTTCAATAAAACGTCTCTCTTGGGCCCATTTGTATAGATGTGACCCAATTCAAAGGGATGCCTTCCAACTCTATAAATTAAGGTTTATTTTCAAACTTTTGATTTCTAAGAACACATGATATTTGCCTTTTCAACAAAATGTCTCTCTTGGGCTACCTTTTCAATAAAATGTCTCTCTTGGGCCCATTTATATGAATGTGATCCAATTCAAAGGGATGCCTTCCAACTCTATAAATTAAGGTTATTTTCAAAGTTTTAATATAGTATTCAAAATGAACAAAAATGCATACAAATTCTTTATTTTTAAGATGAAACATGTATGATGACGTGGATTAAAGGAAGAAATGTTTGGTTTTCATATATTTTTGGTTGATTTGAAATTTTTTATATTTTATTATAAATAGATTTACGTGAAAAGGATATTAGTTTTAATATATTACTGAGGTCGCACGAGACTTAACTTGTGCATTGCACAAGAGCTTCATGCTAGTCCTACGGTAATAATCAGACCCTATAAGGATGAAAATGGCCATAATTGTTGATGGAAAAGCAACGTTAGGCATGAAGGTGCCAAATTTCATCACCCGATGTGTTTGTATGTTTTTGGATGCTCTCAAAATAGTTATTTAAGCTATTAAGGATGGCTTGGACAATTAAGTCAGTAGCTTTGGATATCATTGAGTTAACTAGGTATTTTGATATATAGAGCTTATTATGGATTTATCCCTAGAGTTTATAATTTGGCTGCTCATCTTTTAGCCAAGATTGAGTATGCTCATGATAATTACTTTAAATCGGTCATAAGTTCCATTATTATATATTATAGGTGTAGGATTCAATTTTAAAATTAGAGTCTGATTTGGCAATTGATTGAGAAATTGGATCTCAATTTCGATTTCATTTGCAAAATTAGAACAATTTCGATTTCAATTTCGATTGGAAAGAAATTTTAAATTTTCTTGAAATTCCTATTGAGAGCCTACTTTTGTTAACTTTTTGTTAGGTATATTTAAAGTTTTAATTATCTGTTGTGGATCGGAGATTAAAGAGTCTGGATAGTACAAGAACTTGACCTTACTCAAAACTCTATCCAACTAAGTTAAAATGACTCATTTTTATATGCATTTAAAATTTAAAATTTTAAAATAATTCTTGTTCTGGACTCTTTATCCTCTCTATAATAGATTTTTCTACAAACACATGGTATCAAATTTATTACCTTGCCATTCCCCCACAGGTTGAACTTCTTGTATGTGGTAAACACTTACCTCTATGGTGGTCGGTTCACACATGATGCATCTTGGATAGAAGATCAAAGATGAATGCATCATGCTTGTATCACATATTATATATGCATCTTGGGCTGATTAAAGTGAGCATATATACTTACCCACAAACACAACCTAACCCCAACCACTAGAGCCAGTGCACACGCGTGAGTGAAACTGAAAGTATAAGCACTCATGAACCTACACCTATAGAAAATTCACGACTTTCAAAATGAATACCTTTCCTTTAGTGGGATATTCCAAGAAATTTTATTAATAGAAGTTGGTCTCTACCGTAAGTAAGCATACAAGTATACGACCAAGGGCGGACTCACGTTATGGGTATTAGACTTGTTAGGATCTGGAAAATGCCCAAATACATAACAGGCCGCTGGCCCATGCCCCCCTCATTGCAAAAGGTATGCCCCTACCCGCTTTTAGTCCCGATAGTTGAAACCTTTCCCCTTCCACATATAATTCAAATCCCAAGTACAACACAATTTCTTGTGGGGGCAAAATATCATTTTATTGGAATATATTACATGATATGAACATGTTATTATTCCATTGATATATTCCAATTTCTTTTTACTAATTCCTGGGTTTTTGAACGTAGAGGAAATGACCAAATCTTTATGGGTTTCTTGAAGTGGAGGATTTGTATGTAGCTAATATTATCAATGTGGGCCCCATTGATAAATGGTTTCTTATTAAAATGGGCCAATGCACTTTGTAATCTTATCAAATTTAAAGAGTTTATAGAACAAGTTCTAAGAATGATAGAAAATGGATTTGTTTCTTCTAAAATTATTCTTTGTTTATAATATCTTAAATAAAATCTTCAAATTTAATATATTTCTACTTTTGGGCAAGGGCTTAGCACGGGCCTTTGTTGCTCTAATTTCTCAATCAATTAATAGAGCTCCAATTTCTCAATCAATTACAAAAATGAGCTCAATTAGAGCTCATTTTACCATGGCGACCAAATCATCATCAAAGTCAATGATTAGTTTTAGAATGATAGCAAATTAAAGCGATCTTATTTTGAAATTAACTAATAATTATGTTTTTTTCTTTGTTAATATTATAGGTGATTTGATTTGATTGCCATTTTTACCATCGTAATATAGTGCATACTAACAAACTGAATTATTCTAAATTATTTGTCATTTTTTAATATTGTAAATTATATTGCCCGGGATTAGCGCCGGCATGTTTAGATTATAAGTGTAGGATTCGATTTCGAAATCGGAGTCCGATTTCGCAATTGATTGAGAAATTGGATCTCAATTTCGATTTTAATTGCAAAACTGGAACTCTAATTAAAATTTACATCGAGAGTCCACTTTTGTTTACCTTCTTTAGGTGAATTTAAAATTTTAAAATATCAATTATGGCTAGGAGATTAAAGAGTTTGGATGATGCAAGAATTATTGGGAAGGTTTTTTTTTTTTTACAAGTTTTGGATATGGATTGATTTCTTTAAACTCGAAGCTATCCATTCATCTACAGTGAGATCTACTTAATCCGGCCCTACACCATGATTGTCACAGATATGAAGTAGACTGCTACATCGTGCCTTCTTATAGATCAATTCTGGAGTTCTAAATTAATTTAAAGCAACTGCAATTTTCTTTTTTTTGTAACTTAAATACAAGTGTTGATAATTAATCCCGCCTATAAGTTGATATAGGTTAAAAGTTAACATGGAATTAAGGCATGTAGAAAACATGATAATCTGGATTATTGAAGCCCAACAAGTTTTAGATGTAAGCATTCAACTTTTCATCCTCCCAATTTGGCCAAGCAGACTCTAGCATGTGTTAGGTTGGATTTGAATTGTGTTTTTAGTTATGAGGACCAGATTGCAGGTGTTATATCTAAACCCCCATGCTTTGTTAGTATACTTAAGGCTGGCTATGCTTTGTTATATCTTAGTGCTGATGGATCTTTGTTTTAGTCACCTTTAGCCACTGCTCGTGACTTCATGGATACAAAGGATAAGAATTGAATTGTTTATGGATTCTAAATTACCTTTCCCATTGGATTGTTTATGGATTCTCATTTCTATATATTTTTTGTCTTTGGACTTTTATTTTCATGTTATATTTTGTGGTGTTTTTATCAATTTTATTTCTTTAGTTTATTCTTCTATTATCAAAAGAATGTTTGAAGTAAAATACTCAACTGATTTCAAACAAATTAAAGTGCTCTCATTTTAAAATTAACCAATTCTATATTTTTTTATTATATATTTTAATTTTGATTGTAATTTTTACCATCTCAATATAATATAAACTTAATATTATTTAAAAAATTATATTTTTTTAATATTATAAATTACATTGGCGCGGGCATGTTTTGCTAGTAAATGATGATTGTGGATGATCAATACTTTGTAATCCCATTTTATTTTCTCCTTTTGCTTAAACATATACTTAAAAAACAATTAGACCTACAGTAGAAGGTTTTTGGTAGTGTCATTTTCAATCAGCACATTGCGACAAAGGTAATCAAGCAGTTCTCCTAAACATGCCTTCAAGGTGCGATCCTAAGACCAAGTTGTTTGAACGTAGGTTATTTCCTTGGGGCACATGGTTAGGTGATGACTTTAGGTATCAGACCCTTCCTTTTCATTGAATGAACTAAGTCACTAGTGGTGGGATCTTCCAGATACAACTGTCAAGTGCCTTGTGTGAATAGACCTAATTCCCAAGTCTATTATGATGATACTAGACTCGGCCTATCCAATAGGCCCAATATAATGAATTCATATTGAAGAGTCAAAACCTGTAATGGGGCAATTTCCGATCCAAAATTAAATCCTGGTCAGATTCATGTTCTATAGTAGACTCAAAACCTTCATCAAATAGACTTAAGCCTCCCATCATCCTTATGAAGTGAAATCTAGGTTGTTGAGTCAAACTCACTTGAGCAAATCTCACCCCAACTTGAGCTCAAAATGAGGAACAAAATGTGTAAGCTCTAACATAAATTTATATATATATATATATATATATATATTCTCTTAAGGGGTGGAACAAGAGGACTTATGAGGTCACTTAGTGGTGGATTCAGGATTTTTATTTGGGTGGGGCTAAACGTTTGCTCAACTTAGCTAACTTTTTTCACATGAACAATACCATAAGAGCAAATTTTTTGCATTTTAAATAGAAACAAGAAAATTTTTCGTGCTCAGTGTCCAATTGAAGGGTCTTCCTAGTACCTCTCCCAAATTCAAGTTAATTATTATCAATTCATCATCACTAAATAAGCCTAAGAAAATATTTTCTTTAATCCTTGGCGTTTGAATGCCTTGAAACGATAATTTAGGTGAGCACTCAGTTACCCAATTTGAGCTTTCCTGCTCAGATCTTCTGTCCAATTGAAGGGTCTTACCACTACCTCTTCCAAATTCAAGTTATCATCAATTTATCATCACCAAATAAACCTAAGATAATATTTTCTTTAATTCCTGGTGTTTGAATGCCCTGAAACGGTGATTTGGGTGAGCACCCAATTACCCAATATGGGTTTCCAAAGGGGTTTTATTTGGATCTAAAGAATTTGGCTGCATGTACTTACCTTACCTGTAAAAATAATTCCCTACTAGCCCAATGACCCGTGCTCAGCATGGTATCTACTTGCACTGAATAATCACATATAAAAAAAAATTACCTATTTCCATAGGACAAGATGGGTAAAATAGAAATAGAGAAATCGGAGTAAAAGGGGTATAGTTACATAAGAACAATTGAAACATGAGTGGTTCGATGGAAAAATGAGTAGGTAGTTGCATGAATTGTTACATAACCGTCGGTCAAAATTGAAGCCAAAACCTTCTAGCTTAATATATTATAATAGTTGGTCATGGCCTTATGGCAAAAAAAAAAAAAGTGTAACTCAAATTATCCACACAGAGGATTCGATCCGGTACTCGGCGGGAAGAAAATGTTAAAAGACATGACTGTTTTTACCAAGGTTATGTGAGTGGGGCGATCACATGATTTGTGCATTGTGTTTTGTTTATTTTATAGTAATGATTTGAATTCGACTTATTTTTTTCATTTATTGTAGTTAACAATAATCTTACAAATTTTTATATGATTTTAATTCCTGATTTTTTATAGGGGTGCTGACCATGGTTAAATCATCAACTATTGATTCATTTTTTAAGAGAAACAATAATTCATGATTTTAACTCAATGAAAGGATGTCAAGCACAACTTCAATAATTTAATTATTTCATATTTTAAAACTAAATTTTTTAATTTTTTTTTTTTAAGTTTTTTTCTTTGGGCCCTCCAAAACAAAATTCCTAATTCCACCCCTGGGTCCAAGCCCATTAAGTTCTCTAACATTGATTGGGTACGGGTTTGACACCCAATGATTCCAAACCCCCCCTCCCTCCATCTTAGTATCTACTTATCTACTTATATATATACTCTTATAAAAGAGAGAAAGATGGTGTCCTTTTTTCACTACACACATAGCCAATCAAATGCAAGTTGTGGGGTCCACCTTTATATATATTTATTATGTATATGTATTTTATATCTACTCTTATAAAAGAGAGAAAGATGGTGTCCTTTTTTCACTACACACATAGCCAATCAAATGCAAGTTGTGGGGTCCACCTTTATATATATTTATTATGTATATGTATTTTTATATCTATACTCTTATAAAAGAGAGAAAGATGGTGTCCTTTTTTCACTACACACATAGCCAATCAAATGCAAGTTGTGGGTCCACCTTTATATATATTTATTATGTATATGTATTTTATATATGGATAAAGATGGGGACATAATGAGAATTTTCCAACTTCTACTCTTATAAAATGTTTAAAAAAAAGAGAAAGATGATGTACTTTTTTCCATACCCAATAAAATGCAAGTTATGGGGCCCATCCTTATATATATTTATTATGTACATGTATTTTATGTATGGATAAAGATGGGGACATAATGAGAATTTTTCCAATTTTATCTAAAATAGACTTTGGGCCAGGCTTGGATTTAGAGGGGTTTTAAGGATCCGGATCAAGATGATCTAGAAGACTAAAGTTTAGGAATTAAAATTATCTACCAAATGGTACCATAATCTCAAAAATCTAAAATTACAAAAAAGACCCCTAAATTCTCTGGAAAATTGCTAACTACCTCCCTACTATACCCAAATGAACTCAGATACAGACCAAACTTGGCACACACGATCCTAATAATTTTTTTAATATCTTATATTGAGTAGATGTTGATATTTTAAACATAATAAAATTTCTTTTTAAATACATTCCAATAAATGAGTAATTTTTTTTTCGATTTCTTTTTTTTTTTTTTTTTTTTTTTTTTTTTTTTTTTTGAAGGTGGTAGAGAAAAGAAAAGGAAAATGTGGATAAAATTAGAATTTACTCAAATCAATATCTCAAATGTTGTTTTTTTTTTCCCTCTTCTTTTTCCAATTTTTCTTTAACATTCCTCTTATTCAGATACTACAAGATTTTCAATATAGAGAATTTTGTGGGTATGAGGTTTTTTCCTCTGTGAATAATTGTGTAAGGAAGAACATGATATTTTTACAGATTCTTCATTGACTCTTAGCTTCTTTTGGCATGGAAGGAGTTTTTCATACATGTAAGTAGTACTGTCCAATGAAATTATTATTGTTTGATTTGTGTCTTCTTCTTTAAATTTTTTTAATGTTGCAATAAAATCTTCATTATAAGAAAAATGGGTACAACTAGAGTTAAAGAAAATGATGATGAAGAGTTTAGTTTTTTCTTTCTCATTCCTGTTTGGGCCAAAGTTAAGGCCCATTGATAGCCTTCGTGCTCCGATAGTTTTAATTAGATGTCTGTTTTAATTATATTGCAGGTTTTCAAATTGTACGTGTTTCGTGTTTCCCTTATTATAGAACTTTTGAATTTTAAGTCTCACTCTATGTTTGGAATATGAATTTGTGTATAGCATTTAAAAATGTAAAATTGATACTGTTTTGTTATCTGAGATAGGAAAATGAAAAACTCAAACGGAAAGTGTCCTGATTGAGAAAATCAAAGTAGACAATAACTAAAAGGACGATGCTATGTGGCATGAAAAAACACTTTCATTATCTGTCAGAAATTTATTTTCGTTCTCCATAGAGTCGAATGGGAATGACTTTTTTTTTTAAGCAGTAACAGGTACTAATATCCAAAAGGCCCTAAAAAGTTAATCCATATTTGTTATAAGAATCTGACATTTGTTATTTTGTTTCTTTTCCCTATTTTAGTTTATGTAGTTAAATTCTACGTTCTAAACCAATACCTCTTCAACGTCACCCTCCAAACCCATCAAGAGTGGGATAAGACCAATAAGCATTCATTCGTGGTTCTCATTGAACCATTTGTTCACTAATTTCCAAATTTTATTCATCTTTTTTGTCTTTGTAAAGATTAATTGTGAGATATGGATGCAATTAAAGAATCATTTTCGAAGGAAATAATATTTCAAAATTTATCATCAGAAAGTTTTTTAGTCTTTCTTGACACTATTTTGTCCACCTCGATTAATAAACCTAATTGCAGGTGGGAAAAAACAAAGATATTTACACTATGCACTATTTACTCCATTATGTGATTCATGGTGTACATACTGCTTTTAACTCTGAAAACTTCCAAATGGCCATATGCTTTTCTCAATGATAAACCTTTGAACTAAGATGGGATGAATAAATAACCGAGAAAATGAATAGTGTATTTTATAATGGATGCAAAAGAAAAGCAA